>CM072519.1:32370705-32413044 GCA_036898135.1 Oncomelania hupensis
TGGAGGTGGAGAGGGGATGAAAGCTGGATCTAATCTTGGTTGTCATTGTCCATAGAACAGTGTGTTGAAAGTGAAAGGAGGTAAGGCATTCTGATAATACGGTTGCGCGGGATGGAATGGTGTTGTTGGTGTGAAAAAGTGAAGTTAGACTGATAATAGGCACAACAAATAGGTATCAGAATATCCATACAGTCATATATAAATTATGTGCGTGACTGTGGAGTGTTCACATCATACTTCTTAAATTCTAGTCGGTAGTTTGGGAACAAACTACGACATTTCATTCCACTTTTAGAAGAAAAAAAAAGATCGGTCAATCATTATTTAAATCAAGAAATTGAATTGGTTTCCTTTCTAGGTGCATATGCATTAGTTTGGAACAGAAACACATTCTTTTCGTATATCAACAGAGATATTTGCTAATTTGCTTAAGAAGGCGTTTACATAGGCTACTGATAAGACTTGAGCGACTTATTGCTGGTATGCTGAATGTGTGGCGCAAGTTCCCATGGCAAAAAGCCTTGTATGCCTCATGTCAGCTGAAGTGGTCTGCTAGCCACCGGGAGGGAAAGACTGAGAGTTTCCTGTAATTTCCTCCCTTGTCATGTTCTGCGCACGCGCAAACGACAGGAAGCATCGATTCGCGGTGCATGACGGGCACTTCTCATACTCTTTTTACCAACAAAAAACAAAACAAAACAAAAAAACCGTCAAAAGGGTAAGCGCTGCAGAAATATTATTTTTTTAACCATAAGCTTTTATTTCCCAGGTCCACCCTATTTTCCCCCTTCTACCCAGCCACCTCTGCTGTGTCAGAGAAGGATCTACGACATCGCGCAGTTTAAAAAATCTTCTTTCTGTTGCACTCCTTACCGTACTCTATTGCCCAGACGACGAAGCACACTTTATGTCAGTGCCCACGACTTTTTCTGTCTTTTGTTGTGAACGGGTTTAGTGGGTGCCTAAGCTTTTGATTACCATTTCCACAGTTACACAACACCCGACGAGGCAAGTTCCTGCAATAAAAAATTGGATCCAACTCTGAACGCCCACAGGGATGGTCGGAACAGGCCATGACGTACGGGCTTATAGCTATATATATATATATGGAACATCACTGTAGGCGTTCAGAGTTGGTTCAAATACATATCATAGTTTTCCATTATGGTGATGCTAACAATATTCTCACAATTTAATGTTAGTGATAAAGGGTTGAAGGTTTACTATTAATATTAATTACGAAGCAGTCTGGATTCTATCTGTCACTGTATGTGTATTTGCTGATTTTTTAAGATGTAAGTATAGGTACCTTAAACACCACAGTTTAAGCATGCTTAACTTGCGTTCATAAATAAGCCTACTTAAGACAGTTTTTAATCTGACTATAAGTTTACGTCATGTTATGTGTAGCCCAAAGACAAAATGATGCAGGATGACAAAGATTGGCTAGAAAAGTAGGTTTTAATACGTTGTTATCGTTATATTGTATCACTTCTTAAGGCTTACATAATCTGGGTTAACATCGAAATGCCAAAAATGACGCGGTCTATCAGAAAAGGGAAAAAGGGAGGGAATGGGGGGATGGAGGGGGGAGAGAGAGAAATATGGGCGATTGATGTTCGAGCGAGAAGACTGATTTCCTTTCCTTTGGCGCTGCTCGCACGTGCCTTTGCCAGGTATGTGTGTTTGCCAGTGTCCCAGGAATGGTCTCCTTCCGCTAGCGAGAGAGCAGGAAGAAAGGAGGAATAGTGTGGTTCCATGTCACTCCCAGTCTCTTCGATTTTCCCTTTGCTCTTTTCCCAAAGTCCTCCCACCCCCAGGGTTTTTTCCCCTCCCACACACGCTTTTTCCTCTTCCGATCCGTTAATTTTACCGTACCCAACTGTATAGAGCAACATCCCATCCAGTTGCCTTCAAAAAGTTTTCCCTAGATCAAACGTTCGACAGCTACAGAACAGCGAAGCGTTAGAAGTTTCGAAAGTCCCTTTTACAACGACCTACATGAGAAAAAGAAGAAGAAAGTTTGAGACAGTAACTGAAGTTCAGGAATGTGTAGACAAAATATGGATGCTTCTTGTGATGGAGTCAACAATTTTTATATTAATTTTGTAGGCATAATATTAGTTCGGTTTAGGCCTATTGGTTTGAGAAATAAGTAATATTGGATAATAGTTACCGTTCATTGCTCTACTGACCCTTATTGTCCATTATTTTCCTTGCTATGAGGAGTTTTGTATTTTGCCTCAGTTCTTTAAAATTTTATTGTGTCCGAAGGTGGGAAATATTTCCCAAAAGAGAGAAATTTCCGTTTTATTTTGTGTTTGTGCGTTTACTTTTCATACGAGAGAGCGTATTAAACGGAAAACGGTCAGTCGCAATTCTATTACTAGATAATATACCGAAAATGACAAAAAAAAAAAAAACACATTAATGCCGTTGAATTTAAAGCTTAGAAATCGCCACCTCTGCTGTTAGCAACACAACAACCCCCAGTATCCTTTGCAATATACCGAATATACTTATTATATGACTGTCCAGTGACGCTTATCTATTTCACATTCATTAGTTGATCCTATCTCTGCAAATACGGTTATGAATTCTTTACTAATTCTTTCAACGCGGCACTATCCTATCCTATCCCATACCGTAACTCGGAGGTCGTTGGGGCACCACAAATTATCGTTTAGCCAGCGCACTCCATCTTTCCCTGTCCTCAGCCACCCTCATGGCCTCGCTCAGTGTCAAACCAGTCCATTCTCGAATGTTGTCCTCCCACCTCTTTTTCGGTCTCCCTCTTCTTCTACCTCCTTGCACCGTGCCTTGCAGATGGTCTTTGCAAGGCCTGATGATCTGGTGACGTGGCAAATACCATCGGAGCTTCCGTTTCTTCACCACTGTTAGCAGGTCATCATGTTGTCCAATGGCTTGTTTGATGGTCTGTCGGACTTGTCGTTGGTGATGTGCTGGACATAGGAAATGCCCAGAAGTCTCCTGTAGCACCTTATCTCCATGCTTTGTATTCTTCGTTGTAGATCCGCTGTGAGGGTCCATGTTTCGCAAGCGTATAGGACGATGGAGATGATAAGGGAGCGCAGCAGTCTTACCTTGGAATGTAGACTGATGGTCCTGTCTTTCCAAATGGGCTTCAACCTTGCCTGGGCAGCAGTTGTTTGTGCGATCCTGGAGAGGACTTCCTGTCGGGACCCATTGTCTGATACAATGGCTCCTAAATATTTGAAGCTATGCACTGTGTTGAGGGATTGGCCTTGGACTTTGATGTCCGTATTGACGTCATTGGTGTTGTTGGTCATCATTTTGGTCTTCTCTGCATTTATTTCCATTTCTTAGGCTCTGGGGGTGGCACTAAACGATTTTTATTTAACAAAAAAAAAAAGGATTATCATATTTGAGCCTGGAAACATTATCTTAATAATTCACCTAAATTCTTGGTGGTCGAATAGTTTAACCTTTAGATAGCTCTATCAATAGTTAGTTAGACATTAGTATAGCTCGATTAAAGATAATTTGAGATGTCTCTGAGTCTCTCTGCATCTTTGATTCTTCTTCAGTTACTGCTGGCGCGATTCAGCCCGGGGAACGACTTCGACGACAGGAAAGGCAAGTTAACAAGCAAACCCCAAACAACATTGCAGCGACCACAAATGAATGGGTGCCCTCATACACACTGCAGCCGAGACGCATATGTTTTCCTTTAATTACTGGGGTCATAGGCAATAAAAAACCACACCCGTAACGCGATAAGGCGGGAAATCGCTACCCACAAGACTGACTGAATGATGGCCAAAACTCAAACAAACATTATTTCTCTCGTTTCGGGAACAATTGCGCTGAAAATATGATCCGTCCGACGGTCTGCTTCGTGCAATGAAAACATATCACCCCATACTTTCTCTCCCTTCTCTCTCATTCGTCATTTCTTTCTCGCACTAACGCCATCACAGTGACTTCGGCCAAGGGGAATGTACTTTCGTGAAGATGTTTTGTTTTCATGATTCACCTCCCTTCAGCTACGGTCGCCGTTGTGGCGATGCTCTTTGTGTCTGCCTCGTGATTAAAAGCCATCCCTCGAGCTCTTCTTTTACTGCACGTGCAGGGCGCAGGCGCCACTGCCAGCGTCACTTCCGGTTAGCCGCCATGATAGAAGAGAGTTGGTAAAAGGAGGAAACTTGTTTGCATAGCTTCCCCTGAAGCTGTGGAGTAATGAGGAAACAGGTTCGGGATATTGGTCATCATGTTGTAGGATTTCTGGTCTCCAAGAACGATTCATGATAATGCACTATCATCTTGTGTTTTTTTCCTGCCATAGCAATCACGCTATTGTCAAACTAGTGAGATTCTTCATGCTTCTCAAAGACAAACCATGTAGAGGCCGTACTGTGTACTGTAGTTCGTTCTGAGTAAGCTGAGTTTCAACTATTATGACGATGTGCGGTGATCAGAAAGGTGATAGGTCGCCTATGTTCTAAGGATGTTGCTATTCTGACGTATTGTCACTCGTATGAGGCCACCATAGGCCTAATTAGCTCCAAACCACTATAGAAAAGAAACTAAGACAAAAAAGAAAGATACGAGGAACGAAGGAAAAAAGGAAAGAAGGAAGAAGAAGAAGAAGAAGAAGAAGAAGAAGAAGAAGAAAAAGAAGAAGAAGAAGAAGAAGAAGAAGAAGAAGAAGAAGAAGAAGAAGAAGAAGATGATGATGATGATGATGATGATGATGATGATTATGATGATGATGATTATGATGATGATGATGATGAAGGATGATGAGGAGGATACAAATGAAAATAGTAGTTAAAAGACAGACAGCAAGAAAGAGGAAAGAACTGAAGAAGGAAACGAAAGAAAAGAAGATGAACCAACAGAAACCCTCAATAGGAAAATATATATTCATTTCAAGCTTTTCCATCCTTCTTCAATCAATCATCTCTCCCGAAACAGACCGAAGAAGAAGAAGAAGAAGAAGAAGAAGAAGAAGAAGAAGAAGAAGAAGAAGAAGAAGAAGAAGAATCCATCCTAGCCACACATGGCCAAGGGCTTCATCTTTGATAACGGAAACAGATTTGCATAGACTTCCGCCAGGCCCATCTCATTTAGGCAGGAGAGAGAAACAAAAATTCTTGACTTGATGGCAACCAGAACATCAAACATTTTATATGCGCAGCTGCGTGCTTGTGAATATCTCATAGTCTTTTCATAACAATATTGTCTGTTATAACAAAATCAAAGTCAAAGAGAATAATAATTATCATTTATCGTATCAATAGTCAAAGAGAATAATCATTATCCTATCAGGCCAGATCAAATTGCCAATTGTTGTTGCCGTCATAAATCATCATCATCATCATCATCATCATCATCATCATCATCATCATCATCATCATCATCATCATCGTCATGGTCATCATCATCATCGTCGTCGTCGTTATCATCATCATCATCATCATCATCATCACCATCATCATCATCATCATCATCATCATCATCATCATCATCATCATCATCATCATCATCATCATCAATAATATTATAACGTATTCGTCATTCGGCAACGTAGTGACTCGACTTAAATTATGATGCAGGCTTACCAAGAGCGGTGTGGTGCTCTTGAAACTAGTAAGTGCGCTATCCTATCCTATCCTATCCTATCCCGTAACTCGAAGGCCGTTGGGGCACCACAGATTTGCGTTTAATCAGCGCAATCCATCCTTCTCCGTCCCCAGCAACTTTCACGGCTTCGCTCAATGCCAAGAAAGTCCATTCTCGAATGCCGTCCTCCCACCTCTTTTTCC
This sequence comes from Oncomelania hupensis, assembly GCA_036898135.1. NCBI lineage: Eukaryota > Metazoa > Mollusca > Gastropoda > Littorinimorpha > Pomatiopsidae > Oncomelania > Oncomelania hupensis. Next base: position 32,376,516 of record CM072519.1, read on the forward strand.
ATCCCCCCACCTCCCCTGCCCCGCCTCCTTGCACCGTGCCTTGCATGATGGTCTTTGCAAGGCCTGATGATCTGGTGACGCGGTCCGTCTCCCCATCCCCGCGAGCATGTCATCGCGTTGTCCAATGGCCTGCGTGATGGTCTGTCGGATCCCGCCGCCGGTGATGTACTGGGTATAGGAAATGCCCAGAAGTCTTCCGCAGCACCTCATCTCCATGCTTTGTATTCTTCGTTATAGATCTGCTGTGAGGGTCCATGTTTCGCAAGCGTATAGGAAGATGGAGATGACAATGGAGCGCAGCAACCTTACCCCGGAATGTAGACCGATGGTCCCGTCTCTCCAAATTGCCTTACTGTACTGATCAACAACAGCAGTAATTATTAAACATACACAATAACTTTCACAGGACGTATGTCTATAAACATAAACTGTATGCGCTTATTAGTCCACACTGATCCCTTCTGCAATTGATTATTGTATAAAGACTAGTTACCATACAACAACAACTACCAAGAAACACACTCTAGTAACTAAAAATAAATCTACTGAAAGCATTGAACATTGTGGTCTGTGTTCACTTCCTGAGCAGCTCTCTCTGGCTTCTTTCATCTGCAAATCTGCCCACTTAGTCCCTTGCATTAATCCCCATTAGCTGAACAAACCTGTCCCGATTCAGGCCTCAAGAATGTTTTCTTCCTCCTTTGAAAAAGGTCTGAGTGTGTACCGGCCTCCATTTCTTTACTTTGCTGCCACCCTGCCTTCCACCCGCCACCGGTCCCAGCTCGACACACACCACACACAAAAAAGCCAGCCACTTTGTCGCATTACGCCCATTTCTCCCTCCACCTCTCCAGAAATCAATACGCCGAATGGCACAGCAGCAATAGAGTCCGGGGCTGACTTCCTTCCCGAAAAGAGAAAAAAGAACTTTTTCTCCCGAGGAATGGCTCCAACAGGAAGCGGCCATTCAGGTTTTCGCGCGGATGAATCGCTGGTAAAATCTCTCCCCTGCTATATTTCCAGGCAAAATCACGCCAATCGCTTGTTCCCTTTCCACAAGAGCGGCCGGGGCGAGAGCTAGGAGATGGGCATCGCGCTATCCTGGGCCCGATCGAAGACTAATGCTTTAGCGCGCTTGCTAGGAAGCGCAGACGCACACACCGGAAGACGCGCCCGGCGCGCGCTGAGTGGCGGGAAAAGCAGCAGGATGCGGCACGAGCGATCGGACATCGCGTATTGGCTAGGACGTGCTGTCTTCATAGAGCGCGCTAGTTTGAACCCTTCTTCTTCTCTCCCTTTCATTTTGGCTGTCGTCTGCCTTCTTCTTACTCTTTCGGTCTTCTGCCTCCCCTTTCCTTACCGCTAACTGCTGCTGTTGCTGCAGCAGCGCGAACGTTTTGTGCCTGTAGGTAACGGCGTCGGGTTGTCTAGATTTATTGTACTCATTACACTGTCTTCTATGAATGTTAGCCATTACATCATCATCATCATCATCATCATCATCATCATCATCATCATCATCATCATCATCATCATCATCATCATCATCATCATCATCATCATTACATCATCATCATCATCATCATCTTCATCGTCATCATCATCACTGTAATTATACAATAATTGCTTATCGAGTTTTAACTTTATATGCAACGCTGCATATAGGCAAATCCCCCCGAAGGCACGATTTTGGTTTTCGCATAATATGAGGAAGACTACTGCTCAATGAAGTACAAGCTTTATAACAAGGTATCAGGGACCAACAAGCTCCACGCTTTTAAGAATCATGATGTTGCGATATACTTTCTAGGAACAGGCAACGCGTGCAGTGCAAAGGCTGCGACAACTAGGATTAGAGCATAATATATCCTCAGAGGACATGGAGCTTTGTATTGGCGCGTTACAAATGTGAAATCGTCATCATCATCATCATCATCATCATCATCATCATCATCATCATCATCATCATCATCATCATCATCATCATCATCATCATCATCATCGTCGTCGTCGTCGTCGTCATCGTGAACACACAAGGAAAGCATTTGGTCAATGCTGCAGCACCACACACACACACACACACACCCACACACACACACACACACACACACACACGCACACATACCTACACACACACACACACACACACACACAAAGCTCACATAAAACATAGCGAACAAGTTGACCAATAAAAAGACCAAGGGTACAAGCCGTACAGTATACGGTATGGAATTGCCCACCGCTTCGCGGACGTATCCACTGGATAACTGCTTCCTGTATGCCCACCTTCCCCCCCCCCCCCAATCCCCTAGCTAATTAAAAAGATTAAAACGATAAAATAGATGAACTGTACACAATAACTAATAGTTGCCTGTCAGCACACATGCACACACACGCGCGCGCACACCCCCTCACGCACGCACACACACACCCACGCATGCACACAAACACACAAAGCCAGAACAAATGAGTGAGTAATGCGCACAAAATAGGTACTAGAGGTAACAAGCATCATCCATACTGATAACATGATAACAGATGATATCACCGGTAACGAACGCAGAGAATAGGCATACATGTACGAAACTAACCCTGACACAAATGCACTGGCCCTCACCACAAACCATAGCGTCAACAGGACTGTGCTTGCAGAGGCAATGGAGCATAGAAGTGGAGGCACTCGATAAATTTGTTAAATTGTGATCGGAAGGATAAAATGCTACATTATTGGATTGCACTGACATTAAATACACTGAAACTTGATACAGAAAAAGAAAAAAAGGCGGCCTAGCATCATAAGGTAAGGAAATAATAAGTTCGGCATGCCAGAAATCCTTTTTTTTTTGCCTGGAGCAGAAAAAAAAAAAATTTTAGGTGAGAGTGGCAAGTATTGGGCTTACTCAGGGCAAAATCCCATCACTTGTAACGTGGTTTGTCTTTGTACAACGGTTACTATTACTTTCCAGAACAGTTTGTGTAAGATGGCTCCATTGTGTGACGGTGGGTCTATTGTTGCTGGGCTCTGCACTATGGAATGCTATTACCCACTTGTCTTTAGTCTATGGGGATCGCTAGTGAATCTCCCTGTGACTTAACTTAATACATTTATTTGTTTAGCTCGGTCTGTGTTTAGGCTGGGGTACAGAGATAGAAAGAAAAATGGTAAAAGATCACTGTCACACTAGCTCTCACACCGCTATGAAACATAGGTAATCCAGCCACCTGATAACAGTATATATCACACATTTATTTCCTCTACTCTATACACGATCTGCTAAGTACGATACTAACTTAAAAGTTCAAAAGTCAATTCGAATGGTTCGCTTCTTGATAGTTCTAGGCAGCTACTTTATCATCATCGGGCATTGGATACCTTCTGCCCTAATGGTCAGAGTTCTGGAAGAGTGGACTACTGTGGTCCTTTGGTACAGGTTTGGTGCACTTAGTGGATATGCTGTGTGTTCGAAGCGATGTGTTGTGGTTGCTTCCTTGATAAGCTGTGTTGTTGTGGAGTCTTCTCCTTGTGGCTAGACTGGTGGGCTCTCTTCGCGCAGTGCTTGAGAAGCCTCGGCAGACCAACATTCGGCGACGACTTGTTCTTGTCTTTCGCCTGGTCGGGCTCACGATACTATGCCTGCTCGTCTGTAACATATGAGACGAAATTCTGCACAACCCTGTATAATAGGTGTGTGCAGAGCGTCTCACTGAAGGCCGAAGTAGCCCTTAGTGATTAGCTCCACATCTCTATATATAAGCGACGAACATTCTGCTACGTCTGTGATCCACTGGAATCTCCACTCTAATTTCCTATACATATATAAATATAAATCATGGCTAACTATACACATAGAGAAATAATTAATATTATACACATTATCTGGTACAGCCACTGGTCTGCAAGCATACATATAGGGTAAACAACAGTGGGTCTGTACGGAATACAACATGGCGTCAAACCCGGTCGTGTTCGCCACGTGGTCACGCAACGTTGGAGTACCAATTCAATTCTAAGCATAGCAAATTTCACAAACATAATTCAACAATAATATTAATACATCACGATGAAACAAAAGTATGGTCATTTACCATTTTGACAATGTCAGGCCGTGGCTATCTTAATTGAATCGAATTTTCAACAAGTCCTGCTTCCCTAGTCTGTCAGTGGAGAGATTTCTGGAGCGTAGCTGTGTACTGCTCGCAGTTTGAACGCAGAATCACTCTTCTACCTCTCTGCCTGAACTGGGTAGAACTCGTCTACCTAATCTCCCTCTGTTCCGATTGGCTGTAAAGTCGGCTCTATCCTTAAGCTGCGATGATGTCACTATCCTGCGCGGGCGTCACTATACAACTGTGTTACACTGACTAAACAAGGCAAAAGCTTAAACTGTGCTGTGTAAAATTGCCTCTTGTTACACATTGCATTCGGCAAAGGGTTAATCTTAATCGAAGCTAAGAACACAGATAATATTCTAAACCTCAGTCTAGAAATTAGGCTACCAATTCAAACATAACTATAAGATTTTGGATTATATGAATATGAGCTTCTGTTCTACTGCTGGGGAATCCGAATATTCAGTCAATAAATTACCAATTCAAGCATGGATATAAGAATTAGGATAATTGAGAATGGGCTTCTGATCCGCTACCGGGGAATACCGAATATTTTTTATCGTTATTTTACAAACCCGTAAATACCTATCCGTATTAAGCTAAACGTTTCTCCCTATTCGCCTTCTCTTTGCACTCCATTCAACTCCGATGACTCGCGAATAAACATCACTCATCCACGGAATCATTTCCTACGTCTACTTCCGGGTGAGCTATGAGGGTCAACACTAGTCGTGCTCCTATACTATTGACTCCACCGTCGTCGATAATGAGATGTATTAGTCTCAGGCGGCGCAATACCCATCGCAAGAGATGTGTGAGTAAAGAAGGTAAAAAAGAAGGGGTCCACTACCTAACCTTGTTTCTTACGACGGAACACAGCTGGGTTTACACAGAAGTCGGCGAATGTGGAGGACTAACTTGTATGATTGGGTTTGGGGTAAGGGGTTGGAGGTTGGGGAAGCGAAGGAGGAGAAGGTGGTGGAGTGATGGAGGAATGGATGTCCATAGTGAATGGTATGTAAGATGGGAAGGAATGGGGGAAAGGGGAAAAGTGGGTGGGGAAACACCGTAAAAGTGGGGGAACAAAGAGTGGAAGGCTGTATCCGTTTTTAAGATCGAGTAGCGATTTCCAAGTCTAGTTAAATTCATATATTTAAATATGTTTAAAACCCGCTTTGCGTCGTTTTAAAAGAAACACCGGTTGTTGTTGTTGTTGTTGTTTTTTTAATAAAGAACCAAAGCTATTTCCCAGGTCTACAGTTGCATCATATCAGTACATCCGATTTTACTGTATGTTGGTACGTAGCGCCCAGAGCATGTTTCTATGACACGAAGTTGTGCGCTATACAAAGGAACATTGGGTTGGATTATATTGGATTGGACTGGATTGGATTGGATAAGTAGAAGAACATTCTCAAGGAAGAGGAAATCACAGAGGAAGGAGGAGAAGGCTGTGCACCCGGGCTGGGGTCCGGGCGTGTTTGGGCAGAAATCCTCCCTTACAAAGTCAGCAATCACGTTCCAATATCACGGCAAGTCTGTTCCTTTTCCGATCCCAAACGTCGAAGAGCTCGCTCGGGTTGGTAAAAGGTTGGATTGGAATAGCAGAGACAGAGGAAAGGAGGAGTCTCGCTTTGGATTAAAGGAAAACACCTATCATTTGCACTTCCGGCATCCGTGTTGAGACAGAGAGCCAGAAGCACATCCAATCCATTCCGTGGTAACTGCTGAGCGAAGACGTGTGTGCAGGGGGAAGAGGGTGCGTGTGTGTTCAGGGGGTGGGGGGTGGTGGTTAGGAAAGAGACAGATAGGACGGTGCCTTCTTTAGGTGCAGTTCAGCGTTTGAACTGCGATACACTTTATCTGAAGAACATTTGCCATTTGTGAATATCAGATAGCAAGAATAAAACATTTAATCCTTGCAAAGGTAATTTTTGAATAAAGTGAATGAATACTTTTGACCGCAATTCAATTTTAGCACTAAAATGGACGTGATATTTGTCTGCTAGTGTGTGTGTGTGTGTGTGTGTGTGCGCGCGCATCGGTGTGTAGTGGGGGTGAGAGTAAATGAGATGAGGAGAGGGTAAGGAAAGAGAGGGGGCCTGGCGGATAGGATTGGTAAGATGTATCAAACGAAAATCCAGAAATAGGATAGGTTTTACAGACAATTTTAAATGCTCCAACAAAACTGATGACAAACACAAATGCAGGTACAATGGGCTCTATGCACAAAGGCGTGGCGGCCACGTGCTGCGGGAATAACACGGCGTGCTCGAGTTTGAAAATGGTGAAGTACTGTGCTGCGTTTGGATGCTATAACTTCGACGTAAACCTTTATGCAAAGAAAAGAACATTTCCTTTCATCGATTTCCACTGAAAGATGAAATATTGCCATGACCGCTTTGTTATTCCCGCGCCACGTGACCATGCCGCCGACTTGTGCATAGAGCCCATTGAAGCAGGCAGAGATATAGAAGCGATGTTTTAAGTAGCATTTTCGATTTTGTAGTGAGCAGAGGCTTTTAGGAAATCCCATTTCTTCGGGCCAACCTTGCAAGGGCGGTATCCACTCTCAACATCTCCAACATTTAGGCATCAAAAAGCAAGCGATGGCTTGAGAAGCACTGATTTTGGCGTTCTTAGTGTTCTCTATAAAATATATATCGCGTCGGAAGTCAGCCTAAAATACCCAATGTCTCCAGCACTAGGCATGGAGAAAACGAGTGCTGGGGGTCAAGGCATGAGGTCTACCCACCAGGGCGTGTAAGTCCATCACGAAAGGGAAATTGCCATATTGAGTGGCAGCACAGGTTAGAGGCACGACGCACGTCCTACCCACCATGTTCCGCAGTGATATTGAGCTTTGATTTCCGTCGCCTGCTTGACTTTGCTCCATCTACAGTCCGCCCACTACAATCTGACAATTTGATTCTACGAGATTTTGTAGTGTGATACAATTGTTTTGTTGTTGTTTTTTGATTGGTTGGTTGGCTAGTTGGTTTGGTTGGTTGGTTTTTGTTTGTTCGTTTTACACTTCAAGCTAACTGAATTTCCAGACAGTAAAGAATTCGATTCAGACTGTTAAAAGAAGTCTGAGGTCTATATCAAAATAGAGAGAGAGAGAGAGAGAGAGAGAGAGAGAGAGAGAGAGAGAGAGAGAGAGAGAGAGACACACACAGAGAGACACAGAGAGAGAGAGGGAGGGAGGGAGGGAGGGAGAGGGAGAAACAACGTATATTTAGTTAATTAGTTCGTCATTGTTCATTGGGTCCAGCGGACTGCAAAGAGCCAAATCAGGACCACAACTTGGTTGAAAGAGGGCTCACCCCTGATCCCCATAAAAGATCTGCTGAAACAACCCTAATAGGAACAGTGATGGCACTCCACCAGCCGGTCACTTTACAATGAAGGCATCCCATGCAGGGGGCGCTAAGGCTGTACTCTCATTTATTAAACCCCGTTTACAAAAACAAAATAGAGTATACACATAATTATAAAATATTTACAGCTGGATCCCCCGAGCTGACCCAACAACGTATAACATAATTATATAACTGACACTAAAAGATGCATGACCGTTTGCTTATATAATACATTTTTATTTGCCTTTGAGTGTTAATTTAAAAACAAATCTTGAACCCTTCACCAAATATTGCACACGTTATATGTACTAAGAGCATCCAGTTAATGTTTATCAAGTCTTGATTCTAAGCAATAGTTTCACCATGCCTTGATATTGGAACACACCGACGTCTTTAAAGAGGACGTTATAGTATACTTCAATGTACATGTGTTGTACACTGGGAACTATTTTATCCAGAGAAATACAAAATAAATTTAGTTCAAATCAACACATCCATATCACTTCCAGAATATTTTTTTAAGAGACATCAGATCAACGCTCACATAAACAGATAAGTTTTAGACTGTTTTTTATTAATGCAGAATAAGGTTTCCGACGCGGGGTACCAATGTATATATTGAAATAACTGACAATACTCAGTTAATTAAGGTAGTACAGAAGTTTAGATCTTGTAAAAGTTTAATCTAACCAAATCAATACGTCTAAAGAAAATCCTTTGTGATATTTTGTTCATAATGGGATACAGAGTTCAGTGATTGGGAGCTATGTTTTAGCAAATGCACAGGAATACAGTGTGACACAATTATGTCTTTGGGTAGGGTAGCGTGGGTTGGAGTGGGTTGAAAGGGTGGGAGTCATACAACATTATCAATGAGTAAGAGAAGGAAAAAAGGGGGGATTGTGCATATGAACAAAAATGGAACGGGTATGTAAGCATGATTTAACCGTTCGCGATTTCCCATTTAGCGCATGCGCAGTCACAGGGAACCTCACTTCCGTCATTTCCGGCAATATGCCAATAACGCGCCTGTTTCAGAAGAATTCGCTTTTCCCCAAAAGCGATTAGATTTGGAAGCCCTTACTTCCTGTTTTGGAGAGTAGTGGACCGAAAATTATATCCCAAATTAATTAATTTATGATTATGGGAGGACTAGTGTGATGAAATGAAGGGATCAGAAACGGGTAGAGGTGAACCCGAGTCATCGCTAGAGGTAAACTCAAAAGGAAGCGATGACGGCGATGGCAAAACAGAATGTTCTGCGCAATCTGTCAGCTCCTGAAACAGGAATAATATCTAATGGAAACTAATCCAATAGTTAGAAACAAAACTTTTGACAGTCGCTTCCAGATAGACAATTCAAAACACAGCAGCCAAACAAAATAAAACAAAGGATTTTTATTAAAAGGTCTTTGTAACTTTATTTTATATAAAAAGATTTCCAGAAATGCAAATTTAAAGTCAACGCCAACTGCCAAAACTATTAAATAAACAATAATAAATTAAACAAGTTCAAGATTATTATGCTTTACTGAAAATTAAAACGACTCAGAACATTTTAATAATACAAAACAAAGCTTTCCTAGAATAAATGTTACAAATGTACAACAGTTTTAAACCAATTAAATGTTTACAATCGTTAATCCATTATTGAAAGTAGCAATAGAAGTAAGAAGTTTGATAACTACAGGAAGTCAATTTCAAGAAATATAAACTCTTCCTGATTGGAATAATTATCTGTAATAAATAGAATAAACCAATAAGAGAAATTTGCGAAAGTAAGACAAACTTCAGAAAGCTTTACAATTTATGAAGACGTCGTAATGTAAACAAGTTTAAAACAAAGCCAACTTCAAAACACGTGTCTACAATTCGTAGTCATTAAATTGTAATCAGCATGTGTAGACGATTTTAAAACTACAAGATAACAAATAGTAATGAAACTGCGATGGACACACATGATATGTCATGCGCCAAACAGTCTAACATATCTATTTATTTTAAATCTGAACTGTTTTAACAAATTGTATATGTACGCATGCAAAGAATATTCTAAGATGTAACATTTCACTGCCTAGCATCTTGACTAAATAAGCAGCAGTCTGATGGAACCTTTGAATAAGACGCTAACAATATTCAAAGTGACGTTCCATATTCCAACCTTGACTTTCTGGCATTCTTATCGGCAGATATTACCAACCTAGACAACATGACTGTCCAAAAAAATATACACAGTACAAATGGACACATGCGCAAAATGAAAAGTATGAGTTCGTATGTGGTTCACATTATGGCAAGAGATTTTTTTGTATAGTTGCGCTGCGATCACATTATATCACACACACAAACACACTCTCTCTCTCTCTCTCTCTCTCTCTCTCTCTCTCTCTCTCTCTCTCTCTCTCTCTCTCTCTCTCTCTCTCTCTCTCTCTCTCTCGCTCTCTCGCATATAAACACACCTACTGTGACCTACACTCATTTCGTCTTTGCACAAACTTTTAAGTACATACAGTTACTCTAGCTCTTACTACTTGCTCACCGCTTACATTCTCACCATTCAAATCGCCTTCAGGTACAATTGGGTAGACAGACATGCATATAAACACGCACGCTCATGTTAAAAAAAAATTAAATAAAATAAAAAGCAAAATACGTACAGGCCTCTCGCCCTACGTCTGACGTACAAAAACAATCAATGCAAATTCGTTGCAAGAATATTATAATCATTTTAAAATAAGAGTGAGATCAGAAGACGACTTAGAAAAACACATCTTGTACAAAATTTAGGACATAGGGAAATGTTTACATCTTTGAAAGCATTCTCGAACTCTGCTTCTATCTTCCCCGAACAGGATACCATCATTTGAGTAATCGTGTGTTGATGTAGAAAATATGTTTGTTAATCACGGATAACAGCCAACAAGTTTAGTAACAAAAGTAGGTGGTAAAACATTCCAATAATAATTATGTTTGAACACACTTAAATAAAATTTCATAGTTTGTAGATGTGAATAAATAAAATAAAAAAATTGATATAGTACATGCCTACTAATAAGACGATGACCAATGTGACCACTGGCACATAATAAATAAATAAATGGCAACAACTGCATTTTTGAAAAATGAAAATTACAGTGAAATGACGGGGACTGTTATTAATACACCTTTACATCAATGCTTTCAGACCTTTATATAATCAAATTTCATAATTATTTCCTTTGTGTTTCACATTGCCAGATCTATATACTTACCACCAATCAAACACTTCGTCGTCTTTGTTAACACTACTGATGACAAGAAGTTTTCCAATTTATGCTTAGTCAGGAAGCAAATCATTCAACTTTACTGTTTTTCAGTTTTACCCCCAAACTGAAAACACAAATAATCTAAAACAAACTAAATTGTAGAAAGATAAAATAAAATTAATACTGTACACCTACCAAAATGTAAGTGTCAACGTCAACGTTGATTTGTGACAAAGTTCTGGAGTAATGAAATCTTAGGCCACAGAGAGATATACGTGATGGGAAATTGTTGATCAGAGAAAATGGGAGTATAGCACTTAGAGCAAACATTTTGTCTCTATCTGCGATGTTAACAATGCATTATTATTATTATTATTATTATTATTATTATTATTATTATTATTATTATTATTATTTTTATTATTATTATTATTATTATTCTCATCATCATTATCATTACTACTACTACTACTACTACTACTACTACAACATCATAATCATAATTAATGCTACTACTACTACTACTACTACTACTACTACTACTACATCATAATCATAATTAATGCTATTACAAGTAAATGTATTTCAATTCCTGTCAAGTCAGTGCTGGATAATTTATGCTTGGACTGTGTATCGTATTAACTAACACCTGTAGTAATATTATTATTATTATTATTATTATTATTATTATTATTATTATTATTATTATTATTATTATTATTATTATTATTATTATTCTCATCATCATCATCATTAATTATTATCATTATTACTACTACTACTACTACTACTACTACTACTACTACTACTACTACTAGTACTACTACTATTACCACTACTACTAAATCATAATCATAATTAATGCAATTTCAAGTAAATGTATTTCAACTCTTGTCAAGTCAGTGCAGGATAATTTATGCTTGGACTGTATGTCGCATTAACTAACACCTGTAGTAATACTCCAATATTATTATCAGGATTGCAACACCATTTCCCATCTTTGAACGTCAAAGCACTTGCTATCGAACACACATAGAAACAGTATTATGCTAATAATTATATTCACGATGTACTATTGCGACTAAATCATCGATAATTCGAATTATTTACATTCTATACTGAATTGAAACTATTGTGCAACTCAGTCTTCTCCCATAATGACACTACTTATTCCATTATTTTATTCAACAGACAGACATGATGCAAACTTATTAGAATAATTATTGATTTTTATACTTCCCTTCACATTCATGTGATCGGGATGCATGTTTTAACACGCATATTCGTTACACTTTCAAACCTTTTTTTTTTCATATTAGTAACATAACAGCGAAATGTGAAATGTAAGATACCTCGACGATGACAGATATCAAACACCATGTCGACTAGAAACTAAAAGCAATGACTCTGGTACCCTACTAGAAGCTTTAAGTGCTACAGTTCCACAGATATTGATCTTCGTTTTGGCCGTCACTGTTTCCACGTCATCCTTCATCAGTCTCATGTTATGACGTCAATATGACTCAGCACAGTCGTCAATTTAGCAACACAGACTGAATAAAGTTGCATGCGAAGAAATCCATCATTGTCTCGCTCATCAAAATTATGCATACGAGGCCTGGTGGCATTCAGTGTCTTTCCTGGTCAGCCCAGCGACTACTGTAAAAATATTTACAGCAACACTCAGCCACTGCAACGCAACGCAGTCGCCAGTTAAAACCAGCAACGCTCTAACAAACGACAACAGCAATGACGACTATGCACACCCCTAAACATATCAGGGGGTGGGTGAACCATAGCCGTAAGGATGGAAGGCCATAGGTGATCCGAGATGTGACGACGGGGCCATCATTGGAGAGGAGATGCCAGAAAAGAAGTTGTTGTTAGGACCTGGCCAGTAAGACGTCGAAGGGTGGAACAGACCAGACCCAGGCGACCCCATGGGATGACCGTGGTGTGGTGGGAGACCGTGAGCGGGGTGATGGTGAGGATGGGCATACTTGTGTGCCTGGTAGGCGAAGAGATCCTGCTGGAACTCTCTCTTAAAAGCAGATGAATCGCTGGACTGCAGCACTTGTGTCAGTCCCACGAAGTCGAACTTGTAGGCGTATCGCTTGCCGTGGACCTTGGTCATGATGTTCTTGTCGTAGTAGTACCTCAGTGCCCGCGACAGCTTGTCGTAATTCATGTTGGGCTTGGACTTGCGCTCCCCCCACCGCCTGGCCACCTCGTCAGGGTCCACCAGCTTGAACTCGCCGTTGGTCCCTTCCCACGTGATACATCCAGCATTGGCGGCGTCTGACAGAAGCTCCAGCAAGAACTGCCACAGCTGTATTTGGCCTGAGCCTGGAACATAGCACAATGCGCAACGTCAGCGATGGTTGTCATACACGCAAGACATATCATACTGGCAAAACGTTAATGTAAACTAGAAGCACAAAATTAAATCCCTCAATAGTAATGACAGCACTGTCGAAGCCCAGATGATATTTTGCCTGGAGGAGACGATCTGGCAGTGCTAAACAAGAAGTTGAATAGTTGAAACAACCTGTTTCATTTTTTCTAAAATAGTGTATCTCATATGACACAATACTAGCATTTGTTGTTGCAATAAAATGAAATAACATAGAAACTCGGCATGCCTACTTTGTTCTTAATTTATATTGCATACCTGTAGCAGAGAGTCGACTCGTGATCGGAGCCAGCACATCGTAAGGATTGACAGCTACTGAAACACAGCAAAAAGGCACCATGTTTAATATAGGGTTAAACTCGGACATCAATAATAAACGAATGACAGAATTAAAGTTTTATAAAGTGTTTTATTACTATAGCCAAGACGTGATCCTAAAATCTGCGAGAAATATTTACAGCACCAACAACATCTATATCATGTATTTTTAGGCTTCAAGAAAGCGTTTGACTGAGTCTGGCATGCAGCTCTGTGGGTACCCTTGAGAATGTACAACATCAATAACAATAACAATAACAAAAACAATAATTAACATTTATATAGCGCCCTTTCTAATGAAAGCTCAGAGCGCTTTACATTCACATAAGACACTTCTTCTAAGAACTAAAATGACTAAACAATAACAATATAAAAACATGGTAAACAAAACATACAGAATGTAATTACATAATATAAACACGCACGCGCGCACACACACACATACACACACACACCAAGTTCAACACGAATTTAAATTGTGATGTCATCAAAGGAACGTTTGAACAGATGGGTCTTGAGGCCAGAACGAAAGGCAGCAGGTGTTTGGGAAGAATGGAGAGACATGGAAAGGGAGTTCCAGACGGTGGGAGCAGAAAATGAAAATGAGCGTTTGCCAAACGACTTGTTCACTCGTGGAATGCAGAGATTTGGGGCAGAAGAAGATCGAAGGGTTCTAGAGGGTATGTAGGGGTTAACCATGGTTTTGAGATAAGAAGGGCCGGATCAAGATAGAGCATTGAAGCAGAGGCAAGCAATTTTGTACTCAATTCTTTGTTCGATGGGAAGCCAGTGTAGGGATTTAAGATGAGGAGTTATATGGGCAGATTTTGGAATGCGAAGAATGAGACGGGCGGCATTATTTTGAATCTTTTGAAGTCTTTGCAATAGATAGTCCGGGCAGCGAACTTGTTTTTTCCAACCTAGTTCCAGTCATTCGCCGAAAAAGACAATTGCCGAAGTCGAACGAAGCTCTCCGAGTCGAGCGAAGCTATCCGATGTTTTACGAAAGAATGCTGGCAGGACTACGTGAAACTACAGGCTGGGAAGTCTCGTCTTTCGTAGGCCTCAATTACATACTATACTACGTACGTATGTAGGAGGCCCATACAGTAAGTTAACAAAGACAAAAGAAAAGACTTCAGAGCCTGTGGTGAAACACCCGTGCATAAAACTAGCCGCTTTTGCTTCTAGATCTAATTCTGTTTCGATCTGCACAGCTTCAAGCTTAAGTCAAGTCGAGATTCGCATTTTGAAGCAGTGAGTAGTATTATTATTTTATGATGATTAATATACTGACACAATTAGTAATAAAGAGTGCAAGTAATACAAAGCACATAATGCACACATACAACGATTTCACATCTATATCAACAATAAAACCATGACAAAACTTCAAAGCGCTATGGACACGTTGATGTCCCTTCAGCACAAAAATGCAAAGCAAGTTTATAATGGTCTCAAAAACCGTGACATTTTTATTGCAAGCACCAAAGCAATTATTTATTTAACTAATATTATTCTTTTGAACTAATACAGTAAATTTGTTATATGTATTTCAATTATATGTATTTTAATGAGAAACACGTATTAAAAAAATGTTGCGTGGCAGGCGGAAATTTCCATAATTCATCTGAAAACTTCGGTAAATCTATAAGAAAAAATAACCAGTAACACCATCTGAATATTTCGGGTTACACCCAACTTCAACAAAAACAAACAAAACGTCACTGACCATATTTACACCATTGAGCACGCACAGCAGCACATTATTCTTTTATTTTTTTAAAAAGTAGGACTACTACTACTACTACTACTACTACTACTACTACTACTACTACTACTACTACTACTACTACTACTACTAATAACAACCAAAACAAATAAATAAATTAAAGATTTAACTAAATAACTATACTACTACTACTACTACTACTACTACTACTACTACTACTACTACTACTACTACTACTACTACTACTACTACTACTGCTGCTGCTGCTGCTACTAGCGAAGTTGTAGTCTTTATTTTGTGGTCCTGATTCGGCTCTTTGCAGTCCGCTGGACACTGTAAGCAATGAATAACTAATTAGCTATTAATTTTACTCTGATTTGGAGTTGTCTTGATTTTGTGGTCCTGATTCGGCTATTAGCAGTCCCCTGGACCCTGTAAGCAATAACTAACTATTAATTTAACTCTGATCTCGAGTTATTAAAAAAAAAATTCGCTTAGTCTACTCTTCCTTCTCCAGAAATTTAAAGATTTGAATATTATCAATTATAGGCCTAAATATTATTAATTAGAATAGATATCGTTTATACATTTATTTACGTATTAAACAAACAATACAGGTCTAATAATTATATTAAGCTAGTGAGCTTCTTCGCTGCGCGGAGACTGACTTATAATATATAATGTAGATTAAGCCTATGTATACTGTATAACAGTGTCTACTTGGCCATTTGTTATAGGCAGGAAATGGGGAATGCTATTAATAGCCTACTGCTGAGAACTAACAAAATGCAAATCAAGGAACGCACCTATTAAATATGGTCGATAATAATAATGCTCAAATTAACAAAGTATACCGTAGCGAAATGCTAAATCTGTGTAAATCGAACAGAATTAAAAGCAACACCGATCATTTTTAATGTCAACTAGTCATAGTCATGCAAGCATCATTTCGTAACACATCGGAGAGCTTCGTTCGACTTCGGTGATTGCCTTTTTGGGCGAATGACTGGAACTAGGTTGGAAAAAACAAGTTTGCGTCCGGGCAACCACAGAAGAGAGAGTTACAATAGTCAAGCCGTGAGAGAATGAAAGCTGAGACAAGAGTTTGAGTGGCTTTGGCAGACAGAAAGTGACGGATGCTGTTGATTCGATGGAGTTCAAAATTTAGGTTTCGGATTAGAGTTTGAATGTTAGCTTGCATAGTCAGGTGAGAGTCCAAAATCACGCCCAAGTTTTTGACAGAATCAGAAAACTGGACAACAGAGTTACCAACAACAAAGGAAGATGGAAGCTGAGGTTATGCGAGGAGATGAAATAATTATGGCTTCTGTCTTTTCGTCATTAAGTTTCAATTTGTTGAACGTCATCCAAGACTTGACATCACAGATGCACTCTTGCATCGAATTTATTGTAATGCCAAGATCATCAGTCCTAAAATTATTGAAGTCATTAAAAACCTGTATGACTAGACTACCAGTGCAGTCCTCCACATCATCGCTATCGAGAACTGGTTCAGAACAACAATCGACGTGCGTCAAAGGATTTCTACTCTCTCCAGCACCCATCAACATCTTCCTGGATCGCATCATGTCAGATGCCCTTGCAGATCATGAAGGCACAGTCAGCATAGGAGATAGAGCAATCTCCAACCTCCGTTTTGCGGATGACATTGATGGATTGGCTGGAGGGGAATAAGAACTTTGAACAGCTGGTATAGAGTCTTGACATCACCTCCAGACCCTTTGGAATTGAAACAAGTGCAGAGAAGATCAAAATGATGACCAACAACACCAATGGCTTCACCACGGACATCAAAGTCCAAGGCCAATCACTCAACAGGGTGCACAGCTTCAAATATTTAGGAGCCATTGTATGAGACAATAGGTCCCGACAGGAAGTCCTCTCCAGGATCGCACAAACAATTGCTGCCCTAACAAGATTGAAGCATATTTCAAAAGACAGGACCATCAGTCAGCACTACAAGGTAAGACTGCTGCGCTCCCTTGTCATCTCCATCCTCCTATACGCTTGCGAAACATGGATCCTCACAGCAGACCTACAACGAAGAATGCAAAGCATGGAGATGAGGTGCTACAGAAGACTTCTGTGCATTTTCTATACCCAACGAATTTCGAGTTACGGGATAGGATAGGATCCTAAAAGTCCACCGAAAAAAAAAATCAACGTCCTTGGTAAAACGGTCACTTCTTTGTTGACCATCAATCACGAAGATTTAGAAAGAACCATTGTGTTAAAGCATGACAAGGTCATAACGGGTGTTAAACGGTACCCTGACAGCATTGTTGGAATGGGTAAGGGGCGAGGTGGGGTGGGCTGTGGTGGAGAAGAACAAGGACCCAGAGTAAGGTAAATGAGATGTGTGTGAGTGAGTGACGTGGAAAGTATGAGAGGGACAGGCATGAAGGGGGCGTATGTACCCCCACCCCCCCTCCCCCTGAGTGAATGGTAACAAGTCAGAAAAAATAAAAGTCCAAGCCATTACAATACTACTCTCACTAATAAACTACAGCACAGGCGTGATCGACTACATTTAGAGCATAGAACTGGTCAACCAAAACGCTAAAGAAAAGGAAAAGGAGAGGGTTGACCATATCACTGATCAAGCACACCGCTCCATTGACCGGGGTCATCAAAGGTTAAAAGCACGACATCAAGCTATAAAACAAATAGCAAGGAACCCTTTTGTGAAAGCAGCAGAATGAGATGACGAAGGTTGAACCATAAAAAGGAAACTCCGAAAAGGGACAGGCATAAGAAAAGGCTTACTGACCACATAACTGGTCAAGCAAAACAGTACAAAGACGAGGCTGGAGGGTCATCAGAGGTTAACGCACGACATTGCAGTTTATAATAACAAGAAAATCGTGCATGAAAGCAACGGACATGATGTGACAAAGGTTAAAAATACCCAGGAAAAGGGACAGGGATATCCCGCGGACGATGGGAAAGGAAAACTTGAGAAAAGGAAGAGAAGAGGGATGAAACCCCTGAGAAGGGAAAAGATACTGTACAGAAAGAAACGAAAAGTTAAAAGGTTGAGCCTAGAGGAGGAGAAGGAGACGCTGAAGAAGAACAAGACCATTCCCCCTGAAGGAAAAACAGAAGCCATCACCGATCACTCCGGCGAAATTTTCCGCGCGACTGGCGAGAAGATCATGGGCCGAGGTTTATTAAGTTGTTGGGGCTCTTTCAGCGCCCTAACCGTCTTAACGCGGTTTGTTATTGCTGCTAAAAGTCCCCGTCATTCAATCAGCCAGCCGCGGAGATGGGAGGACAACCTCTGCTTGCTGAAGCGTGAAGATGGTTTTCTGGATACAGACTGTCTGTGGTGAGCCTTCTGCAACTTCAAGAAGGCAGCGCCAGGGTGTCTTACAGCGCTGGTAATATGTCTTACTCTTTGGTTTAAATGTAAGTTTCTTCATGAAACATGTAAAACATAACAATGAACACTTTTTATATCGGGCACACAAAAGCAAGGCTTCAATATTATTTTTGTATGAGAGAATCTTGCATGACAAGAGACAGTATGCACTAAAACGTTGGTGAGATGCATTATTATCTGCTTGTGTTGCTGGTTTTCCGACGTCAAATTTTAATTTTGATCTCAAACCATTTTCTTAACAACTGCATTGAATCATTGTATAGAATGAATAGACATAAAATAAAACAACTGAACTTGCGTGATTGTGTCTAAAGTTTGGTCTGTGTGAGTACATCCTGGAACATTCCATAATGGCATTTCGCAATCAGCAGCATCTTCTATAGTCAGTCGTCATTCATTCTTTTCTCTTCACAATCTTGCCCTTGTGTTTGGCCATTTTGAGAAAGGCAGTAACGTTCTTTAGCCCCTGGCTACTTTTTTCCATCCTTTGCGGGTTTGTAGCAGTGAGTGTTAGGTCAAACAGGATTTCACGAATGCGCGCTCTTCCTTTGACTAGAGAGCCCCGAGCCACATGCCAGAGAAGACAACTTTGACCTCTGGTGGACTTGTGTGGTTGTCATCTATTTGCGTACCCTTACTCGGTCAGTTTGCGTTTGTCTCTTCTGCACAAATCCTGTAACGCAATAGGCGACAATAGATCCAAAGGGGTTTAGTATTGTTAAATCTATTTTAAAGACATATTTATATATTTTGGATTACATGAACAGAATGAATGATGAACAGACACTGACGAACGTAAACCTGATTTGAAATAACTACCATTATTTTGAAATCTGTAATATTCTGTTGGATATTAACTGAAACTATTGTGTTATATTGAAGAATGAACGTCAAGTAAATTTTATATTGATCCATTTCTAGTTCTGTTTGATAATTTATTGTGATATTTAATTGATTTTGTGAATTATTCTCTTCCTCGTCTTGGGCCTGCTTTGTTGGAGAAGTCTGTTATGGCTAGTTTATGATGTGAACTGAGATTTTCCGATATTCCTAAACTATTTGTCTTTCTAAATAAAC
Organism: Oncomelania hupensis; assembly: GCA_036898135.1. Lineage (NCBI taxonomy): Eukaryota > Metazoa > Mollusca > Gastropoda > Littorinimorpha > Pomatiopsidae > Oncomelania > Oncomelania hupensis. The sequence continues at coordinate 32,396,176 of CM072519.1, forward strand.
AAATACACAAAACCCATAAACCACAAATCTGCAAACAATCAGTATATTCTATCACATCAAGTCACAACCAATCTTTCCCTCAGGTCTACTCTACTGAAATGGCATAGAAAGGTAGGTGAAAAGCATACTGTCAATGTTGAACCTATTCAAATCAACCAAAGTACCGAGGAGTTTAAACAAGGTCCGTTCGTTTCGGTTTAGTTCAGCAACTCAAAGTTGCATCTCAACCTCTGCAGAATTGGAAGGATATGGGAGAGTTGGGAGGGTAGAGGTGGGTAGCGAGAATAAAACTATTCTAAATATTTCCTAAATGCTGAATACAGAAAACACAAACTGTCACGTCGTTTTTGAATTTTTTTTTCTTAACTGTCATGTTTCTCTGTGTATTTGAAGGAGCCTTCCTCGCCTCAGAGCGGAGAAGAGGTTGTGTACAGACGACGTCCCGAGTCTTCCTTCCCTCTCCAAACTGGGAAAGTTCCCTTTTCCGGTCCCAGGCGAGAAGACGGAGGCTGTCGAGGAGGGGACCGAAGAATCCAGATTGTCAAGGGCTTCTATTTAAACGCACTTTGGGTGTTGTGTATGTTGAATAATCTTTGAAACAATAATATTATTTTGGGTTGAGAAGTAAGGATGGAGACCGAACATCTACAATGGCTGAAAACTACTTTCTAACATTCAAACTATGTATACGCATTTGCTGCTGGGTGAAAAAAATATAGCATTCTACTTACTCGTATAGAAGAGAAAACCTACCTATGGCCAGGAATAGAAAGAAGAAACAAAAATAGGCGTTTCTTTCAAATAGTAACTTTGAAGTTTCTATACAATCTTGCTGTGATTGTATCAGCGTTCATTCAGGAGTGACGATTGGCCACTATTTTATTTAAACATCTTTCTTCTGATATCTTATGTAATATGGTGATCTTTACTTCGTTTCAGTGAAGGAATTAGATAAGATTCAAGTCTTCTGGGCGAATGAGAAGTTGAGCAGATCCCCTCAGCAGTGTCTGGATGAGCGAAGAGACTCAATGACGTGTCCAAGAGGGTAATGCACTCTTCTGTACCGGGACAGGAGCGAAACGAAAATGGAGGATTCAGGATATTAGAAAACCAGACCCTTTCTGGGCCGGAAATGTCGGAACGGCACATCTCCGAAACTCGATTCCCTGGGGAGGTCAAGTTTGCTGTGTTGGTGTTGATGCTTGTCTTGCTGGTCTGCCTGAGTTGGGGCTTTGAAACGCTGACAAGAATCGATTGTCTGACACAAAAAAATTGCCTTTTTTCCACAACGAAAATTGTCCCAGATCCCGAAAAGAAAGAGAAGAAGACGGTGTAAAGAAAAACACCTTCTCTCCCAAACCCTCTCAACAACAAAGAAGAGGATGGGGGATATCTAAATATTACATTAGGTGTTCGCATTGTTATAAAACTTAGTGAGTCCGACCTCTGAAAATTACGAACAAACTTATAAAATGTCTCATTCACGCTAACAGATATTTGCTATAATTATATTCATAGTCTTTCACCAGATCATCAGGTCTTGCAAAGACCATCCTGCAAGGCACAGTGCAAGGAGGTAGAAGAAGAGGGAGATCAAAAAAGAGGTGGGAGGACAACATTCGAGAATGGACTGATTTGACACTGAGCGAAACAATCAGGGTTGCTGAGGACAGGGAAAGATGGAGTACGCTGGTTAAACGATCATCTGTGGTGCCCCTACGACTTCCGAGTTATGGGATAGGATAGGATAGATAGGATAGTCTTTGTGTCTAACATTTGCGACATCTGAATCTAAATGTAACTGGCTTATTTCCCTTGAATACAAGCACATGCGAATCAAATAAACAAACAGCCCCGGAGGGGGGTGTGTGTTGGGGGGGGGGGGTAGGGGATGGTGAGAGGTAGGAGTTCAGAGGTTAAATAGAAAGAAAGAAAGAAAGAAAGAAAGAACGGCGGACAAGGGTTGTGAATTGAAGTAAACAGCAACCCACGTTACGTCTGTCTACTGGGAAGCGGTCAGACTTTAGCAGAGCAATAGTGGAACGGAGGTTGTCAGGGTTTTCATGCAGGTTGCAGGTTGTTTGGACCCTCCTTCTCTCCTCCCATCGCCACGATCCACCGTGTCCACTCTAGTAAGGTCACGCCTCAAATGACACCGCCACAATCAGATGCCAGTGGAGGTCACGAGGAAAGGTCACGTGACCAAGAGGACAATGAGTGCGTGGCACGCGCTTTGGTCGCGTGGGTGGGAGGAGTGGCGAAGGCCGAAATTGCTACCCCCAATTGACGCTGGTCACGGTTCCGCTCATCCTACCCACAGGGGCGAAGTGTGCACGCTAGCATGCCTTCTAGCTATGTCTAGTTTTCACTCATCTGAATGGTCAGTATCCATCCCCTTCACGGCTCGGCATCACCCGGGAAAACCTATCCAGCTGCAAAAATTGATGCATCCTTGTCACAACCGGAAACTTTTCAGTCACGATATAATGAAGAGATCCATCTTTTCACAGGATCAGGTTTTCATCTCCAGTAAATATAGAAAATTAGCACATAAAAAGAAGACTGTTTTTGTGTGTGTTTGACTACAGTTTGTTTCTGCTTGTTGCTACGAAGACCAGGCCCACGAGACCAGATTTGTCATGTCAAGGCAAATAACCAAACATATCCTTCTATATAAATAATCCTAAAAGCAGTCGTCTTGCTCACAATGACAGAACCCCTTACACGTGAAACTTGCAACTTAAGACACTTCTCTGACCTTGAACGACCCCTAAGGCATTTAAATTACCTTGAACGAACTGTGCACCAAGCCCCACAGGTGACTGTCAAGGAGAGGGCCTGACACGCTCAAGACAACGCTGGCAGCCATGATGCCAAGACAAGGAGCCACGCCACGAGTTCTCAAGGACTGCGCAGGCTCGTGCACATGCGCTGTCAGCGTATTACCTCTGGCAATGAAAGAGTGTTGAACCCCTTTCAGACCATGCATTTGACAGTAACATCTTTATTAGCGTCGGGGTTAATGGCCGATGAAACAAAATAACTACAGCACCAAAAGACACAACCAATGCGGGGTTTAAATTTGGTGTGAGAGTTGTCTAAAATAATCTGACAAATCTATTAGACTAAAATAAAAATTAAACAGTAGTATAATAACTTAAATTAAATTAAATTAAAATAAAAAGTCTGAATTTGTATTAAAAAAATTTAAAACATAAATTAATAAATAAATAAATAATAAAGAGGAAAATACGGATGCCACCTTTGATCACACGAAAGTGAGCAAACTGCAACACCGAAGCAAGGTAAAAAGAATAAAATAAGTTAAACAGAGACGAGCTTGCTAGCTAAAGACACGGGTATATAATACATTAAGACTAGGGAAGAAAAATAATAAGACTAAAAGAAAATAAATTAAATTCAAAGGAGACAATAAGCTAACTAGAGACAAAGGAAGAGAAATAATAAGAGAAAATAAAATGAAATTCAAGTCAAGGGAAGAGAAGTATAGTAAGATTAGGAAAAGAAGGTAAATTTAAAGGAAAGAATAGACTAAATAAAATTAAGAGAAAAAGATTATAAAATTCAAGGGAGAGAATCGGCTAGCTAGAGACAAAGGGAGAGAAGTAATATGAGAAAAGAAGTGAAATTCAATCTGAGGGGAATCCTTTTCATGCCACTGGGTCTCAAAGCAATCGAGAAAGAGCGGGAACTTGGCGGTCTTCCCCTCGGTACACAGCGGAAGTCTTGCACTCCTTCCCTGGCAGATGCTCGCTAGTATTAGCTAGACCTTTTTACTGCTCTTGTTTTGTGTGTGTGATGTTAGGTAGATGGATGGTTGGGTAGGTAAATGCGTGCGTGCGTTGTGTGTGTGTGTGTGTGTGGTGGGTGAATGTGTGTGTGTGTGTGCGTGTGTGGGTGTGTGTGTGTGTGTGTGTGTGTGTGTGTGATCCCCTTCACTGAAGTCCGTTTTCATAGTGGAAATCCGGCGATCTTCTAGGTACTGGACGCAAAATTAGTTCCATTTCCTACGAATCTCTTTGTGTCATAATGACCTCTTTCAGCCGATCGCCGTTCTTTGGAGTCAGATTGACCTCAACTGGAGCACACACATACGCACGCACATACCTAAATTAAAAAAATTGTGTTCTTATTGCTTTAAAACTCAATGTATTTCCCAAATATATAGTGAGATCTTAACATGTACAAAAACCCCTGTCATCGCTGATTGGTTACAAAGTTATAAAATAATGAAGTGTAAAGCACTGAATTAGACACAGTACGAAGGTTGAAGAAAGAAACATCTGACTTTGGTGGTTAGTGAACTACAAATCTTAGTCTATTTTGGAAATACATAGATTGTGAGTGTTGAATTCCAAAATAATTATTTAAGAACACCATATCTAGAGTATGAAAGCTTGGTTTCTTTCTGAGGAAAAAAAAGGTGAGGAGTGTTTTGCGGATTTCGTGTTCTAAAGCATTTCTTTTTTTTGTATTTACTATTATTTATAAGCTTCGCCTTCTAATAATGTGTGAAAGGAAAACGTACGTTACATTTCATAATTACCTGAAAAAATGTTACATATTGAATCTGAATATGATCTTTCTAGTAATTAGCAACATCCTTTTGGTCACACATTATTTTTAGAAGTCCAGTATCCTACCGACTCCTTCTTTTGTCTCGGTCTTTACAAATTGTGTCAAATATGCTGTTTAGTGTGACTATAAACTGTCTAGCTGGTGACCATGTCGGCAAAGGCAGGAAGAGGGAAGCCAAAGAAAACCCGGAGGGGCCACAGAAAGATCAGGAAACCCACCAAGGTTTCTCTTTGTCGTCTCGCATCCGCAACCACACAACTCTCTCAGATGAAGGAGGTGACAGTCGTGGAAGAGAAGGGAAAGAAGGGTGGAAGAGACACAGAAGAAAAGACCAGAGGACAGTGGGAATGGGTGGGGTGGGGTTGGTGAGGAGAGATAGAAGAAGAGAGCAGAACAAGGAACGGACGGGTATACAAAAGAAAGGAGAAAGCAACAAAAGACTGAAGAAAATCGTGAAAGAAAAGTTGCATTCAATTTAAGATTATGTACCGAAAAACAGTAGACCACAAAGAAGGAGAACAATGAAAGACAAAATTTGAAGAAACTAGAGAAAGAAACATGTATGCATTTGCCCTTTCACCCCCACCCCTCCCCCACCCCCACCCCAAACAAAATAGTAGACCAAGAGAGTGGGAAGGAGGAACTAAAGAATTAAAAAGGTAAGACAAAATTTGAAGAAACTGGAGAAAACGAAAATAGTACGCATGAACTTGAAGTCTTAACAAACCATAGTAGATCCAAAAGAGAACGAACAAGAGAACAACGCAAGAACAGATTTTTAAAATGTCGAGGACGAAAACTTTGCATTGATTGAAAATGTTGTGCCGACCAATATTAAAGGAAGAAAGGAGAAGGAGGGAAAGAACAAGAGGAGAAGGAACAAGGAAGAAACGAACAATTATTTCTATCAGATTTTGGGCCGAAATACTGTTAATTAAATGAACTTTTTGGTAAAGCGGTATTTTATTTTATTAATTTTTTCATAACTCGCGCCAAGACATCTCCCTTGGTATTTTATGTCCTTACATGTCAAGAATACATGTGTATGTGTGTGTGTGAATGTTGCGAAAGTGTTGGTAATAATAATAATAATAATAATAATAATAATAATAATAATAATAATAATAATAATAATTATTATTATTATTATTATTATTATTATTATTATTATTATTATTATTATTATTATTATTATTATTAAGACAAACGAAATCGTGAAAGATGCAGGGGAGAAACACAAAAGAGAGGAAGAAGGAAGTAGTGTAAAAACCCGCACTCGTACACATAAAAACAAAATAGTTTTAAAAATATTGGTGGCAATGATGACAATCAGTAGGAAGTTGGGAGGAGGAAATGTTATTTGATATGAAAGTTGAAGCACAAATATGATCGTAATCGCGAACAATTATGACGACGATACGAAGACAACGTCGACGCAAAAATGATGATGATGTCGAAGACGACACATAGGACGTCGATGAGGAGCAGGAAAAGAAGAAGACGAAGGAGGAGAAGGAGTAGGAGGAGAAGGAGAAAGAAGAAGGAGAGAATATTACCTGGTGGTCTCCATGTTGGTGTGGGATCAAATGCTGGTTTGGAACCGCCGAAGCCTTGTCCATAATAAGCACCTGCAACATATCACCATCATCATCATCAACAACAGCACAAAAACAACAACATTATCTGATCATCATGTCATAACAACAACAACAACGTGATCTGATCATCATCGTCGTCGTCATCATCATGCTTGTGCTTGTTTTTCTCTTCCTCCCTCACCTTATCATCATCACCTTCGCATCGCCGACGACAGTACTACTACCACGATCATAATCTCTCTTTTTCCTCTCTCTCTCCATCTCTCGTACCCCTACCCTTTCCTTTACTACCTTTATCTTCCGGTTTTCCCTTCTATTTTTCTCAAACATTAAAATAAAACCCGCATGAATACATTCTAAATCAAATTTACGTTCGCTTATGACAGAAACGCTCCCATGTTGGTTTTTCTTTTACAATTTATTAAAGCAAGAGAAAACAAGAACTCTGCCATTGCTAATGTAATATGAAATTTCGGGGGAGCGTCCCCAAACTTTACAATTCAATAAAAACACACAATTCACATCCTTTTTAAACATTACAAAAAATAAAATAAAAACTCTATGACACTAACAGGAACACTTCTTTACTTGGCATTTTCATAAATTTTGATAAGAGATTGGATTTTGTTTTACAAGAAGGCATGGAAAAGGAAACTGCTTCTTCGTCTGTTTTTTCTTTATGGAACTGTTGAAACTAGAATTCATATTCATCTTCTTGTTATTTTCTTCTTTTTTTTTTTTTTTTATTCGCTCTTTCTCAGTCGCTGTCTTTTTTCGTTATTTCTTTTTTTTTCTTTTTTCTTTCTATTCTTTTTTTTCCGGCTTTCATTCCTCTTATTCTTCTTATATTTGTCTCCTTCTCGTTTCTCTTATCTTTCTTTCCTTCTTTCTTTCTTTCCACGTTTTCTCACTCTTCTTCGTCTTTTATATTTGTTTCCTCTTTCTCTTCCTTTAATTATTTCTTTATTTCGTCTCTCTTCTTCTTCTTCTTCTTCTTCTTCTTCTTCTTCTTCTTCTTCTTCTTCTTCTTCTCCTCCTCCTCCTCCTCCTCTTTCCTCTCCTTTTAGTCTTCTTCTTGACAAAACACAGTAAAAGAAGAAGGAAAGCAATCGGTTTTGTAGGACAAAACAAAATGCAATAAAACTCTGTACAACGCTTGATAATGCAGTCAGTGATGTTTGCTCCACTAACCACCAAATTGCTTTAAATTTATTCTTCTACTCCAGCCGCTCAGCGTCCCCATCCCTCTAAATATGATTCTTTGGATTGGGTTGGGGAGAACAAGACCAGATGAAGAAGAGAGAAAGAGCGAAAAAGTGTTAGAAGAAACGAGAGTTGAGAGGTGAAAAACAAAAAGGATGGGGAATGCGGGGGGAGGAGGAGAGGGAGGAGAAGAGGCAGGGAAGGGGGAAGAGGATATGGGGCTCCGGAAGCGAGAAAAGAACAAGGCAAGGAAAAAAGTTTCTGGCGGCAACTTTACGATGACCCTTCGACTTGCAGAGAAATTGTTGATGCGAAAACGACAGGCTGGCAACGCCTTGATTTTCTGATGACCTGACATCAATTCAAGGCAATTTGGGTGTCACGGCCGCAGGGGTTTGTGTCGATAGAATTTAATGATTCGGAAAGACCAGGTCCGAGAGAAAAGGAGTTAATTTTAGTTTCGGCTAATTTCGTCTTTACGCCGAGGAAACCCGAGTCTGCAATGCGCGTGCTGCCGGTAACTGCCGAGGGTTGCCGAAGATCATTTTCCAAAAAGGTCGCCCCGCCCGCACATAAATAAAGAAAAATAAGAGTCCGGTTTAATTGATACATGTGTGTATTCGGGAAACGAATTAGTCTTTTTTTGTCCGAAGACCAACTATGAAAGTTTTAATTGTTTACTTTCATTTTATTACATTTATTTAATGTAAAACATCAAGCGAATTCATCGCAATATATACCTGAATAAATAAATGAAATAAATTTCATAAATAAATAAGTAAATATCATAATTCCATAAATTTGATATACAAGTAAATAAATGTATTTATTCAGTTATCTTTATTTTTTTTTTTAAGTATGTATTTTTCTACGACGCCAAGAGATCGCGTAGATGTGGCGGTGACGACGCTGCTACGAATATATACGAATAAAAGCGAATAAATAAAAGATAACTGATAAATAAATATCCATCAACTTATTCTGTTCCTCCTCAGCCTTGACTGGCCACAATTTAAGAAGATTTGAAACCGATTCAGTCATTCAGAAGATGCATTTTTTTCTGTCTTTTTGTGTGGATACATTGGAAGTTTGGAACTTCGCAGGGATATCGTGTCCACGTGCATGATGTAATTTGTGGATTGCCTCTACCGTTTAAACTGGGTTCTGGTACCGGGTATCGTTACTTTTAGCAACGATTCTGAACCAAAAAAATAGGGGACCGCAAATTAACAGTCAACAATCAGGTGGAAAGAGATTGTGCTGATGGATTTAATTTTAAAAGGCTTAACCACAAAGTAGCATCAGACGCGTGCCCAAAACACCCGTAGCACGACTCCGTATCCTTGTTGGAAGAAAAATGTATCTTCGGGGCAAAATCGTATACCCTGATACGGGACCACGAATTAAGAGGAGTGGAAGGCACAGAAAACAAAATAGTTGGCAAGTTGTTCGTTACTTTGGGATAGAAGATAAACCACAAACAATACGGGACACGTGCCCAAGAAAGCAGGACATCCCTTTCCTCCGACATCCTTCCCCCCCCCCCTCTCCACCAACCAACCCGTCGACCCTCATCCCACAAGAAACCAAGATATTCTCTTTCTCCAGTATCATCCCCTAACCCCGCCGGCTCCTACTTCAAGAGATATCAATACATTATCCTCTCTCCAACATCCCCTTCTACCCCTTTCCCCTAACCCCCTCTTACTCCCGGCTCCTTCGCCACGAGAAACCGAAGGATCCTTTTTCCCAACATATTTTCCTCGGGTTGAAGGGGGATTGGAAGGAGTTGTAGTGAGATCGTATCTTGAGGCAAATTGACGCGGCGGATAGGGGACCACAAATTATAACAGCGAAGAAATACTGCAAAGGGGATGAGAGAAATATGCTCAAATACGATGGATTGAGCGGAGTATGACCAGAACAATGTAATTTATTTATTTATTTATTTATTTATTTATTTATTTATTTATTTATTTATTTATTTATTTATTTATTTATTTATTTATTTATATTTTCATGTATATAATACTGCAAAGGGGTTGAGAGAAAATGGTTGAATAGGATTGAGTGAGTGGAGTATGATCAGAACAATGTAAATTATTTATTTATTTTTTTATATAGTCATGTAGTTATCATTTATCTTTTAAAAGTTTTAATTACTAGCACTTGCAGAGTGAGATGAAATGAGCGAGGAATGTAAATAATGAAGGCCTATTTACTTCACAGCAGACTTATTGTAAATTAGGAATCCCCATTTGGGATTAATACTGATCAAATTGAAAGCAATTGAAATTGATGGCCACGTCACCAGATCATCAGGCCTTGCAAAGACTATTCTGCAAGGCACAGTGCAAGGAGGTAGAAGAAGAGGGAGACCGAAAAAGAGGTGGGAGGACAACATTCGAGAATGGACTGGTTTGACACTGAGCGAAGCCATCAGGGCTGCTGAGGACAGAGAAAGATGGAGTATGCTGGTTAAACGATCATCTGTGGTGCCCCTACGACCTCCGGGTTACGGGACAGGATAGGATAGGATAGGAAATTGAAAGCAATGACTTATCCCCATTTTGGATTAATACTGATCAAATTGAAAGCAATGACTTAAATACACTTACTTTGACTAGTCTGTTGAGGATTCCATGAAGGCTTCCCACTGAATGAGGGCTCTGAAACACAGAAAAACACAGATATTTAAATCCACGGTTTAGCACCGCAAAACAGTTTCACCACGACGACGACAACGATGATAATAATGATAATGGTAACAACGACTACAGCAGCGTTGGGGGAGAGAGGGTGATGATGATGATGATGATGATGATGATGATGATGATGATGATGATGATGATGTGATGATGATGATGATGATGATGATGACGACGACGACGACGGCGACGATGATGATGTTGATGTTGATGACGACAAGAGCCTTTGCCCACTAACAGAGAATTTATTAGTTACTAAAATTATGTAAACAAATGTCTTCAGGGTTTTTGTTTTGTTTTTGTTGTGTTTTTTTCCATGTGCTGAATTCCTTTAAGTGCAATTTGTATCAACCAAAAACTGTTTTAAATGAAACGGGGCATGTATATATGTATATGTACGTATGCAAGAAAAAAAAAACTGCTACAAAAATTCATCGGGTGCGAACTCATTTCAACAATATCAATGTAAATTAAGAGCCAGTAGAAGAATTAAACTGTAATTTGTTTGGCGTTTCTCTGACCACATTTTGGCGGTCTAGGGGAGCCTATTAGCGTTCTAAAGCTTCCCTAATTTTCTCCCTTGACAAGATGGCGGGTTTCCGCTCCCACCGCGTGAACGGAAGAGAGAAAAATAAATTGACAAAATAAAGACTGCCATGCCTCCTTTACACCTTTTGTCTTTTTCGCAGAGGGAAAACACTGCAGCAAGTTGATTATAGCATTTTGTGTAGGAAAGAGAGCACAAGAGGAGGGAAGAAAAATCGATTGTGAGCCATGAATGCGAAGAGTTGTCACTCTGCGCACAAACGGTAAGATTATGCATTTTAAATGACTGGTGCCACGTTTAAAAGGAAAAATATCGTTTGTATATTCACAGAGCGAACGAGAGAGAGAGACTCAGAGAGAGAGAGAGAGAGAGAGAGAGAGAGAGAGAGAGAGAGAGAGAGAGAGAGAGAGAGTGTGTGTGTGTGTGTATGTTCGTGTGTGTGCGTGCGCGTGTTTTTTATTTTTCAAACCCGCATGTGACAGATGCTTGAAAACCTCCTCCATATCGACCTCGCACCCCCAAAGTAAACACAGTTTGATCTACAACGAAAATGTGCATCACCACCAAGCCGTGTGGAACATACAATCGTGTGATTTATTGTGCTGTACCACTCGCTGCAGCACCTGAATTAGAAAACCATCAAGTGCTCTCTAATAGTCCGGCCCCAAAAGTTAACATGAATTTCCTGATGCGTGCCTCTATACATGTAGATTTTAAAGAAAAGCAACTATCTAAGTAGAGTAATTAACTAACTGTAAATAAATACATAAACTATAAATTGAAAATATTTCCTGAAGTTTCACATACTATTACAAACCAAAGTTGAATGTTGAAACTCTTCTTTTCAACGATTACCTGTGAACATAAGCCCCGAGAAGCCTGGCAAAGAGCAGGCTGTTCTGAAGTAGTCCACAGTGGGGCGTTTCAGGGAGTGCATGGACGCCTTCAGCTTCCACGTGCTTTCCCACAGCCCCATCAGGTCACGCTCCGCCTTCTCCAGCTTGATGACGTCAGTGGCTGACGTCACAAGATGACGTCACTAGCACTGAAATCCTCTTTCAAGAGCCTCTGTTATTCTAGTTCTTTGTTGTATGTGCCTTTAAAAGCAAACACATAAGTTCCTTTGAAGGAGAAGAGGTCTCTTTTTTTTAAAAGTTCAGAGCAATTGTCCGTGAAGCATTTACAGATCTCAACACACAATTCTGACATAAGCAGAGATTATTTTAAATCTTGTAGTGCCCTCAACCTTAAGAGATCCACAAGCTGTAAAAGCAAAGCTATAAATATAACCAGCTCAACAAAAATGGGATAAGATTTATGTCGGAAACCCGTCTATATGGTAGTTTCATGCAAAATTAATGCAACTGTTTGAAGGTGGTCGCCGTAGTTGAATCCTTGTTCCTTAAAAGAGGGAGAAATGCAGCTTTTTTAAAAACACGGTATATTTAAGCTGGTTAAGTTTCACAGTTCATCAAAATCTAAATACCTAGCATCACAACTATTAAGAACTAGACTAACATCAAACTTGTTAAATGTAAACTTTGATGTCAAGGTGTAAAGAGTGGCTTTAATCTACCTCTGAGTCTCCTTACGTAAATTTAGCAAAAATGACCCAAAGCTAAAACTCTGTCTTTGATTTGCAAGACACAAGAATGCCAGTCAAAATGGCCGCACTAAGTCAAGAACGGCTATCCATTACCAGCAAACAATTCAGATTTCTAAGCCAGAATGGAAATTCATCTCTTAATAGCAGGCCAGTATAGAGAAGTGGAAATTCAATTCAGTTCCAGCACATTTTATACCCTATTGCTAATGATGTCTTTAGCCCAGTGATATAGAATCGTTACGTCGGGGATTCTACTGCTCTTATTATTTACAGGAACCAAAATAATTATTTCCTTTAAAAAATTAATAAAAAAATAAATAGAAGTTTCCTTGCAGCATCAGAATTTTCACACCCCCACACCGCTGTACACTAATTACGAGTCTGCACTATTGTTTGAAAACGCTCGTGAACTAATTTTATCAATATGGGTGGTCATATTTATCGCGGAAGACGCCAGGCATACAACGTTATTGGTTTACGTTCAAGAACAACAACAAAAGCACGTGCGTAGAGTTCACAGGAAATTTGCACTGTAATTTCAGTCCTTATGGTCTTAACTATACGCCAGCAAGGGATACGCAAGACATCAGCAGTGAAGAAAGCATAAACAAATCTGTTCCTGACGATTACTTTAGAAATAATAGTGTAAATTAAGTTTAAAGTATGCGTGTTTCTTCACGAGCTGTTAGCTTTGTTGTTCACACTTCCACAATACTAGTCTATAGCTCAACTTCCTTAAGAACGGAATATGCTGCACACTAGCAGGACCTCAGAATTTGCTTTTTGTGAATTTATCTTTTTGACTGATAGAGTAACTGACTAACTGATTAGTTTATTGATTGATAGATGCATTAATTTATTTACTAACTGGCTGGTTTATTGATTGATATATGCAATTATTTATTTATTTATTTATTTATTTATTATTTATTTATTTATTTATTTACTTCCTTATTTATAAAATGTTATTTATTTATTTATTTTATTTATTTATTTATGTTTTTAATAATGACCTGAATACAACTTTAATAAATGCTCAGCGGGTCTTGAAATCTTAAAATTAAGGTTGGAAAACTGTTCCTGGCAAGTTTTGATCACGCAAAAGAATCGTCAGACTGCTATGGAGAGCACAGACCTATTTAATGTTACCATAGAGCGTAGGCCTATTTAATATTACCATCTTTAGCATAGTATATATACATGTTAAAATATACATTAAATTTTTTGGTAAATATTTAAAATAAAATTAAGTAATACCACGCTGCTATAGAGGGCGTAAGCCTATTTAACATTACCAGCATCTAGTACCAACCTATGAAAAGATAAAAACCCTGCAGTAAATATTATAAAATTTCTTATTGTTTATAAATAGCAGTTCCAAATCAATCCTAAATCGATTAGCCAAAAGCCATTAAATACACTGTTTACGTTAACTTAAATGGTCGATTTTCATCTTAGAAGAATTCTCCACACACTGTTTATGTTAACTTAAATGGTCGATTTTCATCTTACAAGAATTCTCCATTTATTGCAAAATATTGAGATATGTGTTATTTTATTTTTTTTTATCAAAGTATTTTACTTGTGTTTTTTACTTAAAATGTAATTCTCGGTCAAATTTAGAAATAACAAATATAATTACTGATAAATAAATAAATAATAAATAAAATTAATAATAGTATAGAGCATTTTACAGCTCGAAGGACTGCTCGATCTCGCGCCAAAGTGCAATACAAACGCAATGAGCATGCCATCGTAGCGTAAATAATTGCGCTATGTAAGGCCTCTATCAGCTTCGCTTATAGTCAGTGACGTCGCAGCTGTACTCAAGACGCCCGTGCTGTAAACCCGACGTTCTTACATTGACGCACGCTGACAATTCTACACTTCCTCTTACGATTTCAAATCGTGTTTGTTTTTTATGGCATACATTAACTTACATTTTCTAAACGGAAACGACGCGCCCGACCAACTTTATATAGAATTTCAACCTTTTGTCCTGGTATAATTATCGTTGTTAGAAATATTAAGTTATATAAAAAGATGTGTTGCCAAACACTGGATATCTTGTTGGAAAGGAACAGAAACTATTCACTGAAAATATGAGATAGAGTTCATAAAACCATGGCAATCTATTTTACTCAATATTTGATGAATAAGCATGTAGTTTTACTCAGGATATGCATAGCCATTTTGCCATTTCCAAATGCGAAAACAGCCGCTTCCCTCTCCATAAATACAATCATACACACGAAGTGAAAAATAATGAGACTTTTAAAATACATCTATTATATTTTTATGACGATTTTCTTTATGAAATAAAGAGGATTCCATAGCTGTTCCAAAAATCCTAAAGAATGTGTCCCTAAAACATACGAATCGGCTTGTAACAACTATGATATTATTACCGATAGCGATAGCTCGAATTACGTTATTAACACAACTACGTGTAGTAAAAATTAATGTTGAAGACTTCTAGTGTGATTGTCACAAGACTTACGATACTTTTTTTTTTGTTGGAAGATTGTGTGTGAAATTTAAAAAAAAAAAATCATACAATAAAAAACAACGTCCAAGAATTCATCTTTAGCAAAATTATAGAAACAGTACTACAATGCTCCTGAATCTGGAGAACGATTGTGACAGGTATTTCTGATCACTTTGGCAAGTGTTTTACACAAACGTTCTGTCTTCTAACAATAAAGTATGATGCCCAACACAACCTTCCCCATTACCCCCCCCTCCTCCCCTCTCTGAAACAAAGAGAAGCTGGTAGCTGGTAGCTACTACTACTACTACTGCTACTACTACTATTACTACTACTACTACTACTACTACTACTACTACTACTTCTACTACTACTATTACTACTACTACTACTACTACTACTACTACTACTACTACTACTACTACTACTAAAACCAACAATTTTTTAAAAATTAGAATCCATATTAACAAGTGAACTTTGAACAGTTAAATTTACTCTTTTACTACAACTACAGTTATTTCTAAGGTCTAAGGACAGCAAGATCAGTGCACAAACTTTTATATTGTACTGATATCACAGAATGAACTTCAGCATTAAAAAAAAATCCACTAACGACTGATGTTTTTATCACATTGAAAAAAAAAGAAGAGCCCAACCCAATCCTTATCACCACTCGTATCGCAGCATGAGAGTGAATTGAAATGTCTAAACTATTTCTTCTACTAACCACCCCTTTAAAAAAAAAAAAGACCTTCTATCACAGAATTAACCCAAAATGTTTAAACTACACAGAAAATCCGAGAAAGCAAGATAATAAGCGGAGATGTAAAATACAAAATAAACTTAACATATTGAAACTAGTTCTTTTACTAACCAACCCTTTAAAAGTATTTCTATCACGGAATGAACTGAAAGAGCGCTTTAATAACTCCGCCTACCACAGAAATGTCCTACAAGATGGTGACAAACGGAAAATGTTGATATGCTACAATAAGCTTCAAATATGTTAAACTAGTTCTACTAAACATCCTTAAAAGTCCCTCAGAAAGAACTCAAAATATATTGAAACTAGTTCTTTTTCTCAGCCTACCACAAAACGTCCCATTAGGAGAAAACAGTTGTCAAACGGGAAATACTGTAAATGCCAGAAAGAACTTCAAATGTTGATTTGTTCTTCTACATGCCTCAAAAGTTCTCTTATCGTACATAGTATGAACTCAAAATACCACAGAACATCCGATGTAGGGATGATAAACGGAGATTCTGAAATGCCAGCAAAAACTTCAGATATTTACAAAAATAAAAATAAATTGTTGTATGAACCATGCCTTTAAAAAGTCCTTCAATCACAGAATGAACTCAAAATGTTGAAACAAGTTCCTCTACTAGGCCTACCACAGAAAATCCGATTAAGAGAGGACGGTTGTCAAACGGGAGATGCTGCAAATGCCAGAAAAACCCAGTAGGAGTTAGACTCCCCAAACAAACTTGAGCCGGCGTGGACATTGACGTAAAGCAGATGATGACAGCTAACCGGCACTGCGAGTGATCAACCGATCTCCATGCAAGAGTGATGATTGGCGGCGACGGCGGCGGCGGCGGTGGCGGCGCAATACCCAGGCAATGGGACAAAACTGCCACCAACAGGGAAAGGGAAGAGTCACACATAAGAGGAGAAGAGAGAGGGGAGAGATCATCGATCACTATCGGCGGGAAACAAGCCACCTACTGGCTAAGGCACAACACAAGTGCTAGTCCAGAAGAGAATCAGCGCTCTGATTTTTAATACCACTTGTTCTGCCATAAAAGAATGATAGAGAAGAAAAAAAAAAGTAGTATAATAGAAAGTGGAGAAAAAGATAGTAGAAACGTGATGGGTATAAGGGAGAGAAGAGAAGGAAACGAAGATAATAGATAAGAACAGTGCTAGAGCGGCATCTTAAGCAAATTTTTTGAGTTGGTAGGTAGATTTGGATTTTGGAGAATATTTGTCGCCAGTGCGGAACAAATATTCAAGTTGCTTTCTCAGCGAAAGCACGGCAGCCGAAGAACGGCGCCACCCAGGACGAGGAACAGGACGCTGTGTTTGCACATGGTATTATTATCTGGCATTCACCCAA
>CM072519.1:32413544-32478544 GCA_036898135.1 Oncomelania hupensis
ATCAAGTCACAACCAATCTTTCCCTCAGGTCTACTCTACTGAAATGGCATAGAAAGGTAGGTGAAAAGCATACTGTCAATGTTGAACCTATTCAAATCAACCAAAAGTACCGAGGAGTTTAAACAAGGTCCGTTCGCTTCGGTTTAGTTCAGCAACTCAAAGTTGCATCTCAACCTCTGCAGAATTGGAAGGATATGGGAGAGTTGGGAGGGTAGAGGTGGGTAGCGAGAATAAAACTATTCTAAATATTTCCTAAATGCTGAATACAGAAAACACAAACTTTCACGTCGTTTTTGAATGTTTTTTTTTTTAACTGTCATGTTTCTCTGTGTATTTGAAGGAGCCTTCCTCGCCTCAGAGCGGAGAAGAGGTTGTGTACAGACGACGTCCCGAGTCTTCCTTCCCTCTCCAAACTGGGAAAGTTCCCTTTTCCGGTCCCAGGCGAGAAGACGGAGGCTGTCGAGGAGGGGACCGAAGAATCCAGATTGTCAAGGGCTTCTATTTAAACGCACTTTGGGTGTTTGTGTATGTTGAATAATCTTTGAAACAATAATATTATTTTGGGTTGAGGAGTAAGGATGGAGACCGAACATCTACAATGGCTGAAAACTACTTTCTAACATTCAAACTATGTATACGCATTTGCTGCTGGGTGAAAAAAATTAGCATTGTACTTACTCGTATAGAAGAGAAAACCTACCTATGGCCAGGAATAGAAAGAAGAAACAAAAATAGGCGTTTCTTTCAAATAGTAACTTTGAAGTTTCTATACAATCTTGCTGTGATTGTATCAGCGTTCATTCAGGAGTGACGATTGGCCACTCTATTTAAACATCTTTCTTCTGATATCTTATGTAATATGGTGATCTTTACTTCGTTTCAGTGAAGGAATGAGATAAGATTCAAGTCTTCTGGGCGAATGAGAAGTTGAGCAGATCCCCTCAGCAGTGTCTGGATGAGCGAAGAGACTCAATGACGTGTCCAAGAGGGTAATGCACTCTTCTGTACCGGGACAGGAGCGAAACGAAAATGGAGGATTCAGGATATTAGAAAACCAGACCCTTTCTGGGCCGGAAATGTCGGAACGGCACATCTCCGAAACTCGATTCCCTGGGGAGGTCAAGTTTGCTGTGTTGGTGTTGATGCTTGTCTTGCTGGTCTGCCTGAGTTGGGGCTTTGAAACGCTGACAAGAATCGATTGTCTGACACAAAAATTGCCTTTTTTCCACAACGAAAATTGTCCCAGATCCCGAAAAGAAAAAGAAGAAGACGGTGTAAAGAAAAACACCTTCTCTCCCAAACCCTCTCAACAACAAAGAAGAGGATGGGGGATATCTAAATATTACATTAGGTGTTTCGCATTGTTATAAAACTTAGTGAGTCCGACCTCTGAAAATTACGAACAAACTTATAAAATGTCTCATTCACGCTAACAGATATTTGCTTATAATTATATTCATAGTCTTTCACCAGATCATCAGGTCTTGCAAAGACCATCCTGCAAGGCACAGTGCAAGGAGGTAGAAGAAGAGGGAGATCAAAAAAGAGGTGGGAGGACAACATTCGAGAATGGACTGATTTGACACTGAGCGAAACAATCAGGGTTGCTGAGGACAGGGAAAGATGGAGTACGCTGGTTAAACGATCATCTGTGGTGCCTCTACGACTTCCGAGTTATGGGATAGGATAGGATAGATAGGATAGTCTTTGTGTCTAACATTTGCGACATCTGAATCTAAATGTAACTGGCTTATTTCCCTTGAAATACAAGCACATGCGAATCAAATAAACAAACAGCCCCGGAGGGGGGTGTGTGTTGGGGGGGGGGGGTAGGGGATGGTGAGAGGTAGGAGTTCAGAGGTTAAATAGAAAGAAAGAAAGAAAGAAAGAAAGAACGGCGGACAAGGGTTGTGAATTGAAGTAAACAGCAACCCACGTTACGTCTGTCTACTGGGAAGCGGTCAGACTTTAGCAGAGCAATAGTGGAACGGAGGTTGTCAGGGTTTTCATGCAGGTTGCAGGTTGTTTGGACCCTCCTTCTCTCCTCCCATCGCCACGATCCACCGTGTCCACTCTAGTAAGGTCACGCCTCAAATGACACCGCCACAATCAGATGCCAGTGGAGGTCACGAGGAAAGGTCACGTGACCAAGAGGACAATGAGTGCGTGGCACGCGCTTTGGTCGCGTGGGTGGGAGGAGTGGCGAAGGCCGAAATTGCTACCCCCAATTGACGCTGGTCACGGTTCCGCTCATCCTACCCACAGGGGCGAAGTGTGCACGCTAGCATGCCTTCTAGCTATGTCTAGTTTTCACTCATCTGAATGGTCAGTATCCATCCCCTTCACGGCTCGGCATCACCCGGGAAAACCTATCCAGCTGCAAAAATTGATGCATCCTTGTCACAACCGGAAACTTTTCAGTCACGATATAATGAAGAGATCCATCTTTTCACAGGATCAGGTTTTCATCTCCAGTAAATATAGAAAATTAGCACATAAAAAAAAGAAGACTGTTTTTGTGTGTGTTTGACTACAGTTTGTTTCTGCTTGTTGCTATGAAGACCAGGCCCACGAGACCAGATTTGTCATGTCAAGGCAAATAACCAAAGATATCCTTCTATATAAATAATCCTAAAAGCAGTCGTCTTGCTCACAATGACAGAACCCCTTACACGTGAAACTTGCAACTTAAGACACTTCTCTGACCTTGAACGACCCCTAAGGCATTTAAATTACCTTGAACGAACTGTGCATCAAGCCCCACAGGTGATTGTCAAGGAGAGGGCCTGACACGCTCAAGACAACGCTGGCAGCAATGATGCCAAGACAAGGAGCCACGCCACGAGTTCTCAAGGACTGCGCAGGCTCGTGCACATGCGCTGTCAGCGTATTACCTCTGGCAATGAAAGAGTGTTGAACCCCTTTCAGACCATGCATTTGACAGTAACATCTTTATTAGCGTCGGGGTTAATGGCCGATGGAACAAAATAACTACAGCACCAAAAGACACAACCAGTGCGGGGTTTAAATTTGGTGTGAGAGTTTTCTAAAATAATCTGACAAATCTATTAGACTAAAATAAAAATTAAACCAGTAGTATAATAACTTAAATTAAATTAAATTAAAATAAAAAGTCTGAATTTGTATTAAAAAAATTTAAAACATAAATTAATAAATAAAATAAAAAATAAAGAGGAAAATACGGATGCCACCTTTGATCACACGAAAGTGAGCAAACTGCAACACTGAAGCAAGGTAAAAAGAATAAAATAAGTTAAACAGAGAACGAGCTTGCTAGCTAAAGACACGGGTATATAATACATTAAGACTAGGGAAGAAAAATAATAAGACTAAAAGAAAATAAATTAAATTCAAAGGAGACAATAAGCTAACTAGAGACAAAGGGAGATAAATAATAAGAGAAAATAAAATGAAATTCAAGTCAAGGGAAGAGAAGTATAGTAAGATTAGGAAAAGAAGGTAAATTTAAAGGAAAGAATAGACTAAATAAAATTAAGAGAAAAAGATTATAAAATTCAAGGGAGAGAATCGGCTAGCTAGAGACAAAGGGAGAGAAGTAATATGAGAAAAGAAGTGAAATTCAATCTGAGGGGAATCCTTTTCATGCCACTGGGTCTCAAAGCAATCGAGAAAGAGCGGGAACTTGGCGGTCTTCCCCTCGGTACACAGCGGAAGTCTTGCACTCCTTCCCTGGCAGATGCTCGCTAGTATTAGCTAGACCTTTTTACTGCTCTTGTTTTGTGTGTGTGATGTTAGGTAGATGGATGGTTGGGTAGGTAAATGCATGCGTGCGTGCGTGAATGTATGTGTGTGTATGCGTGTGTGTGGGTGTTTGTGTGTGTGGATGTGTGTGTGGGTGTGATCCCCTTCACTGAAGTCCGTTTTCATAGTGGAAATCCGGCGATCTTCTAGGTACTGGACGCAAAATTAGTTCCATTTCCTACGAATCTCTTTGTGTCATAATGACCTCTTTCAGCCGATCGCCGTTCTTTGGAGTCAGATTGACCTCAACTGGAGCACACACATACGCACGCACATACCTAAATTAAAAAAAATTGTGTTCTTATTGCTTTAAAACTCAATGTATTTCCCAAATATATAGTGAGATCTTAACATGTACAAAACCCCTGTCATCGCTGATTGGTTACAAAGTTATAAAATAATGAAGTGTAAAGCACTGAATTAGACACAGTACGAAGGTTGAAGAAAGAAACATCTGACTTTGGTGGTTAGTGAACTACAAATCTTAGTCTATTTTGGAAATACATAGATTCTGAGTGTTGAATTCCAAAATAATTATTTAAGAACACCATATCTAGAGTATGAAAGCTTGGTTTCTTTCTGAGGAAAAAAAACAGGTGAGGAGTGTTTTTGCGGATTTCGTGTTCTAAAGCATTTCTTTTTTTGGTATTTACTATTATTTATAAGCTTCGCCTTCTAATAATGTGTGAAAGGAAAACGTACGTTACATTTCATAATTACCTGAAAAAATGTTACATATTGAATCTGAATATGATCTTTCTAGTAATTAGCAACAGCCTTTTGGTCACACATTACTTTTAGAAGTCCAGTATCCTACCGACTCCTTCTTTTGTCTCGGTCTTTACAAATTGTGTCAAATATGCTGTTTAGTGTGACTATAAACTGTCTAGCTAGGTGACCATGTCGGCAAAGGCAGGAAGAGGGAAGCCAAAGAAAACCCGGAGGGGCCACAGAAAGATCAGGAAACCCACCAAGGTTTCTCTTTGTCGTCTCGCATCCGCAACCACACAACTCTCTCAGATGAAGGAGGTGACAGTCGTGGAAGAGAAGGGAAAGAAGGGTGGAAGAGACACAGAAGAAAAGACCAGAGGACAGTGGGAATGGGTGGGGTGGGGTTGGTGAGGAGAGATAGAAGAAGAGAGCAGAACAAGGAACGGACGGGTATACAAAAGAAAGGAGAAAGCAACAAAAGACTGAAGAAAATCGTGAAAGAAAAGTTGCATTCATTTAAGATTATGTACCGAAAAACAGTAGACCACAAAGAAGGAGAACAATGAAAGACAAAATTTGAAGAAACTAGAGAAAGAAACATGTATGCATTTGCCCTTTCACCCCCACCCCTCCCCCACCCCCACCCCAAACAAAATAGTAGACCAAGAGAGTGGGAAGGAGGAACTAAAGAATTAAAAAGGTAAGACAAAATTTGAAGAAACTGGAGAAAACGAAAATTGTACGCATTGAACTTGAAGTCTTAACAAACCATAGTAGATCCAAAAGAGAACGAACAAGAGAACAACGCAAGAACAGATTTTTAAAATGTCGAGGACGAAAACTTTGCATTGATTGAAAATGTTGTGCCGACCAATATTAAAGGAAGAAAGGAGAAGAAGGGACAGAACAAGAGGAGAAGGAACAAGGAAGAAACGAACAATTATTTCTATCAGATTTTGGACCGAAATACTGTTAATACAATGAACTTTTTGGTAAAGCGGTATTTTATTTTATTAATTTTTTCATAACTCGCGCCAAGACATCTCCCTTGGTATTTTATGTTCTTACATGTCAAGAATACATGTGTATGTGTGTGTGTGAATGTTGCGAAAGTGTTGGTAATAATAATAATAATAATAATAATAATAATAATAATAATAATAATAATAATAATTATTATTATTATTATTATTATTATTATTATTATTATTATTATTATTATTATTATTATTATTAAGACAAACGAAATCGTGAAAGATGCAGGGGAGAAACACAAAAGAGAGGAAGAAGGAAGTAGTGTAAAAACCCGCACTCGTACACATAAAAACAAAATAGTTTTAAAACTATTGGTGGCAATGATGACAATCAGTAGGAAGTTGGGAGGAGGAAATGTTATTTGATACGAAAGTTGAAGCACAAATATGATCGTAATCGCGAACAATTATGACGACGATACGAAGACAACGTCGACGCAAAAATGATGATGATGTCGAAGACGACACATAGGACGTCGATGAGGAGCAGGAAAAGAAGAAGACGGAGGAGGAGAAGGAGTAGGAGGAGAAGGAGAAAGAAGAAGGAGAGAATATTACCTGGTGGTCTCCATGTTGGTGTGGGATCAAATGCTGGTTTGGAACCGCCGAAGCCTTGTCCATAATAAGCACCTGCAACATATCACCATCATCACCATCATCAACAACAGCACAAAAACAACAACATGATCTGATCATCATCGTCATAACAACAACAACAACGTGATCTCATCATCATCGTCGTCGTCATCATCATGCTTGTGCTTGTTTTTCTCTTCCTCCCTCTCCTTATCATCATCACCTTCGCATCGCCGACGACAGTACTACTACCACGATCATAATCTCTCTCTTTTCCTCTCTCTCTCGATTTCTCGTACCCCTACCCTTTCCTTTACTACCTTTATCTTCCGGTTTTCCCTTCTATTTTTCTCAAACATTAAAATAAAACCCGCATGAATACATTCTAAATCAAATTTACGTTCGCTTATGACAGAAACGCTCCCATGTTGGTTTTTCTTTTACAATTTATTAAAGCAAGAGAAAACAAGAACTCTGTCCATTGCTAATGTAATATGAAATTTCGGGGGAGACGTCCCCAAACTTTACAATTCAATAAAAACACACAATTCACATCCTTTTTAAACATTACAAAAAATAAAATAAAAACTCTAGGACACTAACAGGAACACTTCTTTACTTGGCATTTTCATAAATTTTGATAAGAGATTGGATTTTGTTTTACAAGAAGGCATGGAAAAGGAAACTGCTTCTTCGTCTGTTTTTTCTTTATGAAACTGTTGAAACTAGAATTCATATTCATCTTCTTGTTATATCTTCTTCTTTTTTTTCTTTTTTTTTAAAATTCGCTCTTTCTCAGTCGCTGTCTTTTTTGGTTATTTCTTTTTTTTTTCTTTTTTCTTTCTATTCTTTTTTTTTCCGGCTTTCATTCCTCTTATTTTACTTATATTTGTCTCCTTCACGTTTCTCTTATCTTTCTTTCCTTCTTTCTTTCTTTCCACGTTTTCTCACTCTTCTTCGTCTTTTATATTTGTTTCCGTCTTTCTCTTCCTTGATTATTTCTTTATTTCGTCTCTCTTCTTCTTCTTCTTCTTCTTCTTCTTCTTCTTCTTCTTCTTCTTCTTCTTCTTCTCCTCCTCCTCTTCCTCCTCTTTCCTCTCCTTTTACGTCTTCTTCTTGACAAAACACGGTAAAAGAAGAAGGAAAGCAATCGGTTTTGTAGGACAAAACAAAATGCAATAAAACTCTGTACAACGCTTGATAATGCAGTCAGTGATGTTTGCTCCACTAACCACCAAATTGCTTTAAATTTATTCTTCTACTCCAGCCGCTCAGCGTCCCCATCCCTCTAAATATGATTCTTTGGATTGGGTTGGGGAGAACAAGACCAGATGAAGAAGAGAGAAAGAGCGAAAGGGTGTTAGAAGAAACAGAGAGTTGAGAGGTGAAAAACAAAAAGGATGGGGAATGCGGGGGGAGAGGAGAGGGAGGAGAAGAGGGAGGGAAGGGGGAAGAGGATATGGCGCTCCGGAAGCGAGAAAAGAACAAGGCAAGGAAAAAAGTTTCTGGCGGCAACTTTACGATGACCCTTCGACTTGCAGAGAAATTGTTGATGCGAAAACGACAGGCTGGCAACGCCTTGATTTTCTGATGACCTGACATCAATTCAAGGCAATTTGGGTGTCACGGCCGCAGGGGTTTTGTCGATAGAATTTAATGATTCGGAAAGACCAGGTCCGAGAGAAAAGGAGTTAATTTTAGTTTCGGCTAATTTCGTCTTTACGCCGAGGAAACCCGAGTCTGCAATGTGCGTGCTGCCGGTAACTGCCGAGGGTTGCCGAAGATCATTTTCCAAAAAGGACGCCCCGCCCGCACATAAATAAAGAAAAATAAGAGTCCGGTTTAATTGATACATGTGTGTATTCGGGAAACGAATTAGTCTTTTTTAGTCCGAAGAACAACTATGAAAGTTCTAATTGTTTACTTTCATTTTATTACATTTATTTAATGTAAAACATCAAGCAAATTCATCGCAATATATACATGAATAAATGAAATGAATTAAATTTCATAAATAAATAAGTAAATATCATAATTCCATAAATGTGATATATAAGTAAATAAATGTATTTATTCAGTTATCTTTATTTTAAAAAAAATAAAAAAGTATGTATTTTTCTACGACGCCAAGAGATCGCGTAGATGTGGCGGTGACGACGCTGCTACGAATATATACGAATAAAAGCGAATAAATAAAAGATAACTGATAAATAAATATCCATCAACTTATTCTGTTCCTCCTCAGCCTTGACTGGCCACGATTTAAGAAGATTTGAAACCGATTCAGTCATTCAGAAGATGCATTTTTTTCTGTCTTTTTTGTGTGGATACATTGGAAGTTTAGAACTTCGCAGGGATATCGTGTCCACGTGCATGATGTAATTTGTGGTTTGCCTCTACCGTTTAAACTGGGTTCTGGTACCGGGTATCGTTACTTTTAGCAACGATTCTGAACCAAAAAAATAGGGGACCGCAAATTAACAGTCAACAATCAGGTGGACCGAGATTGTGCTGATGGGTTTTAATTTTAAAAGGCTTAACCACAAAGTAGCAACAGACACGTGCCCAAAACACCCGTACGACTCCGTATCCTTGTTGGAAGAAAAATGTATCTTCGGGGCAAAATCGTATACCCTGATACGGGACCACGAATTAAGAGGAGTGGAAGGCACAGAAAACAAAATAGTTGGCAAGTTGTTCGTTACTTTGGGATAGAAGATAAACCACAAACAATACGGGACACGTGCCCAAGAAAGCAGGACATCCCTTTCCTCCGACATCCTTCCCCCCCCCCCTCTCCACCAACCAACCCGTCGACCCTCATCCCACAAGAAACCAAGATATTCTCTTTCTCCAGTATCATCCCCTAACCCCGCCGGCTCCTACTTCAAGAGATATCAATACATTATCCTCTCTCCAACATCCCCTTCTACCCCTTTCCCCTAACCCCCTCTTACTCCCGGCTCCTTCGCCACGAGAAACCGAAGGATCCTTTTTTTCCAACATATTTTCTCGGGTTGAAGGGGGATTGGAAGGAGTTGTAGTGAGATCGTATCTTGAGGCAAATTGACGCGGCGGATAGGGGACCACAAATTAAAACAGCGAAGAAATACTGCAAAGGGGATGAGAGAAATATGGCTCAAATACGATGGATTGAGCGGAGTATGACCAGAACAATGTAATTTATTTATTTATTTATTTATTTATTTATTTATTTATTTATTTATTTATTTATTTATTTATTTATTTATTTATTTATTTATATTTTCATGTATATAATACTGCAAAGGGGATGAGAGAAAATGGTTGAAATAGGATTGAGTGAGTGGAGTATGATCAGAACACTGTAAATTATTTATTTATTTTTTTATATAGTCATGTAGTTATCATTTATCTTTTAAAAGTTTTAATTACTAGCACTTGCAGAGTGAGATGAAATGATGCGAGGAATGTAAATAATGAAGGCCTATTTACTTCACTAGCAGACTTATTGTAAATTATCAATCCCCATTTTGGATTAATACTGATCAAATTGAAAGCAATTGAAATTGATGGCCACGTCACCAGATCATCAGGCCTTGCAAAGACTATCCTGCAAGGCACAGTGCAAGGAGGTAGAAGAAGAGGGAGACCGAAAAAGAGGTGGGAGGACAACATTCGAGAATGGACTGGTTTGACACTGAGCGAAGCCATCAGGGCTGCTGAGGACAGAGAAAGATGGAGTATGCTGGTTAAACGATCATCTGTGGTGCCCCTACGACCTCCGGGTTACGGGACGGGATAGGATAGGATAGGAATTGAAAGCAATGACTTATCCCCATTTTGGATTAATACTGATCAAATTGAAAGCAATGACTTAAATGCACTTACTTTGACTAGTCTGTTGAGGATTCCACGAAGGCTTCCCACTGAATGAGGGCTCTGAAACACAGAAAAACACACAGATATTTAAATCCACGGTTTAGCACCGCAAAACAGTTTCACCACGACGACGACAACGATGATAATGATGATGATGGTAACAACGACTACAGCAGCGTTGGGGGAGAGAGGGTGATGATGATGATGATGATGATGATGATGATGATGATGATGATGATGATGATGATGATGATGATGATGATGATGATGATGACGACGACGACGACGGCGACGATGATGATGTTGATGTTGATGACGACAAGAGCCTTTGCCCACTAACAGAGAATTTATTAGTTACTAAATGTAAACAAAAGTCTTCAAGGTTTTTGTTTTGTTTTTGTTGTGTTTTTTTCTCTGTGCTGAATTCCTTTAAGTGCAATTTGTATCAACCAAAAACTGTTTTAAATGAAACGGGGCATGTATATATGTATATGTACGTATGCAAGAAAAAAAAACTGCTACAAATATTCATCGGGTGCGAACTCATTTCAACAATATCAATGTAAATTAAGAGCCAGTAGAAGAATTAAACTGTAATTTGTTTGGCGTTTCTCTGACCACATTTTGGCGGTCTAGGGGAGCCTATTAGCGTTCTAAAGCTTCCCTAATTTTCTCCCTTGACAAGATGGCGGGTTTCCGCTCCCACCGCGTGAACGGAAGAGAAAAATAAATTGACAAAATAAAGACTGCCATGCCTCCTTTACACCTTTTGTCTTTTTCGCAGAGGAAAACACTGCAGCAAGTTGATTATAGCATTTTGTGTAGGAAAGAGAGCACAAGAGGAGGGAAGAAAAATCGATTGTGAGCTATGAATGCGAAGAGTTGTCACTCTGCGCACAAACGGTAAGATTATGCATTTTAAATGACTGGTGCAACGTTTAACAGGAAAAATATCGTTTGTATATTCACAGAGCGAACGAGAGAGAGAGATAGAGAGAGAGAGAGAGAGAGAGAGAGAGAGAGAGAGAGAGAGAGAGAGAGAGAGAGAGAGTGTGTGTGTGTGTATGTGTTCGTGTGTGTGCGTGCGCGTGTTTTTTATTTTTCAAACCCGCATGTGACAGATGCTTGAAAACCTCCTCCATATCGACCTCGCACCCCCAAAGTAAACACAGTTTGATCTACAACGAAAATGTGCATCACCACCAAGCCGTGTGGAACATACAATCGTGTGATTTATTGTGCTGTACCACTCGCTGCAGCACCTGAATTAGAAAACCCTCAAGTGCTCTCTAATAGTCCGGCCCCAAAAGTTAACATGAATTTCCTAATGCGTGCCTCTATACATGTAGATTTTAAAGAAAAGCAACTATCTAAGTAGAGTAATTAACTAACTGTAAATAAATACATAAACTATAAATTGAAAATATTTCCTGAAGTTTCACCCAATATTACAAACCAAAGTTGAATGTTGAAACTCTTCTTTTCAACGATTACCTGTGAACATAAGCCCCGAGAAGCCTGGCAAAGAGCAGGCTGTTCTGAAGTAGTCCACAGTGGGGCGTTTCAGGGAGTGCATGGACGCCTTCAGCTTCCACGTGCTTTCCCACAGCCCCATCAGGTCACGCTCCGCCTTCTCCAGCTTGATGACGTCAGTGGCTGACGTCACAAGATGACGTCACTAGCACTGAAATCCTCTTTCAAGAGCCTCTGTTATTCTAGTTCTTTGTTGTATGTGCCTTTAAAAGCAAACACATAAGTTCCTTTGAAGGAGAAGAGGTCTCTTTTTTTAAAAGTTCAGAGCAATTGTCCGTGAAGCATTTACAGATCTCAACACACAATTCTGACATAAGCAGAGATTATTTTAAATCTTATAGTGCCCTCAACCTTAAGAGATCCACAAGCTGTAAAAGCAAAGCTATAAATATAACCAGCTCAACAAAAATGGGATAAGATTTATGTCGGAAACCCGTCTATACGGTAGTTTCATGCAAAATTAATGCAACTGTGTGAAGGTGGTCGCCGTAGTTGAATCCTTGTTCCTTAAAAGAGGGAGAAATGCAGCTTTATTTAAACACGGTATATTTAAGCTGGTTAAGTTTCACAGTTCATCAAAATCTAAATACCTAGCATCACAACTATTAAGAACTAGACTAACATCAAACTTGTTAAACGTAAACTTTGATGTCAAGGTGTAAAGAGTGGCTTTAATCTACCTCTGAGTCTCCTTACGTAAATTTAGCAAAAATGACACAAAGCTAAAACTCTGTCTTTGATTTGCAAGACACAAGAAAGCCAGTCAAAATGGCCGCACTAAGTCAAGAACGGCTATCCATTACCAGCAAACAATTCAGATTTCTAAGCCAGAATGGAAATTCATCTCTTAATAGCAGGCCAGTATAGAGAAGTGGAAATTCAATTCAGTTCCAGCACATTTTATACCCTATTGCTCAATGATGTCTTTAGCACAGTGATATAGAATCGTTACGTCGGGGATTCTACTGCTCTTATTATTCACAGGAACCAAAATAATTATTTCCTTTTAAAAAAATTAATAAAACAAATAAATAGACGTTTCCTTGCAGCATCAGAATTTTCACACCCCCACACCGCTGTACACTAATTACGAGTCTGCACTATTGTTTGAAAACGCTCGTGAACTAATTTTATCAATACGGGTGGTCATATTTATCGCGGAAGACGCCAGGCATACAACGTTATTGGTTTACGTTCAAGAACAACAACAAAAGCACGTGCGTAGAGTTCACAGGAAATTTGCACTGTAATTTCAGTCCTTATGGTCTTAACTATACGCCTGCAAGGGATACTCAAGACATCAGCAGTGAAGAAAGCATAAACAAATCTGTTCCTGACGATTACTTTAGAAATAATAGTGTAAATTAAGTTTAAAGTATGCGTGTTTCTTCACGAGCTGTTAGCTTTGTTGTTCACACTTGCACAATACTAGTCTATAGCTCAACTTCCTTAAGAACGGAATATGCTGCACACTAGCAGGACCTCAGAATTTGCTTTTTGTGACTTTATCTTTTTGACTGATAGAGTAACTGACTAACTGATTAGTTTATTGATTGATAGATGCATTAATTTATTTACTAACTGACTGGTTTATTGATTGATATATGCAATTATGTATTTATTTATTTATTTATTTATTTATTTATTTATTTATTTATTTACTTCCTTATTTATAAAATGTGTTTATAGATTTATTTTATTTATTTATTTATGGTTTTAATAATGACCTGAATACAACTTTAATAAATGCTTTGCGGGTCTGGAAATCTTAAAATTAAGGTTTGAAAACTGTTCTTGGCAAGTTTCGATCACGCAAAAGAATCGTCAGACTGCTATGGAGAGCACAGACCTATTTAATGTTACCATAGAGCGTAGGCCTATTTAATATTACCATCTTTAGCACCTAGTATATATACATGTTAAAATATACATGATATTTTTTGTAAATATTTAAAATAAAATTAAGTAATACCACGCTGCTATAGAGGGCGTAAGCCTATTTAACATTACCAGCATCTAGTACCAACCTATGAAAAGATAGAAACCCTGCAGTAAATATTACAATAATTCTTATTGTTTATAAATAGCAGTTCCAAATCAATCCTAAATCGATTAGCCAAAAGCCATTAAATACACTGTTTACGTTAACTTAAATTGTCGATTTTCATCTTAGAAGAATTCTCTGACACACTGTTTATGTTAACTTAAATGGTCGATTTTCATCTTACAAGAATTCTCCATTTATTGCAAAATATTGAGATATGTGTTATTTTATTTTTTTTATCAAAGTATTTTACTTGTGTTTTTTACTTAAAATGTAATTCTCGGTCAAATTTATAAATAACAAATATAATTACTGATAAATAAATAAATTAATAAATAAAATTAATAAAGTATAGAGCATTTTTCAGCTCGAAGGACTGCTCGATCTCGCGCCAAAGTGCAATACAAACGCAATGAGCATGCCATCATAGCGTAGATAATTGCGCTATGTAAGGCCTCTATCAGCTTCGCTTATAGTCAGTGACGTCGCAGCTGTTCTCAAGACGCCCGTGCTGTAAACCCGACGTTCTTACATGTACGCACGCTGACAATTCTACACTTCCTCTTACGATTTCAAATCGTGTTTGTTTTTTATGGTATAAATTAACTTACATTTTCTAAACGGAAACGACGCGCCCGACCAACTTTATATAGAATTTCAACCTTTTGTCCTGGTATAATTATTGTTGTTAGAAATATTAAGTTATATAAAAAGATGTGTTGCCAAACACTGGATATCTTGTTGGAAAGGAACAGAAAATGTTCACTGAAAATATGAGATAGAGTTCATAAAACCATGGCAATCTATTTTAGTCAATATTTGATGAATAAGCATGTAGTTTTACTCAGGATATGCATAGCCATTTTGCCATTTCCAAATGCGAAAACAGCCGCTTCCCTCTCCATAAATACAATCATACATACGAAGTGAAAAATAATGAGACTTTTAAAATACATCTATTATATTTTTATGACGATTTTCTTTATGATATAAAGAGGATTCCATAGCTGTTCTAAAAATCCTAAAGAATGTGTCCCTAAAACATACGAATCGGCTTGTAACAACTATGATATTATTACCGATAGCGATAGCTGGAATTACGTTATTAACACAACTACGTGTAGTAAAAATTAATGTTGAAGACTTCTAGTGTGATTGTCACAAGACTTACGATACTTTTTTTTTTGTTGGAAGATTGTGTGTGAAATTTAAAAAAAATCATACATTTAAAAACAACGTCCAAGAATTCATCTTTAGCAAAATTATAGAAACAGTACTACAATGCTCCTGAATCTGGAGAAGTATTGTGACAGGTATTTCTGATCACTTTGGCAAGTGTTTTACACAAACGTTCTGCCTTCTAACAATAAAGTATGATGCCCAACACAACCTTCCCCATTACCCCCCCCTCCTCCCCTCTCTGAAACAAAGAGAAGCTGGTAGCTACTACTATTACTACTACTACTACTACTACTACTACTACTACTACTACTACTACTACTACTACTACTATTACTACTACTACTACTACTACTACTACTACTACTACTACTACTACTACTACTAAAACCAACAATTTTTTAAAAAATAGAATCTATATTAACAAGTGAACTTTGAACAGTTAAATTTACTCTTTTACTACAAATACAGTTATTTCTAAGGTCTAAGGACAGCAAGATCAGTGCACAAACCATTCTTTATATTGTACTGATATCACAGAATGAACTTCAGCATTTAAAAAAAAATCCACTAACGACTGATGTTTTTATCACATTGAAAAAAAAAAGAGCCCAACCCAATCCTTATGACCACTCGTATCGCAGAGTGAATTGAAATGTCTAAACCATTTCTTCTACTAACCACCCCTTTTAAAAAAAAAAAAGACCTTCTATCACAGAATTAACCCAAAATGTTTAAACTACACAGAAAATCCGAGAAAGCAAGATAATAAGCGGAGATGTAAAATACAAAATAAACTTAACATATTGAAACTAGTTCTTTTACTAACCAACCCTTTAAAAGTATTTCTATCACGGAATGAACTGAAAGAGGCGCTTTAACAACTCCGCCTACCACAGAAATGTCCTACAAGAAGGTGACAAACGGAAATGTTGATATGCTACAATAAACTTCAAATATGTTAAACTAGTTCTACTAAACATCCTTAAAAGTCCCTCAGAAAGAACTCATAATATATTGAAACTAGTTCTTTTTCCCAGCCTACCACAAAACGTCCCATTAGGAGAAAACAGTTGTCAAACGGGAAATACTGTAAATGCCAGAAAGAACTTCAAATGTTGATTTGTTCTTCTACATGCCTCAAAAGTTCTCTTATCGTACATAGTATGAACTCAAAATACCACAGAACATCCGATGTAGGGATGATAAACGGAGATTCTGAAATGCCAGCAAAAACTTCAGATATTTACAAAAATAAAAATAAACTGTTTTATGAACCATGCCTTTAAAAGTCCTTCAATCACAGAATGAACTTTAAATGTTGAAACAAGTTCCTCTACTAGGCCTACCACAGAAAATCCGATTAAGAGAGGACGGTTGTCAAACGGGAGATGCTGCAAATGCCAGAAAAACCCAGTAGGAGTTAGACTCCCCAAACAAACTTGAGCCGGCGTGGACATTGACGTAAAGCAGATGATGACAGCTAACCGGCACTGCGAGTGATCAACCGATCTCCATGCAAGAGTGATGATTGGCGGCGACGGCGGCGGCGGCGGTGGCGGCGCAATACCCAGGCAATGGGACAAAACTGCCACCAACAGGGAAAGGGAAGAGTCACACATAAGAGGAGAAGAGAGAGGGGAGAGATCATCGATCACTATCGGCGGGAAACAAGCCACCTACTGGCTAAGGCACAACACAAGAGCTAGTCCAGAAGAGAATCAGCGCTCTGATTTTTAATACCACTTGTTCTGCCATAAAAGAATGATAGAGAAGAGAAGAAAAAAAAAGTAGTATAATAGAAAGTGGAGAAAAAGATAGTAGAAACGTGATGGGTATAAGGGAGAGAAGAGAAGGAAACGAAGATAATAGATAAGAACAGTGCTAGAGCGGCATCTTAAGCAAATTTTTTGAGTTGGTAGGTAGATTTGGATTTTGGAGAATATTTGTCGCCAGTGCGGAACAAATATTCAAGTTGCTTTCTCAGCGAAAGCACGGCAGCCGAAGAACGGCGCCACCCAGGACGAGGAACAGGACGCTGTGTTTGCACATGGTATTATTATCTGGCATTCACCCAAGACAAGAGGGTCTAGATCTTTACAGTCTGTGTTATGGAATGCATGCGTGCAACGGCGTGGCCTGGTGGCGCAGCTGGTAGGCGCCGTTTTCCTATGCCGAAGGTCGCGGGTTCCAATCCCGCAGGTACTATGTGACTTACGTAGGCTTACGAGATTTTTCATATCACCGAGGGTTTTCTCCGGGTACCTGGCCGGTTTCCTCCCTCTCTTCATTAGTGGATGCAGTCAAACAATAATTTCAAAATAAAATTCGATTTCCTTTCTGTCTTCTCGTGTCGATCTCTCTGTCTTTACACCACATGTCTGAGTTATAAATGTCCGATTGTTCTGTATGTAATGGAGCATGTAGCATGCGAGCGTGTATGCTGGTTAGTTAGTTAGTCACTGTTTAAAGGGTCCAGCGGACTACAAAGAGCCGAATCAGGACCACAACTTGGTTAAAAAAAAAGGGCTCATCCCTGATCTGTATAAAAGATCTGCTGAAACAACCCTTATGGTAACATTGAAGGCAATCCACCAGCCGGTCATTTTACAATAAAGGCATCCCATGCAAGGGACGATAAGGTTGGAGCCTAATTTATTGAATCCCCGTTTACAAAAAACAAAATAAGAATATAAACATCATTATAAAATATTAACAAAACATATACGTATAATATGCCTACATTGCTTAATAATAATACCATAGAAAACCCTAGTGACCACTTGGCAGAAAGCGTCCAAGAGCACCAAGCTGATCCAGTAGAACCTATATACAAATGAGGAGTTTTGGGAGAGTTTTCAAGAAAAAAGGGTAGATGACTGGTCTAGCGAAGAAGGTCGTAGCTTGGTAGAAAAGATTACGAGCGAGAAAGAACAAATGAGAATGACAGAAACAGTGGTAAATTAAAGCATCAAATTTCCACAAAGTTGGATACTATTTATACAGAAAACCCCAGCACCCCAACGGGGGTGTGTATGCTGGTACAGACCGCCGCGCTTTGAGCCTGATTAGTAATTAAGGAAAAAACGCGTATATAACATCCAGTATTATTCCAGACTTCGGTTTATTCTGTCAGCCAAAAATAGCTGAGGTTTTGCACTGCCTAAGCATCAGGCTGGATGCGCACGAGTACTCACAAAAGATATCTGATCACTATCGACAGCGCCAAAGTTGAAATTCCTCTTTTCCATTTCCCTTTGGTGTGACGATATTGAATGCCCTCTAGATACCGATAACATTGTGTGAACAACACCTATTGTACAGGGTGTACAGTTTTAACTAATTAATCTAAGAAAAAGAATTTGGGGGTAAACTCGTCTTTTGCAATAATAAACAAATTCTTCGAACTGGGCCAATTTAATTTGTAACCAAAATCTAGCGCGTACGTATGCCCACTATGTTTTATTATTTCTGTTTTTATTATAGTACACAGTTAACTAGCTGACAATGGATTATTCAGTCAACAGCCCACGCACCTATGCCTCCATCTCCACCCCTCGTGGGTGTGCCGTGGGTTTCTGTATAAATAGTATCCCCCACTTTGTTGAAATTCAGTGCTTTAAATTACCACTGTTTCTGTCATTCTCATTATTTTGTTCCTTCTTGTTCTTAATCTGTTCTATTAATCTTCTATCTTCTTCGCAAGACCAATTACCTACCCTTTTTTCTGTAAAACTCTCCCATAACTCATCACTTGTGTATGGGTTTGTTGGGTCAGCTTGGGGTTATTGGTGGTCACTAGGGCTTTCTATGTGTAGCCGAGCGGAGAATTTGACTCCCGTCTCTCGGCCACAATCTTGCAAACACGGCCCAACCTGAGCTGTTATTTTTCATTTATCCCTCATAAGAGGGACATAAAACATATTTGCCCTGCAAGACGGTGAAGCGTGTTGGTAGTAAACCGGGTTGCCGGCTGCTAGTGCCACGACTCCTTACACAAGTCGCTGCCACCGACCTGCATAAATGCCTGCCGACAATGTAGTCCCGCTCACCACCAAAAGAAGAAGAGGAATGGTCAGCCGTGTCGCCTTGTCCTGCATAATCCAATGGTCACACCAAAGGATTCTGCACAGCAGGAGCCACTGTAGGCTAGTCTACCCCAAAAATGTAAGGTAGACAACTTCTCTCCCAAGCCCGATCCAGTCGGCTCCCTTTCCGCTACATATAGTTATATTATTTAGCAATGTAGGCATTGTATACGTATATGTTTAGTTAATAGTTTATAATAATGTTTATATTCTGTAATTTTATTTTTGTAAATGGGGGTTCGATAAATTAGAGTACATCCTCAGCATCCCATGCATAAAATGCCTTTATTGTAATGTGGCCGGCTGGTGGAGTGCCTTCGGTGTTACCGTAAGAGTTGTTTCAGCAGATCTTTTATACGGATCAGGGGTCAGTCCTCTTTCAACCACGTTGTGGTCCTGATTCGGCTCTTTGCAGTCCGCTGCACATTATAAACAATGAGTAAATAACTAACTAACAGATCTGGATTGTATTGTTACATTATGAAGTTATTGTTATAAAGTTATTTTGTTTTACTAATTGTTATTGTTACAAGACCCAAGAGCAAGATGTAAAAGAGCACACCCAGTGCTTATTCTTTTACCCTTGTTAAATAAAATTGTTATCTTATCTTATTGGATCTTATCTTATCTCCACAACCTCCATTATCAATTTCCAATCCACTACCAAAGAAAGTTCGGAAGAAACCAGTATAGCTTGTTTCAGCGTAAAGAGAAAAGTAACTGTTTCATCAAATGACAAAGCAAGCTAACTTAATTTTAACAACACAAAATCACTCTGTCGCCGGTCCAAAATCCCATCATTTCCTGCAATCTCTGTTTTCCGCGCAGTTGCCTCCCGTTAAATTACTCTCTACAATTCGCATTTCGGCTTTGCCAGCTTGGAACAAATAACCTGACAAAACACATCACAAAACCCAAACCGGTTACAGGAAAACGTCCGCTAACGACGCCAGGACGTTTCGGACTCTCACTCGCTGAAGAGCTTTCCGGAAAGGTCCCGCAGTGGGATTTGTCTCCCTTTAGTGTCGAATGTGGAAGAACAATGGCCGTCGTGCGAGCGGGAAAGTGCGGCAAAGAGCTATTTAGCTTCCAGCAAAAGGTAATAGAGCGCACCAAAGTAATTGCGTTTCCACACTTTATCAGTAATTAAAGTTTGAACTGAGCGAATCTTCTTCTCTGCTTTCCAATTCAAGTTCCATTTTCAAAACAAAACACAACGCAATCAGCAAGCTACAGACATGCAGATTTGCTAAACACGCAGTAAGCAATTAAAACTGTTTTATCCGCTTCCCTGCCTCAAAATATTGAGAATGTATACCGTGATCTAAACTGGTTTTTCGCAAGACATCTTAGAACTACTCAAACTACTTTGCTGAGGATGGAAAACCACGGAGCGTGTTTAAATGCTTAGGAATAGAATATATTATGACGTAAAGCCGATCTAACTGTCAAATCATCATTATCTTTATCATCATCATCATCATCATCATCATCATCATCATCATCATCATCATTATCATCATCATCATCATTATCAACATCATCATCATCATGTTGTCATACTGATTTCACCGTTATGGTGTTGTCACCTGCTTGACCACATTCTGATCTGATGATGAGGCTGATGATGATGGAGGTGACGACTTAAAGATGGACAATGACAACAACCACGACAATGTCGGCATTTGCTCTGCTGAAAATATGTGATTATCAGAGATCGAAGAAGTTACAGTCGTAACATCGACGCGTGAACAGGATACTACGGACGATAATTGTTTTTTTGTGGTTTTTTTTTTTCATCAAATTATCGAACCAAGGTATCGCCGCAGTTGAATTGTTGTCCTCCTAACGTACACAAGGGCTGCGTCACGATTTACAGCCCTTTGCGTTTCGAAGTGGACTGCTGGTCCCCCGGGAGCCACCAGGAATAGGCGCGAGGAAAGTTCAATATTTGCTGTATTTCCTGCTCTCGCTCGTGGGCCGCTGACAGCGGGAAGACATCCAAAAGAGCTTTTAGCTCCGCTGTTTGCCCAGGCTATTGTTAGGGAGGAAAACTGAAACAGCAAACTCGTTTCCGACTAGCAACTTGTTTGGTCTGCACAGCCGCAGTTTGGGAAGCAGGGATCTAGTTTGATAAATGAGCTAAAATGAGCTGCTGGGAGGAGGTAAGTGGTGGTGATGCGCCTGCTGCGGTCATGGACGAGTGGAGTCTGCAATGTCGGTGTGCATGCGGCACTGGCTCGGGCACCAAACGGACAACCTGCCAATTCCGCATTAGTCAATCTGTTATAATTCTCTCCCCTTCACCTCCTCCCGACCCCCTAAAATCTCTCTATACACCCTTGATATTTTTCCTAATTCACAAACTATATTTTTAATTGCGATATGTTTGTGTGTGGTGTATAATATGTATTTATGTGTATCTATCTGCATAACGTGAATAAATACTTCGGATACTATATTATTCATTAGGTTTTTTTACTTTTAGCGGAGCTTAAGTGCCCCGGTAGCCTCCATCAGTAAGGACCAAAGACACCCACCCATGATTTAAATAGGGGACTATCGCTCTAGAACTATTCACTCATAGCATGCAAATAGGCCTATATACCCCCTTACAAACATATCACAGATAAATTTAAAATCAGAATTGTACATCACACGTAAAAAGAAACGAGGCTTGTGGCAACGTTTGCTGATTTTAGTGAGTGTGCGATAGATGATGGGTGCAGGAGGGAAAATCCGCCTTTAACATCGTAAACATCAAACGTAGAAAATGCGATGGTGGAGGCCGTGAAACCAACACAAACCACCAGGCACCGTCAGCCTAGCGACAGAGACAACGACGTCGACGATCAGGTTCCTGTCAACGACTCGGATTGAGACAGCCACACCAGCACCAACCCCTGGACGCGGAAACCATGAACAAGGGAGGCAACAAAACATACACCGGGCTGCAAACGAGCTTGGGGAACTATAGGGCCTCGCGCCATTACACACCGCTCGCTGTGTGGACACTGCGGCCCGCCGGAATAAAGCGCGCAGTGATACATTCCGTTGGAAAAGTCAACACTGGCGGGTGGGAGATGGGGCTTTTCAGAATCTAATTTCGCTTTTCATCAGACCACACTGACTCTTCAACGCTCTGCTTCCACCTTCAACAGTGTTTTTTTCGTCGTCTTCCTGCAGTAGTTATCATGAGAACTTTGGTTGGTTCTTTGTTTATAACAAATTCTATACTGTGCAGACAGAGTAGTCCGACAGACCATCACACAAGCCATTGGACAACACGATGACCTGCTCACAGTGGTGAAGAAACGGAAACTCCGATGGTATGGCCACGTCACCAGATCATCAGGCCTTGCAAAGACTATTCTGCAAGGCACAGTGCAAGGAGGTAGAAGAAGAGGGAGACCGAAAAAGAGGTGGGAGGACAA
The DNA here is from genome assembly GCA_036898135.1 of Oncomelania hupensis. Lineage (NCBI taxonomy): Eukaryota > Metazoa > Mollusca > Gastropoda > Littorinimorpha > Pomatiopsidae > Oncomelania > Oncomelania hupensis. The sequence continues at coordinate 32,435,788 of CM072519.1, forward strand.
CATTCGAGAATGGACTGGTTTGACACTGAGCGAAGCCATCAGGGCTGCTGAGGACAGAGAAAGATGGAGTATGCTGGTTAAACGATCATCTGTGGTGCCCCTACGACCTCCGGGTTACGGGACAGGGTAGGATAGGATACTGTGCAGTGTACGTGGTTGGTTATGACTCTTATACTTACATGTATAGTATGATTGTCATTATGCTTTTAATTGCTCGATGTACTTTATATACGTTCGTGCGTTCTGGTGTGAGTCAAAATGTGTTTTAATTTAATGTGCTTGAAGCTTCTTGCGAGGGACAAGCGTAATGTTTTAAATGAATTATTATTATTATTATTATTATTATTATTATTATTATTATTATTATTATTATTATTATTATTATTATTATTATTTTATTAATATTATTATTATTACTGAGAAAGTCATTAAAAAAAAATATTCGCCTGGGAACCCAAAACTGATTGGAAATGGCTAAAACAGTCCATCTCATTTTCTCACCAAAATTGTGTACTTCAAAAAGAAAATATTTGTTTAAAAACAAAACCAAAATATTTAGAGCAAAGCAGTAATATGATGATGATGATGATGATGATGATGATGATGATGATGATGATGATGAGAACGACGACGATAATGATTATTATGATGATTATGATGATTATTTTTTTAATAATAATAATAATAATAATAATAATAATAATAATAATAATAATAATAATAATAATAATTATTATTATTATTATTATTATTATTATTATTATTATTATTATTATTATTATTATTATTATTATTATTATAAATTAACATCATTATTATTTTAACATAAAATTCCCTCCAAATTGATAAGTAGTAGTTGGTTTCCATAATGAGATGGCGTGCACTGAATTACATGGTTGGGGGTGGGCTGGGGGCAAGGTGGAGGTAGTACTAAATCTGCAGGTTTCCGGTGAACAGTCGGCTGCTCTCACGTGAATTTCCCTATGACAGCTTAGGTCTGTCAGAACCGCTGGCTTTTCCATCTCATTCTCACGCTCTTTTTCTCTCCCTTTGCAAGATGATTACTAAAACCTCAGATACGACAAACTACAACGGCTCCTCCATTGCCACCTCTTCCTTCCCTCCCTCCTCTCTCGTTAAACTTAACCTTTGACCTTGCACCCCAGGCACACAAGTGTTGTGATACGATTATGATCGACAGCCTAATGAAGTATAGATCCGTTCGGAACGAGAGTGGCTCTTGGACAAATATGACGACGCCATTTTGGGGTGATCAAAAAGTCGCCTCGGACAATTACCGAAGTGGTTCGTCCGACAATTGGTTTGCGCAGCCAGACGAAAAGTTTGCTGGTAACGTTTAAGGTCTGAAGCACTTTTCCTTTCATTTCTGAGAGGGTGAACAGAGCAAAAGAAGACAATAATTGACGAAGGCCCAGACAGTTAAAAGGAGAGAGAGAGAGAGAGAGAGAGAGAGAGAGAGAGAGAGAGAGAGAGAGAGAGAGAGAGAGAGAGAGAAAGAGAGAGGGAGACAGACAGACAGACAGACAGACAGACAGACAGACAGACAGGCAGACAGACAGACAGACAGACAAAAAAACCACAGAAACCCAAAGCGAGTTATCACATTATCGAAATGACTTATTCAATCCTGCTATGCTTTATTATTACAAAACAGTCAATGGGGTAATATGTGCATCGAACTTTTACGGCTCTCATTATCATAGTCTTAAGAAAGCTTATTGTTACTGTTCCCTAGGTAATATTCAATTCTTTCCATTTTATTTAAAAATGGTATTTTGTAAAAACGAAAATAATACAATATAATAAAATAGAAAAAAAACAGTTAATGATGGTGATTTATTTCTAGATTTATACTGCCAGAACCTTACAACAAAAAAGTGGGCTATCGCTATTTAGGCAGTGAATCGCTACGGAAGTTATATGTATGGACTGTAGCATACCAAATGGAGAATGAGGTGGAAATGAGATAGACAAAAAGACAGGAGTGGAGAGGATTAGGGTAGGTGATGGATGGGTAGAGGAGAGAGAGAGAGTTAGTTAGTTAGTTAGTTAGTTAGTTAGTTAGTTAGTTAGTTAGTTAGTTAGTTAGTTAGTTAGTTAGTTAGTTAGTTAGTTAGTTAGTTAGTTAGTTAGTTAGTTAGTCATTGTTTATATGGACCAGCGGACTGCAAAGAGCCGAATCAGGACCATAACTTGGTTGAAAGAGGACTCACTCCCGATCCGTATAAAAGATCTGCTGAAACAACCCAAACGGTAACACTGAAGGCACTCCACCAGCCGGTCACTTTACAATAAATGCATCCCATGCAGAGGACGCTAAGGCTGTTGTCTACTCTAATTTATGGATCACACCTCCCCCCACTCACTCCCCACCTCCTCCCACTTCGTTGACAAAAACAAAATAGAATATGAAATCATTCTAAAATATTAACGTATGAGACAGTTAAAAGGAGAGAGAGAGAGAGAGAGAGAGAGAGAGAGAGAGAGAGAGAGAGAGAGAGAGAGAGAGAGAGAGAGAGAGAGAAAGAGAGAGGGAGACAGACAGACAGACAGACAGACAGACAGACAGACAGGCAGACAGACAGACAGACAGACAAAAAAACCACAGAAACCCAAAGCGAGTTATCACATTACACTATGTAACACAATTTTTGTTCCTGGCTTCTAAGTGTTATATTTCAATTGCTTATGTCTAAAGTACGTGAAAAAATAACTTCATTAAGCACAAACTTTGCTTACACGACAACAGCACAAAGAAAACTCGTTTTTTGTGAAAATAGAACGATTTTTTTTCGTTTTCGTCATTTTTATCAGGTAAAAACAAAAATTGCACAAGGAATAGACAAAAACAGTCGGAAACTACTCAACAAGGTTCAGAAATGTGTAGATTTTCTAGATTTACGATTGTACTGTGAATCACTCTCTCAGTTCAGTTTATAAATTTATAGTCCCCAACACAGTATGCGTATAGGAGACTTTGGTATTATAATGTCCATTGATATAAGAGGTCGTGCTGCAGTAAGAGGGCATATGAAGAGGGAGCGCGGGACGCTGCTACGACGTCCGGAAGAAGACGGAGATGGATCGATGGCAGGCATCAGGGGAAGGAGTACGAACGAACGGCGGCAGGGGTAGGACCGGGTGCCAGGGAGGCCGCCAAGGCCAAGGGAGGGCAAGCACAGAGGGGGAAGGGTGGAGGGCCTAGCAGTGACCAGGAGAGCGGGGGGAGGGGAACGTACCTAATTAGATAAAAAGCCTTCAGGACCACATTAAAAGTCGAGGAGGGCCGGGTAAAAGCTATAAACAATCAAGAATGGACCCATAAAACAAGGAAGGGAAAAAATGATACAGTGAGGTAGGGAAAGTCATTCATGAAATCGGATACCCAGGATACAGGGGTCAACTGAAGGTACGAGTCATGTGGAGGGGATGGTCAGTCATGGAAACGGATACCCAGGCCCCGTGGGGTCGACTGAAGGTATGAGTCATGTGGAGGGGATGGTCAGTCATGGAAACGGATACCCAGGCCCAGTGTGGTCGACTGAAGGTATGAGCCATGTAGTATGGGATGTCAATCATGAAAACGAATACCCAGGATCCAAGGGATCAAATGAGGTATAAGACGTGTGGTGAGAAATGTCAGTATAGTGGTATCTAATACCCAGGACACAAGGATCAACTGAAGGTATGAGTCATGTGAGGGGGGTGGTCAGTCATGGAAACGGATACCCAGGACCCATGGGATCGACTGGAGGTATGAGCCATGTGGTATGAGAGCAAGGTAGCTGAGCGGTATAAGTCAGTACGTGGTAGTAATACCCAGGACCCAATGGGTCAGCTGAGGGTACAATCCGTGTAGTAGAAGCTGAGTGGGAACATGTCACTTAAGTAAAGCATACCCAGGACCCGAGAAGGTAGAGTTGAACCCAAGGCCCATGGGCCAGGTGGGGGAATAGGTTACAAACAGGTAACTGAGTGCGGATAGTCATCATTAGTAGTTGTAAGACAAAGGAACCCAAGACGAGTTCTGGGGAGAAAACCGGCCAGGCTGTTGTGTCTAAAGGTGTACAGACACTCGTGAGCGGTAGGTGCACACCGCGGTCATGAACAGCAGTCCAAAGTTAGTCGATAAGGAGAAGGCTACCAGGTCGGCCATGGAGTCCAGATGCACATCGCGGCAGGCAATCCTAACCGCGGAGAAGTCAGGCTCCAGGGCCAGACACTCAAGGACACAGTGGTCGTGTGCTTTTATACTTGTACAGCTACTTTTGGAACGTTCAAGAAACGTTCTAGAAAGTTCTGAGAGTTTCTCGAAAGTTCTGGAAGTTTCTTGAACGTTCTAGAGTGTTCAGGAGAATTGTAGAAACATGTGTACAACTCTAGCAGTTCAGAGAGGAACCTCGGCATTGAAAGCAAATCGATAATTTTCTCGAACACACGCGATTTTCCAAATGTCATTGTCCCGGTCACAGAAGCAAAGTTTTTCTGGAATAACAGCGATTTCCTTTCTGTTCTAGACCTAACGGGTTAGGAAAACACACTTTCAACCCAGGAACAGAACAAAAGTGAAAATGTGTTACATAGTGTTATCGAAATGACTTATTCAATCCTGCTATGCTTTATTATTACAAAACAGTCAATGGGGTAATATGTGCATCGAACTTTTACGGCTCTCATACATACATATAAAATGCCTACATTGCTAAATAATAATACCATAGCAAGCCCTAGTGACCATTTGGCAGAAAGCGTCCAATATCCCCAAGCTGATCCCACAGACCCATACACAGGTGAGGAGTTATGGGAGAGTTTTGAAGAAAAAAGGTAGGTGACTGGTCTATCGAAGAAGATAGAAATAGTAGAGTGACAGAACAGATTAGGAACGAGAAAGAACAAATGAGAATGACAGAATCAGTGATAATTTAAAGCACTAAATTCCCACAAAGTTGGGATACTATTTATACAGAAAACCCCGGCACCCCAACGGGGGAGGGGTAGAGGGAGAAGGATGAGAATGTGTGAAGAACGTATCGTATGTCCGCCTAATCAAAAGAATCAAAATAAACCAAGGAGGAACTCATTTACTAGATGACGGATATGGCTGAATGCAAAACGTGCCTTTTTATGGCGTATCTGACCAATTAACAGATGAAATTATAATGATAATTGAACTAAAACTACCGGGCATGACAGCTATTGTACGTCATACTCAGGTGATGGCACGCGACACGTTCTACTATAGTTCCAGTAACTGCTGTGATGGAGATACGTGTAAAGTGACATCACAGTTCTGATATTAACTATCACGAAATCAAAGAAAACCTTTTACAACAGATGATCATGAATCCCCCCTCCTTTCCTCCGCCATACCCTACGACCTCCTCCGCTATCTCTTTGCCCCACTTTCTCTCTCTACCCCCTTCGCTCTTCCTTCCCCCTTCTGCCCCCAATCTTGTTCTACCCAACTCCCATCCCTCCCCTCCCCCAATCTTGTTCTACCCAACCCTCATCTCTGTCTCCCTGTTCATAAATTGCGTGCCTTCGTCCATCTCTAGTGTCCCTCTCACTCCATTTCCTCTTTCCAAGTCCCTTCTATCTATTCCTCCACCTCTAACTCTCTCTCCCTCTTTTTTTCCTCTCTCTCCCTCTCTCTCTCTCTCTCTCTCTCTCTCTCTCTCTCTCTCTCTCTCTCTCTCTCTCTCTCTCTCTCTCTCTCTCCCTCTCTCTCCCTCTCTCTCTCTTTCTCTCATTCATTCTGACAACTGCTTCTCACTCTCGTTACCTTTCCTTCAGGAATTGTATTACTAACTTCGCTCCTATCCGACGCCACTGCGCGAATAGCGATGTCCCGGTAGTGTCAGAGAGGCGCTAAACCAATTCGCGCGATCAGTGTGAATCGTTAGGACCCTCGCCAAAGTTGTTCACTTTAACTGCTTATGGTCACTCAGCGGTGACACCTCAGAATCTTACCTGCACGCCATCTGTGTAAACTGTTAATACCAGCGGAATTGTTGGTCACTTTGGTGGTGGATGGGTAGGTGACACCCACAAGTTTGAGAACTGTCGTACCTCTACCCAATACGCGTGAACCGTTAAATACGAAATGTCAGCTCTGTTGTTGGTCACTTTGACTGGTGATCGCCTCTACCCGTGACATTCAAACCGATAGTAATTCCTCCTCTGTTCCTCCCCCTACCCCCTATCTCGACTCATGACAATCATATCCCCCTACTCCCGATCGGTACTGACTTGTCTGATCTCAGTGGCCACACCATGAGATCACTCATTTTGTGTGTATTTCCAGATGTACATGTACATTATTACTTTGAAATAGTCGGGAATCAAAACGATCCAAACATCAGTCGGTCGGTCTTTCTGTCTATCCTTCTGTTGCACAGTATAGTAAAAGTTTCTGACCTGCTTTAGGACAGAAAGTCGCGGGGCCGCCGCTGACGTGGGCGAAGGAGGCCAAATGACCACGGTAGTTGCTGCAGTGGCCGTTCACTCCCATGGCGCCCTGGTTGTGTGCGTGCAGCATCTCCTCTGGGCTCTGACGCTGCTGATGCTGCTGCAGTCCCGGCTGGTGTTGATGCTGGCGATGGTGCTGTTGAGGCGGCTGTTGTGCGGATGCTTCACATCAAAACAGAAGAACCATATAAAATTGTACTATAATGGCGATTTAAAAGTCGACAATGATTTCCAATGTAACTTACACCTTTTAATGTAAAATTTAGAATAGAATAAATCTTCTATATATTCTATATAGCGCGCGTTTACCACCTCAAAGGGCTACTCAAGGCGCTTAGATTGAACCGAAGCCACCCAAGACATGAACTCTCAGCGTTAAGCGCTCTGTCATTATGACCTGGTCAAGTGAGCCATCGCGATCAACCAATCGTGTAAACTTATTTATCGTGTATAAGTATTTATTTGACGAAGAAAAAGAACGTTTACCGGGTTTTTAAATGTAATGTTGGGGCCATACGAGAGTAGTGGGGTACGAGGAGTGGTTTGTGTGTGTGTGCACTTGAATAAGCGCAGAAATGGGTAACAGACCTTGTCTTTCTTAGTAACAAATGGGTTTATTTGCTTGGAAGCCACTTTTTTCCAGGACCCCACTTTTGTCTAAGTGCGCGGGAGTGCTCTTTTAGAGCATGGGAGTGCAGTTGTAGTGCAGGAGAGTGTTTTAAGTGCAAGGGAGTGCTCTATCCGGGACGGAGAAAATCCAGTCATTTTTCGGGCAAATTTTGAAGAAAGTTCGACCTATTTCTTCCCCTATAAGAGACGAACTAGGTAAACTTTTTAGACGTGAAAAAAGCTAATTTTGCATCAGATTCTTACATTTTTAGATGAATTTTGCGCTCTTTCCGTCAAAAAACCACTTTCCGATTCCTACATTCTTAAATAAACCCAGTTCTGATGTATTGCAAATATATGTGTGTGTTTGTTTGTATGTGTGAATTAACCCTTTTAAAGAACGTTTGACACCTATGAGTACAATACCCCGCTCCCATGGAGAATCCACTCCAGTTTCTCCTGCACGCAAAGCAATCATTCTACTGAGCGATTTTGTTAAACAAACAAAGCTATCAATCATCTTCACCACTACAAACTCCACCACCATATTCACCAAACTTAACTTCATCCTCTTCATCATTTGCTAGTCATAAAGTATACTTGTTATGTCCTCGGGCTAAATATTAATATTGTTACGAGTCCTTTAATACATTAAAACAAAGCAAGGATTATATAGGCCTACCTGAAAAGTATGAGTTACTGCTGCCAAGGGAACTTTGATGACTCGCCGCAAGTTTTACACTGTCTGCAAAAAGAAAAAAAAAAGGGGGGGGGGGGGGAGTTGATTACAGTCATCATCATCATCATCATCATCATCATCATCATCATCATCATCATCATCATCATCATCATCATCATCTCTATTCATCATCATCATCATTGCCGTTGTCGACCATTTTATGACACCACTCTTGCCATCCACTTGTTCTTCCGTCTTCTTTGAGTCACTGCCGTAGTCGACGTCGTCATCGTTCTAGTTGCTGTCCATTAATTCTTACCGTCATCGTCATCGTCATCATCAATCATCATCAATCATCATCATCATCATCAACATCATCATCATCATCATCTTCATTATCATCGTCAATCATCCAGGGCACGACACAACCGACTGTCCGGGACAGATAGAACCGGCTCCCGGACAGGTTAGATCGCTACCCAACCTGTCCGACGGGACATGTATTGTTCAGCTGCCAAGTCAGTCGGCGTCAAGGATCTTACTTCATAAACGACACTGAAACAGTAGCGAATCCAAGCAAAAAGTGTTTGACTATTCAATGTACAAAAATGCTGTAATACAATTCGCTTGAAAATCTTTTATTTTGTGTTTCTTTATCAAAATTGTAAGGATCTAATCTAATCTTATCTTATTTTATCTTATCTAATTTTATTTATCTTACCGTCGTGCTTCTTTCGCAGGTAGTTGAGGTACTGGAAAAGAACGTAGGCGTTGAAATGGTTGACCAGCTGCGCAAGGTCGTCATGCGTCATGGCACACAGCACGCGACCGTCCACGTGTTCGAACTTTGTGACGTCAACATCCTGCAAGTTGTAGTTCCGGGTAGTCCAACGTAGCCACTGCTGTACGTTCTCGCGCGTCCACGCCTGTACGTCTGTAACAAAACAATCAAGAGTAAAATGGTACCTTTAACACTTATCAGTTCGCCAAATCATAAATGCGAGTAAAACAAAATCGTAGGATCGATCGAATGCTTGGACGATTGGCGACTTTTTTTTAAAAATCACCCATCCGTCTACTTTCGTCACGTTCAGCTGAAACGGGCACGGTGTTTTTGTAACAATTTCGGTTTTGTTTTGTGTGAATATTGCAATGACAGCACCTGCTCTTTCAATGTTGAACCGATGCCGTAAAGGTTGTCAGCCATCTTTCCTTGCCAGGGCCACAGCGCAGAACACAATGCAATGATTGGTTGAAAATGACAATAGAAAATGAATGAACGTTGAAGTTTAACGTCTGCATTCTCCGTAGGCGAGTCGGCAGACGGGGAAACCATCAGAACCTACATTAACACTGAACCATCAGAGCAATCACATTGCTAAGATACACAGTGAAAATGACAATTTTTTTTATCTTCCCCCCCCCTTCCCCATCCAGCCCCTCCCCTCCACGGGTTCGAACCTGGGTTCATTGGTGTGCTAAGTGAACGCTCTATTACTGAGCTACGGCGGTGGGACAAAATACTAGAGGTCATTTGAATTCAAATGGAGTCACACGAATGCATCGGAGAGACGTTCAACGATGATATACAATAAAGAGGAAATGCTTTGCTGCTGTAAAAAAAAGGTTAAGATGCTAAAAGGCTAACGATTTGCAGGCAAACAAGAATACAGATTGTATAACATTGTCCGCAAATGGGTAGTTAGTATGGATTGTTAATTACAAGTGTAAGCTAAACAGTCATACGATGTCTATAGTATAGTACGCGGAACTACTGAACCTGAAAGGTGCATGTGGTTCAGATGAAACGGCAAATAATGATAAGAAAAATAAATCACAAAAATAAATAACAAAGAGAATTATCAAACAATTTCAACGCAGAATATATACCATATGGATGCTTTAGAGAGCACAATGAACAAGTGAACAAATTAGACTATATATTAAATAAATATAAGACCATGAAAAACAATATTCATACAAAGTACCCTTTGGGACCATTTCTTACATTTTTAAAGTGATATAATCTATCTATCTATCTATCTATCTATCTATCTATCTATCTATCTATCTATCTATCTATCTATCTATCTATCTATCTATCTATCTATCTATCTATCTATCTATCTATCTATCTATCTATCTATCTATCTATCTATCTATCTATCTATCTATCTATCTATCTATCTATCTATCTATCTATCTATCTATCTATCTATCTATCTATCTATCTATCTATCTATCTATCTATCTATCTATCTATCTATCTATCTATCTATCTATCTATCTATCTATCTATCTATCTATCTATCTATCTATCTATCTATCTATCTATCTATCTATCTATCTATCTATCTATCTATCTATCTATCTATCTATCTATCTATCTATCTACCTATCTACCTATCTATCTACCTATCTATCTGTCTGTATGTCTGTCTATATGTCTATCTATCTATCTGTCTATATGTCTATCTATCTGTTTATCTATCTATCTACATGTATCTATCTACCTATCTCTCTCTATCTCTCTATCAATCTATCTATCTATCTGGGACATATTCAACCATTTATTGATTATTCTTCAACTATTTGGGATTCTGTTAGTAGCAATGCCATGAAGTCATTATTTAGGATTCACAAACGTGCAATTGAAATGGTTATTCTTAAAAGCAAAATCTATCTGAATGATTACAAACAGATCAATATACTACCTCTTGCCAACAGATTACAATTTAATAAAGGAATTTTTTCTTCTAATTTTTCTAGGAAAACTGCCAGATTTTCTACCAAACTAAATATCCCATTTCCAAGAACTGATCTGTTTAAAACCAATCTGTGATATTCAGGTTCCACTTTATGGAATAAATTTCCAGAAGTTCTCCGCAGTGCAGTCCATACACATCTTTTAGAAAACATCTTTTACAGCACAATAAAATTAGTTATTTAGCAAGAGTTCTACATTCTTAACTTTATTTGGATTGTTTTACATAAGTTGTGTGTGCGTGTGTGTGCGCGCATGTCTTGATTATATTGTTACATTATGATGTTATTGTTATGAAGTTATTTTGTTATACTAATTATTATTGTTACAAGCCCCAAGGGCAGGATGTAAAAAAACACACCCAGTGCTTAATCTTTTACCCTTGTTAAATAAAACTCTTATCTCATCTCATCCATCCATCCTACCATCTATCTATCTATTTATCTATCTTATCTTATCTTATATGTCTTACCGTATCTAATCTAATCTAATCTAATCTAATCTAACCTAATCGAATCTAATCAATTTTATTTCTTCATTCTTTCTTTCTTTCTTCCTATAACCATGGCCCGGATAGGTTGTGAAATACTTTACCAGCCCCACAACATTTTCAGCTTGTCGAACTTTCCTTACAATTTTTATGAAGAAACAGCAGCAACACATTACACATTCAAACACTTTTGCATGGCGAAGTCACTTACTGTTTCAGTGTCGCTTGTGAAGTCGGTTGTTTCGAGACCTGATCACTAATACACTATATTGATCATACAGTACATGCGTTTATTAAAACACACACACACACACACACACACACACACACACCCACACGCACACACACACAACGTTTAATAACCGTCCATCTGCAGAAGGGAGAAAAAAAAAACTTTCCTTCTGTTCCAAACAATGTCCTTCCCCTACAAGAACATCAAAAACAAACAGAATGTTTCTGTTTTATCCCACCTTCTTTCAATTTCTGTGCATTATGACGTAATAACGACAGTCACATTTATGACGGCATTGGTCTCCAGTTAACTAATGCACCCCATGGCCTATATGGCTGTACCCGATGACTCTGGGGTGAGGGTAGAGAGATGAGGCGGGGAGTAAAAACAGAAATTTTGGCGCTTGTGTTTAGATGACGCCAGGACGAAGGAAAGGAATAAAGAGGGAAATCTGGACGACATTTCGCAATTCTAACGAAAAATACCCCGGTTACATGCGTCCCATTGTTTCCCCCCTTGTACGTGGTCACATACTGATGAAAAGCGCTTCATGAAACTGCAGGCCTGAACAATGTTCAAGGCAAGGAAATAAGAAAACCCCGTGTGCCAAATTGTGTAGCGCTGTTGTCGCTGTGCTGCACGAGCTAGCACCTCACTGGCTGTTGTGGAAACGAGGAACTATTTCCTCCTCCGCCCCGGCCACGAGGCATCGGCGGAAGGTGGCGCGGGTCGTGATGCGGTCTGCATGTGGTTAACACACAAAACATTTTGAAACGGCCGTAAGGGGTGACATTATTGTGCGAGGAGTTAGAGCTGGTACTAGAGATGTAGAGACTGAAAATCGTAAGAACAGCGACGCTTCAATTTTTGTCAATAATAAAATGAGGGACTTGTCAGTAGATGGGTATGAGTCGTGGTTATTAGTTATCAATAGTAATCCGTCATTTAAATTTAATAAACAGTTATTTTGCTCTCCAACTTATTGTACTGGGTCCTCTGATGTGGAAAAGTGACGCTCTACAGGCGGTACAGCTAAACACAGATTCCTGCTGTTGTAAGCTGCAGGCAGAAAAGAAAAGAGCAGGACAGCCGAAGCACGTGGACAAACGTCACGGCCTGGGTTTGATAACAGCAGCGGCGGGCAATGGAGACCAGATTAAGCACTGTTTACCCACAAGCTTTCCGCCGGGACAGGAATGTAACTTTTCGTTTGCGCCCAAAGTGCAGCAAAAAGGAACCGGCATTGTTGTCAAGTCTGCCAGAAAAGAAGGAACTCGATCGCGTCCGGTGCAGACACAGCGCCTCAGACTCGCAAAACGTCGTTTGTTGATATCAAAACACTCGCGCACAAAAGAAATATCTTCACTAAGCTAAAAATGACAAAATATCCCCTTTTGGACCCCAACTTGTCTTACGATGTGCCTCCATTCTGCTATGATCCGTGGGCATAATGCTTAGGGTAGAAAGCGGGTTCCTGAGTTCTCGTGAGTTCTCTCACGTCTCCCATGGAGCCGATTAGTAATTGATTCGATGTTTTATCGGCTTTTAAGACGAGAAAGGACTTGTTAGAAGACTTCGCTTCACCTTTTGAGTGCCAAACAAATGCTGGCGGTTTCTATTCTCGGCATAATCGTTCCCGAGACAGTTGAACTACCACGTCAAGTTCTACATCCCATGCTGCATGAACTTTTAATAATGATCTCTATTCTAGTTGCATTGAGAAACTTTGTGAGACGCTTTTAACAAAAGGTTAGTGTTAGTATAACAACACCCAATGATACAGCTTTTGAGTGTAATTGTACATTTAATTGTGCTCTTAATTTGTTAAAAGAGCCAGTAACAAAAAATATAAACAATTACGATGATCAATAACAATAACCATCTACTCGATTGGTCTGGTCAGAAAACAATTCCCAGTAACACGACCCAACCTCATTTTCTCGGCCTTCCCACCTTAGAGTAGACCTCCTTCTTCTCGAAACATCTCAGTGTATGAGAAAGTAGACCCAACGTTAGCGTATAAAAACAAAACAGAATAAAAACATTTATATAAACAAATATATAAAATGAGCATTAACTTATTAAGCATGAAATAAATTAATTCATTAATAAAGTGAGCACGAAGACTGACCTTTGTCCCTAGGAAAAGGAATTGGGTGTCCAGAAGATGACCATTCGTCAAGAAACTGACCACTGCCTAATGTCAATGAAACTGAACCCTCTCCTCCACTCATAGAACCGCACTGTCTTTCTCCAATGGTTTTCTGGGCTCCAGTAGTTTTCTCTAGCGTACATTCACGAGCAGAATCAACAGTGGTCGTACTGCTGACCTCATCTTGTCCACGGCCACAGCCAGAGACTGCTAGTGTGGGTCTGGCAAAGACTTGGAATTCCTGGCTGCTCCATGTCCGAGGACAGTCCCATACTTTTAGAGAACAAGTTGGAAAGCTCTGTTGGAAGTTAGGACTACAGTGTGTCTTAGGTGGTTGAAGCACGTCAAGGGGGTTGGAAAATGAGCTGCTGGCTTTGTGGAGTAATTCTCTTGGAATACGGAAACTGCCCTTGTTGTGGAACCCGTTATTAGTAGTATTCACTAGATTCGTTGATGAGCTGAGGCTCGCGGATGAATCGAGGGTCACCGCTGATGAACGTACACTCACTGGAGGATAAAAGGAACTTACTGATGGTGAATTTATATTCACAGGCGAACAAAGAGAACATGGATTCCTTGGTGAACTGGCACACTGTCCTGGTGAAGAAAAACCCATGGATGATGCCTGTGGTTCAGTAGCAGTTGTATTTAGTTTGATAGACGAATCTAGATCTGGAACAGGCCTCACAGGATGAGGACTAGATCTATCCACTGAAACAGCTAGACTAGCTGGGTTATTATTATTGGACAGAAGAACGAACGTTCTGTGATTGAAGCTACCTACAGGAAGGTCTCCACTGATAGGCATTTCTGATGCTTTGCAATATTTATTGAGCTCTCACCTTCGAACAATGCTTCGTTGATCGACTGCAAAAAAAAATGGCTGACTGCGTGGTTGCGGCTCGCTTTGCCTCTCGACGACAAACTGGTGGTACAAACACACGCAGTTACGTGTTATTTTTATTTTTGTTATAAATTTTGGATCTTTTACCACTTATATTGCATATAAGCATGTTAGATCATTCGCATTTGTGTTTTTTTCTCAAAGGTCAAGGTCATTGCACTTTATCATTTTCTAAACGCTTAAAGCGTTATATATAAAAGTTGGTTGAGCCTGATAGCCCATCATTGCATGTTTACCTTTTGCTTCGTTTTAATAAAGTCGAGTCACAATACCGCCAAGAAAATTAACACTTTTAAAAATGTTTATTTTCTGCTATGTTTATAATATCAGTCGTTAATTTAAAAAAAAAATCTTTTATAAATAATAAACAGGCTAATAATGTTGCTGAAGTTATAACTGACAAGAAGCCACAATCTCACAAGTACAATGAAATATTAGGTAGATCTATTTTTTGATCTACCTTATAACTTTCACTTTTTAGCAACCACATTCGACTGTCCAAGACTTTCGCATTCAACAACCTCTATCGTTTTGCATTGCTTCATTAAAAGTCGTAAAATATATAAAATGTTACCAAAACACCGCACCAATACAAAATGAAAACAATTACTTATAATGCGCGGCGCTTTCCTCATTCTGTAAAACCACTTCTGCTTCGCCAAAAAATACGAAGACTGTCACCAGCCACGGATCCCCTTGCATTCCAGATCCACTTGACGAACATTATTCCGTGCAAATAAACTATTTACCCCAGCAAATTGGAAGAAGAACAACACTGAAAGTGAGTTTAAATCCTACAACATGGAGCCCACACAAATACCAGTGGATGATGATGATGATGATGATGATGACGACGACGACGTCGATGAATTAAATGGGCTACACACAAAATGGTCCAACAGTATCGGCACAAACACAATGACTGAATCATCTGAGCGTCGAAGTCACTGACCAAATGTTCTAGGACTGACCACTTGAACAACCGACTTTCAATCCCCACCCCGCGTCCTTTCTCCCTGCTCTCTCCTCACCCCTTCCACCCACCCCCAAAGCTTACTCACCTTCTCACTCATTTCCTTCCCTATTTCAGATCCGCCCAGTCATTTTGTTGCCTGCATGGTTAGATAATTAAGAAATAGATGAATGAGTAGGTATACAATAATTCTCATTTTACCTTTAAACGCTCAAAAGGTCGGATCACATCACAGCTCTCCAATGAGTTCCTATCATATCCTCCTCAAATTTTTAAAGTTTACTTCATTTATTTTACACAATACACATTTTGTATCTTTTATTATTTTTTTTTTTTGCAAGGATAATTATGTTTCGGAAATATAAGCTTACATTACCAGAAACAGTTTCAATGTTGATCGAACGCTTTATAATATCACATCTTAAATCACTGCGCCAACCTTAACTCAAATTCGAACCCAGGACGCGCACCTGTTACACACACTATCGCGTCTCAAAACCACTGCGCCAACCTCTACTCAGATTCGAACCCGAGACACGCAATTTTTACACACCCTGTCGCACCTCGGGTCACTACGTCACCTTCTTCTAGGAAACTAACAAAATTATATAGCAGATTTAGACTTGATCCCGTGAGGGTCATACCTATTACACACACTGTCGCACCAGGAACCACTTAGCCAAGGTCCTTCTCGCCGACCCGTTATCTGTGAATCTGGTGCGAAGGGAGGGGGACTATCACCGGGGAAGTGTCTAGGACTATCAACTTAGGAGGGTAGGGGGGTTGTCGCGAGCCAAATCAGGCTGTTGTATCCGGAGCGGCGCGTGTCGCTCAAGCTGATTATGTTTGTAGTCTATCATCTGTAAGGTGTTAGGCATCCAGAGAACTACAGTAAGTTAATGTCCTAGTCTACATCAGTCGTCAAATTCTACCACCTATCAGTTTGGCCTTTTAGGAGTCTATAGACTCGACGCCCTGCCAAGTTTTATTCTGTTGGACCTTTTTAACCCCATCAAAGATTTTACCATTAAAGTGAAAATGCCACCAAAGGCTAAAAAGGAGAGCGGGTGGGTGGGGAGATGGGAAGGGGGAGGAAGGAGGGAGGGAGTGCTCAGAGTGATTTTAGGGACCATAAAACAATGCATACATTTAGAGCACATGATTTTTTTCCTATAATACGCCCAAAAGCAATTTGTGTTTAGTTTTACTGGCGAAACATTACAAATATAAATTTAACTACGTGCGCTTCCTTTCCACAATTTTCACAGAACACAAGCGTCGTCCAAATAATTTTGGTAATTAGACAACTAAATCCACAAAGCTGTTCGATTCAGAAACATTTATGAAAGAAAGAAAAAAACCTCGTAAATGAGAGAGAGAGAGAGAGGGAGGGAGAGAGAGAGAGATGTTGTAAAAAGGCAGCAAAAAGTATTGCTTCATATCATTATTCATTGTTAGTTGTCTTCCAAAGAAATTCAAAACAATATTAAAAATGATACTATAAAGAAACTTCAGTTCTATACAAACGATAAAAAATCTTCGTGGATTTCCCAGATCAGTTTCATCTACGGCAAACAGAATATTATTAAATCAATTAAACCCAAATATTGTAAAAAAATATAAAGTGCATTTGCGATAAACCTCTAACTCTTAAACATAATTATATTATTTGATTGTACTCAGATTCATCATCTTTCGCCTCTTAAAAAAAATACTATAACATCAGTTAAAAACATTAGCAATGAATTAAGTGTGGGATTGGCAAAAGCTTTAATCAATTCTCCAGTCGCTCGTTTTATTTAACTGACATTGTTATTGTTATGTTAATAGTAATAGTCCCTGTGTGTATGTATGTGTGTTCATATGTGTCTGTTTAAATGCGTGAATCTGTATGTATGGTCTTTATCATCTTGATGAAAAAGACGTTAATAAAACAACCAAACCATCATTGTTAGTTCACAATTATTAATGTTCATTACGTACGCCCTCATCCCGTCAACCCGCCCGCATGTGTACTTCTAAGCATTGGACCACCTCACCAGCCCTACACCTTAAAACTCTTCTAAATAATCTTCATTGGAGAATACAGAGCTATAGTTTCTTTTTCAACCACTTCAACCCTCCCCCCCCCCACTCTCGATACCCACCGCCCACCCCCACCGTTCTGCATTTCCCATCGTCGCCCAACTCATACTAACATCATTCTTCACTTTACTACTCCTACTCTATCTTTTAAAATATACTTATTGAAACACTGCGTAGCCGAGGTGGCCGAGGCTATTATGATGGTGGAGATGCGACGTAAGCATCGGCCGTCTCTGCTACGAAGTGTGACGTATTAACTTATTACAGCGATACAACACAAGTATTACAATTAGCTACGGTAATTATAAACGGCCAGACATCTTGGGATCAGAAGTTGGAACTTCAAAGGCATCACTGACACCGAAACGGAAAACCTGTCGCTTGTAAGTAGCTTGTAAGTAGCCTGCAAGTAGCCTGGCAGCAGTAGCTTGGGTAACAGGACAGTTGACAACCACCTCCGCTGACTATGGAAGACACTCCGGCTGATCTTTCGCCGAAGATACTAGGCTAAGGTCCAGATTAGCTCCTCCGCCAAAATTATCCATGAATGACTTCATCGCTTGTGATGGTTAAGGCCACACTGCCTAGCAGAGTGGGTTAGGATTAGTAATGTTAATCTAGGGCTAGAGCACACTTCGCAGCTGTGGCTTACGTCGGCGAGTCTCAGCTACGTTGTGTGGGGTCTCGGGTTAAGGGTTCCTATTATATCCTATCCTATCTTATCCCGTAACTCGAAAGTCGTAGGGGCACCACAGATGATTGTTTAACCAGCGTACTCCATCTTTCTCTGTCCTCAGCAACCCTCACGGCCTCGCTCAAGGTCAAGCCAGTCCATTCTCGAATGTTGTCCTTCCACCTCTTTTTCTGTCTCCCTCTTCTTCTGCCCCCCCTGCACCGTGCCTTGCAAGATGGGCTTTGCAAGGCCTGATGCTCTGGTGACGTGGCCATACCAACGGAGTTTTCGTTTCTTCACCACGGTGAGCATGTCTTCGAGTTGTCCAATGGCTTGTGTGATGGTCTTTCGGACTTTGGTGATATGCTGGGTATACGAAATGGCCAAAAGTCTTCTGTAGCACCTCATCTCCATGCTTTGTATTCTTCGTTGTAGATCTGCTGTCAGGGTTCGCAAGCGTACAGGAAGATGGAGATGACAAGGGAGCGCAGAAGCCTTACCTTGGTGTGTAGACTGATAGTCATGTCTTTCCAAATGGGCTTCAGCTTTGTCAGGGCAGCAGTTGTTTGAGCGATCCTGGAGAGGACTTAATGTCGGGACCCATTGTCTGATACATTGGCTCCTAAATATTTAAAGCTATGCACTGTGTTGAGGGATTGGCCTTTGACTTTGATGTCCATGTTGATGCCTTTGTTGTTGGTGGTCATCATTTTGGTCTTCTCTGCACTTATTTCCATTTCCTGGAGGTGGTGTCAAGCCTCTGTACCAGCTGTTCAAGTTCTTGTTCCTCTCCAGCCAATCCATCAATGTAATTCGCAAAACGAAGGTTGGAGATTGCTCTACCCCCTATGCTGACTGTGCCTTCGTGATCTGCCTGGGCATCTGACTCGATGCGCTCCAGGAAGATGTTGGAGACGGTTGGAGAGAGTAGGCATCCTTGACGCACACCGATTGTTGTTCTGAACTAGTTTCCGATGGCGCTGTTGTAGAGGACTGCACTGATATCCTTGTCATACAGGCTTTTGATGACTTCAATAATGTTAGGGCTGATGTTGTAAACTCTCATGGTTGCCCCCAGAGCTGCATGCCAGACTCGGTCAAACGCGTTATTGAAGTCTACAAACGTCATGATAGAGATGTTGTTAGTTCTGTAGGTACTTACAGGTTAAGGGTTAAGGCTGACAAACTCGAACTTACCACTTTCCCTCCCTCCCCTCTCCCCACAACCAGGACTCTTTCGTTCGCAAGAAAACGAGAATAGTTGGTAAGGGGATTAAGGTGGGGAGAGGGTTATGGGACGGGGCGGTCAAGAAGGGGCAGTATGTATATATATGGTCAATAATGGCATTGGATGCAGTCAACCTAAAATTTCAAAAATAAAACTTGAGTTTCCTCTCCGTCTTCTAATCTTTCTGCTTTTACACCACATGTTCGAGTGATAGATGTGTGTGTGTGTGTGTACGTGCGTGGGTGCGTGTGTGTGTGAATGTGTGTGAGTGTGTAGGTGCGTGTGTGTGTGTGTGTGTGTGTGACAGTGGGTGAAACTTGTGAGCGTGTATTTGGGTAAAAGTCGCCGCGCTTTGAGCCTGATTGTTGATTTGTAGAAAAACTCGTATATAGCACCCAGTATTATTATTACTGTTATTATTATTGTTGTTGTTGTTGTTGTTGTTGTTGTTATTATTATTATTATTATTACGGACAAAAAGGGGGTTGATGGAGGTTGGTCCATTATTACAAGAAAAACGAAAGACGCACTAGTACTAGATAAAGACCTACATCAAAGACTACAGATAATCATACACTTATTTGTATGATTTAATATTATGCTGTCGGTAGTTGTAGACTCTGTAGGACATATTGTCGGCATTGTCTAGTTGTTCTGACTGCTGCGTGCCTCTAAAGATACAAAAACGGAGACACTAGTAAGTAGCTAGCTGTCCCCATCGGGTAATCGCTTGTGGTCTTTATTAAGGGATTAAAAACAATAACCCCATGTGTTACGAACTACGAATTTCCGATTTATAACGGATCTTTATCAAGTAAACAACTTGACTGATGCAGAGAGGAGACAGAAGATGGGGGGTAGAAGGTGGGGAGGAAAGTGTTAACGTAGCTGAGACTCCCAGAGACTGTCATTCGCCTCTCTACTAGTGGCCATAAGCAAGCATCCTCGATTCTGCGTCTCAGCTAAGCATTGTGGACCCAAAACTGTTGCACTAGAGACAAGCGACTGAAACAGAGCAAAAGCGAAGCTTTGCGTCCTATTTAATATAATTATGTTAAATACAAGATTCAGGGCCGGACGTGGGAAAAGTCAAAGGGGGGGTTACAGATTCAGCGAAGGCGCGAAGCGCCGAGCCTTCTAGGGGGGTCCGGGGGCATGCCCCCCCCCCCCCGGGAAATGTTTTTTTTTTCAAGGATGCAAAATGGTGCAATCTGGTGCAATCTGAACCTTGAAAAAGCCATTTGTGATGGTCTGGGACTTCGAGCTTTTTTAACAATTGAACTGACAAACTCTAGCGTACAAAAATAATCCTCTGCCCCTCCCTTAAAAACAACAACAACAACAACACACACAAACATTTATTTATCAGCAGAGATGTTTTGTATACTATTATTATTCACTACTTTTTGTCGATCGTTTACGGTATAAAGCTTTACCTTGTAGTTTATGAACATCACAGCCCTGCTTTTATTTTCAGTCTTGCTGCACTAGGTTCCTCGGCATTAGTACCATTTGTGAATTGTATCTTCCTGCAAAACAGTTCACTGCCTCTTTGAAGTCAATATCAACATCCCTGTGCACTTTCAGTAAAGCAAGTCCGTTGAGCCTCTGTTGCCCCATTGTGGAGCTCAGGTAGTTTTTCAGGTTGCGCAACTGACTGTTTGAACGCTCACACTCGGCAGTAGTGACAGGCAGGTGCAAAGGTACTTTAGCATGATGAACAGGTTGGGATAAAAATCCCTGTCACAATGTTTCAGTGCTTCTGATGCCGTGGATGGGATGATAGCTGTTGCATTCTCAGCAGCACTTCGCCATTTGCAAACCCACCGTTGGTATTCTGCATCAAGGGTAGCGTTGTCTGGTAGGCCAGACTCCCACAACATTGCCAGTGTCTTCACCCTTTCTGGAACCTGCGTGAAACCATCCTGGTTGTCTATTAAAGTGCTTGGCACCAGACAGAGACCATCAACTGCTAGGTCAGAATTTTTGAACCTCGAGTCCAATTCGGTTGACATGTGTTCCAAGAAAGGAATGGCAATGCTAATTTTGAAATATTCATCTGGTGTGGCCGCAGGATGGTTGTCATGGAGAGTCTGTCGGGATGCTTGACGAGGAACAATAACATCAGTTGTCAAAGCATTTGCCATTTTGCTAACTTCACCAAACCAGGCAACGAACGCTGTGTTCATAATTATCAACTTAGCATCTTAATTAATATTTCTAAAAAGTTGTTTTGGGGGGATTAGGGCAGTATCAAGGTGAAGGTGCTGGAAGAGGCTTGCGGCCAGAACAGGAAAATATGGCTGCATTTACTAATTTAGGCTTAGGGGTTGGGTTACTTGGTCGTTTCAACGGGAAAACGCTTTGGATGTTTCAACGGATCCTGTGAAAGGGATTTCCGTTGAATTGTCTATAAATAACTCTTTGTACCTTGGACCAAAAGTGACTAAAAACTGCAATGTTTTAAAAACAATTTATTTAAAAATTAAAACTCTGCATTAAATAAAATCTTTTTTTTTTTTTTACTTTGGAGGGGGGGTTCCGGAACCCAGGTAACCCCCCCCCCCCCCCCCTTGGATCCGGCCCTGAGATTAATAGTTGAAGACTATCATAAAGTGTGAGTGCCAGACCAGGTCTGGTAACTATTCATCATGCTTGTTTGCGAAGGCCGGGAAGCAGCCCGTCAGTAGTACGGAATAAAATGTTACGGAAAGGCATACCGCGCGTGGTCTTGTCAGCGGAATCCTCCTACCCATTAGGGAAAATGACAGTTTAAGCAAAAGGGGGAAGAGCAATTATAAAATTTTATAGGTGGGAAACAATAAGGCGATTCAAGAGTATTTCAGTGACGTGTGGTGGTCTCTCAGTCTCTAAAACAGGTGCCTATGGACATTTAGAAATAACGTTGAACCCTTAGAGTCGGAACTTGTTTCAACCTTCGTAGCTGAGAATAGCCCAGGCATATCCACTAGTCTCTGCCGCTGGTCAGTTTCATAGTTTCACAGCATAGTTCGTAAATATTATTATTGGAAACAACCAGTAGTTTATCCATTTATAGCTGTTCTTCGTTGCTTTACTGCCTATTCTAATTCTATAAAGTTCTTCGTACTTCTCAGTAGCTAAATAGTTTGTTTTTTAATGCGACAAAATCAGGATTGCAGCTAAACCTTAAATCCTGAAACCAACCGTAGGGATTAGTGGATAGACGAACGTAAGCAGCAGCTACGCAGTGCACGTTTGTTCCAATGAGTTTAAATGACAGCCATTCCACCAGCAGTTTTCCGGGTCTTCGTGTTGATAATGTTTTCGTGTTGTTTTATAAACTTATGCTATTAAAATAACAACAATAACACAATCCAATACAACATACGTAACAATACAACAAAATGTAATAGTTCACAACACAATGTCTGATAACTGTCAAACTCTTTCCTACGAAAAGAGAAGAGAGCTGAAAGGGGGACACAATAAATGAGTTGAAAAGGTGATGCATGCAAGCCAGAAAACAATAAAAAAAAAAATAATGCTGAAGAGATCCGTAGGATCTCATTTTTGATAAGAGGATGATAATCATTATTGTCAGGGTGGCGACGTGGTGATCGTCCTTAACGCTGATGCAATAGGACGTTAAGCTTCGTTGTTCCTCCAGAAAACAATTTCATAACATAAATATATAAATAATTAAAACAAGATAATAATTTTAAAAAAAAAAACAACAAAAAAACAACAACAACAACAACGGTTTCACACAACTTTCGAGGATAGGTGATCACACAGACTCCGTTCTTGAAGAATTTATCATAATTGCTGTTTCTGTATGGGCGATTTGTAAATCAAAACAGCAGTCGGAACAGTAACATTTTAAATACTTTCATTACAGGAAAGCAATGAATGGAAAATTGAAACGAGTTATGCCTTTGAAGCTTTTGTCTATATCTTAATATAAATAAACAAAGCTTCTGGGTTTTGTTCCCCCAAAAGCAACTTTCCTAGTACTCCCCAAATGCTCAGACCATCGTAGGGTTTCGAATGGTGTATACAACAATACCTAGCACCGCCTGAGCTAATGATCAAGTGGCAAGCGAATTATCACTTCGGACACCTCGTGTGGTCAGTCGCGTGCCGTGAACACCTGTCGGAAGTAGCTTGCGTGACCGGAGTGTCAACCTTAACACCTTTTTTTCTAAGTGGTCACTGTCAATCAAGTACTGCTAGTCAATTGTTCCGTATCGTGTCTTATAGTAGGTTAGGTCTATAGTCCCCGACACATAGCATATAGGGGACTTCTTGTACCAGACTATTGTGGACGTTAAATACCGTTTTCACGCAAGAGGCGTCGCAGGAGCAGGAACAAAGTGTCAAATAATAATCTCTAATACAGTACATAGTGCTAAGACATTGTCTCCCCAGCTATGGACAATGCGTCTGCTGGCATCCCGATATGCGATTATGAAATCTGTGGTAGTTTAATCATCTCGTCATTCACGGACCTGTCATTGATTGAATGATACAGTGATCAGAGATAGTAGAGAACTGTTACTATTAAAAGTATTAGCATGATATGAGTAGAGAAATCTACACTGAAAAATCTTGAACAATTCTGTACATGCGTCACCCCATTTAACACAACTATTGAGAATGAATATTCTTCATGTATATCTGTTCTTA
Organism: Oncomelania hupensis; assembly: GCA_036898135.1. Classification (NCBI taxonomy): domain Eukaryota; kingdom Metazoa; phylum Mollusca; class Gastropoda; order Littorinimorpha; family Pomatiopsidae; genus Oncomelania; species Oncomelania hupensis. Next base: position 32,459,734 of record CM072519.1, read on the forward strand.
CACGTATCTTTCATTCATTTAAGTACAGTAAAAAAGCGCTTGGCAGTGGTTCTAATGCGGGCATCGACACAAATTTGTAAGCTGTGACAGTAATTAATACTATTTTGTTACATTACATAATGTGTACCCAAAATGTACAAAATCCAAAGTGTACAACATCAGACCTAACATTATTGAAGTCATCAAAAGCCTGTATGACAAGGCCACCAGTGCAGTCCTCCAAAACAGCGCCATCGGGAACTGGTTCAGAACAACAATCGTCGTGCATCAAGGATAGCTACTCTCTCCAACCCTCTTCAATATCTTCCTGGAGCGCATCATGTCAAAAGCCCTTGCAGATCACGAAGGCACAGTCAGCATAGAGGGTAGAGCAATCTCCAACCTTCGTTTTGCGGATGACATTATGAATTGGTTGGAGAGGAACAAGAACTTGAACAGCTGGTACAGAGGCTTAACACCACCTCCAGAGCCTTTGGAATGGAAATAAATGCAGAGAAGACCAAAATGATGACCAAGAAAATCAATGGCATCAACATGGACATCAAAGTCCAAGGCCAATCCCTCAACATGGTGCACAGCTTCAAATATTTAGGAGCCATTGTATTAGACAATGGGGCCCGACAGGAAGTCCTCTCCAGGATCGCACAAACAACTGCTGCCCTGACAAGGTTGAAGCCCATTTGGAAAGACAGGACCATCAGTCTACGTTCCAAGGTAAAGCTGCTGCGCTCCCTTGTCATCTCCATCTTCCTATACGCTTGCAAAACATGGACCCTCACAGCAGATGTACAACGAAGAATACAAAGCATGGAGATGAGGTGCTACAGTATACGTCTGGGCATTTCCTATCCCCAGCACATCGAAGTCCGACAGACGATCACACAAGGCATTGGACAACACGATGACCTGCTCACAGTGGTGAAGAAACGGAATCTCCGATGGTATGGCCACGTCACCAGAGCATCAGGCCTTGCATAGACCATCTTGCAAGGCACGGTGCAAGGAGGCAGAAGAAGGGGGAGACAGAAAAAGAGGTGGAAGGACAACATTCAAGAATGGACTGGCTTGACACTGAGCGAAGCCATGAAGGTTGCTGAGTACAGAGAAAGATGGAGTACGCTGGCTAAACGATCATCTGTGGTGCCCCAACGACCTTCGAGTTACAGGATAGGATAGGTTAGGATAGGATAGGATAGGATAGGATTATGTGTACATCCGCACATCTCACCCCTTGGGGTCATGAGCAATCTTGCCACTGTCGATTGTTCTAACCTATAAAGGGAAAAGTGAAAGCCCCAGTTGAAAACCTGTCTTGCCTTTGTAGGCATGACTGATTCACTGCGGCAACAGTACCCCCGTTGGAGTGCCGGGGGTTTCAGTATAAATAGTATCCCCACTTTCTGGAAATTTAGTGCTTTAAATTCCCACTGTCGCTGTCTTCCTCATTTGCTCTTTCCCATTCCTGCTCTGTCCTATCACTCTGCTATACTATCTTCTTCTTTGCTAGACCAATGACCTACCTTTTTTCTTGAAAACTCTTCCTGGACAAGACTCCTTGTTTGTGTATGAGGTCTGTTGGATCAGCTTGGGAGTGTTGGACGCTTTCTGCCGGGTGGTCACTAGGGCTTCCTATGATGTTATTATTTAGCACTATAGGCATTTTATAATATATGTATGTGTTTTGTTGATGATTTATAATGATGTTTGTATTCTATTTTGTTTTTGTAACCGGGGGTTCGAGTAGTTGGGGTAAAGCCTCAGCCGTCCCCTGCGTGGGATGTCTTTATTGTAAAGTGACTGGCCGGTGGAGGGCATTCAATTTTCCCACTAGGGTTGTTTCGGCAGATCTTTTATGCGGATTGGGGGTTGTCCGGTCCTGATTTGGCTCGGAAGAGTCCGCTGGACCTAAAGCAACAATCAATCAATCAATCAATCAATCCGCACATCTTATGTCATGACGCATTCACGCTAAAATGACAGAATTATTACTTATTCCGATCAAGGAAGGATGCATACTTCCTTCAGCTTGTCCAGCAACAGTTTTAATAGGTTTATACTTATCAAAATAATAAATATAATAACGATGATCGCCCGTTTTGTATCCGTTTAACCTTTTTTATAAATATGTTTTGAAAAAAGAAAAAAGAAAAAAGAAGCAGAAAACCAATTGGTTATGGTGATGGGAGTGGGGGAAGGGAGTGAGAGGGAGGGGGAGGAGGGAAAGCAGTTCAGTAGGTCTACGTAGACTATTCTATCCCTTTTAGTCATCATAAATAAATAAATTTAAATTAAAAGAGAATTTTCCGAACACTTTTTTTTCCTCTTGATTTGAAATTAACTTTACAATTTCAAGATTGAAGTACACGTTTCAAGGACTAAGCTTGGATCAGCGATGAACAGCCTCTTCAGTGTTAATGCGTGCAACCTTCGTTTTACAAATATATTGTTATTGTTCATTTTGTTTATTGGGAAATGTTTGTTTTTTTCTGTGTAAATGTTAAATTTGTAAATACTTACGTGCTGCCGCCATTGTAATTGCTCCGTGTGAGACAAATAAAGTCATATTGTATTATATTGTACTGTACTACTCTGCGTAATAGTTTAGATGAACGTTCTGTTTCTCGTGTACACGCTACGTCAGTGTTCATCGTTGATCATCCCCTTTCGTATGCATTTTAAAGCTTTCAATGCCCTTTTGCGAAAAAGATCTCGCACCCTTTTTTGGCGGAGATCCATGATCTCCACACACAATTTGTATCTGAAGGAAAAAATATCGTTTTTATATGGGTGGCTATTCACATGGGCTTCCGCGGCAATATTATAGCGGACAAAGCTGCAAAAGAAGCTCTCAATCTTGATTTTCCCTCCTGAAGTTGCCCAATTTGTTCCTTACTCTGACTTGCGTTGTATCTATTGGCGCTTATTGTAAACGGCTCTGACAGACAGAATGGTCTAATCGAATCAATAACAAGCTGTTTCGAATTCTGCCAGATCGGTCTGCTTCTTTGCTTAATTTTGCATACACTCGCAAAGAGGAAACAGTTTTAGGCCGCCTGCATATGGGACATACTTATGTCACCCATAGTTTCCTTTTGAAAGGTGAAGAATCACCGTGGTGCTTTGCATGTGACAAATCATTTTCCGTCCGCCATTTTATGTCCGAATGTGCTGATCTGGTTGATAAGAGAGAAAGATAATTTTGGTTCGGTACCTTTTAATGAGATTTTTAAATTTGCAATGGTCAAAACGTGTTTACATTTTTACGTGATGCTGGTTTGTTGCATCGCATATAGGTCAGGTCATTTCGTTTGTGTGATTGGTTAAACTTCAGCAGTAAAGTTAGTTTTATGTACATCTTTTATTATATTTTAAGGTGTTAGCGGTCCAGTCTGATTTTGAACAGTTTTGTGTGGTCCTGATTCGGCTTCAAACAGCCGGCTGGACCCTATAAACTATCTATTTATAATTTATCTTTCAATGCCCGGTTGTTGATTTGTAAGCGGACGGCTTAAGTATTACGTATTTAATCCCGTTCCCTACTTTCAAGGTAAACTTCCACGGGGTTCATATCAATAACAATTTCCCTAGTATCGTTTCCTATTAAACTTAATTTACTTTGTAGTATTTCCTGAATAAGAAGAAAAAAAGTAACCTCTGTAGCAATGTTTCCCGTTAAAAATAATTTTAGTGTACTATAATTTAATAGTATATTATACGGAAGCAGATGTCACACCAATTTGAAATGACATTTTGATTATCTTCCTCTTCCTGAGGTAAAAATCTGCTATTTTGGATGTGAAAAGTAATGTCAAATTGGTTCCAAAAAGTGAAACAGGAGCCATTGCTGAAAAGATCTTGGATTGCAGAAAATGTTTTACTATATGCACTTGTAAAAAAGTAAGGGGAAAAAAGGATGCATGTAAAAACAGTAATATTTCTTAGGTACAATTTGCAATTTTCAGAAGAAGAAGAAGAAGAAGAAGAAGAAGAAGAAGACAGAATATTTCAAGAGAATAGGTTTGTATTCCTTTAGCAGAAAAGGTCTGTGTTCAGGCTCTCTACGAGGGATATTATTTTTGACGATACATTATTTCTTATTAGACTTCTCCGTTTAACTACAGGAATATTATAATGACAAGACTACCAGCGTTTTCTACACTTAAAATGACTGGACAAACGTTAGTGTGCAAAGAATTGGGGGTTTAAGGGGTGTGGATAATGGGGAGTGGGAGGGGAGGGGAAGGGGGAGGAGGAAACAAAAGAAAATATAGACAATATGGAAAACCGACTAGACAGTCCAGTCAACTTATAACTTGTAATTTCATGAGTGTGCAGTGTTTGGTAAACAACATTCCTACCCCATAATTATGACTTACTTAAAATGTACACGCCACCTGTTGAAAGATGGGTGATACTTATTTTACAAGCTCATTGTCAGTTTGCACAGTTAACAAAGCCAGCTTTCGCCAAGCTATGATCACTCTTCATCCCGCTCTCTTCCTTCCTTCTTTCCGTTCGGACTATCACCCACAGGGTGACTTTTACTAATTAACTTCTTAATTTCTGCCACCCGCCCACGATCAGATCTAGACACTGAAGGCGGAGAAAGTGTAACACCCGCTCCAAGTTGAAAAGTCATTCATCCTATTACCCCTGACCCCACTCCACACTTTACCTCCACCACCCCCACCTCCTCCAACCCCCCCCCCCCCACTCAATATGTTTTTTTTAAATTCCTGGCAGATTTCTCATGTGGATTTTAAAACATCAGCATCTATCTCGGGTTAGAAATTATAGACGTGATAATGATAATAAAGACTAGTTTAAAGCCCCGATTACCGGTAAAGTTGAGCTCAAAAAGCATACCTAGAGCCCTGAAAGGCAACGTTAAAAAACTAATATTCTAAGTGGTTAAAAAAAGCAGTTAATTAAAGTTATCTAGGTACATAAAGGACAACAAAAGATATTAGTAAATGCAGTTGTATTCACCTAAGTGGGTGCATAGTAAGTAGCCTAGAAAGTATAATTACTGGTTATTAAAGACAGCCGGCTAGAGATCGCAGCTGGAACAGCTTGAATATGTGCGCCCCGATTATGTTTCTGTGCTCTATACCACTTGGTATTAGAGTGGCTTGGAATATCTGCACTTGGTTGGTCTGGCTTTCAAGTGTCCCAAACTTTATTAGTTTCTAAATTAAAGTCTGAAATACACATTTCCACAATAGAACGTTGAAAGCGAGGAGCGGCGCGATACAATCGAGATCATCGGTATCTTATAACGCTGTTGAAGCGGACTGCGAAAACATGGAACTTCATTAATATGTGGAAAGCGACACACGAGTCTCCTCCCATATCCGCGCCTCCCACCTCAGCCCAACCCCCTACCGTTAAAAGAGGCTAATCGAAGAGGTTCATGGTCGCGTCGTTAATAATCTTGGAAACGTTTTATCCCTGAAGAACAGCTACAACTAGTCCCCTCGGAACTAGGTAAGCCTAATTCTGTGACACCAACCCCGCACGCGACCATAGTTGGTTGGTTAAATAAATTAATGTCCCCAGACACCTGAGCATATAAGGGACGTCGCGACCATATAAAGGAGACAGCCCTATCTCTATTCTCGTCAGAATTATCTCCCATCTTCCACTTACGTCTAGAATTAATAACCAGGGCGTCGGCCATAGAAATGTTAAGCCCCATCTTCCGGCTTTAGACACTGAAAATATGCGCCTTAAGGGACTTATGCAAGGTTTGCTATGAAAGTTGTAACTCGATTGAGTGCCAGCGAGAAGTTCAATCTTAATTATAGATTTTCCGCTTTATAAAGAGTAGTAAAATTGTATCGTTATTGGATGGATTTTCTTTCACAGATAAACAGTAAAATTGTGTAAAAGTTTGGTGAAATGAATGTTATTATTAAAAGTAAAATGTACAAAATCGTAGTACTAAAAGCAAAACAAAATTAAGAGTGCATAAAATACTGATTAAAAACTATGATCGATAAAAGAGTTAAGTACATAAAACAGAATGCAGTTGAACTAAACTTTAGCTCATTTAAAAAATAAAATAAAATCTCAAGAAAAAAAGGATTTGAATACAAATTTGTTCTTATTAGTATAGATGAACAGGTTCTACGCACCACCAAGAAAACAACAACTTTAGAAATCATTGCTAACTTACCTCAATAAATATGAACTCGGTCAGCACAGTCAATTCAATAAATGCGGAGTGTAGAAAATTAAACCATGAATACAATCGATGTTTGTTAACTTGTGACCATAGACCACGGACGAAATATGGAAGAATTGCTATTAAATATTTGGGATATATATGAAAAAAAAATGCCAAAGCTCAGTCTTATTTCAAGAGTTTCCGCGTTATAAAGAATCAAATATACTAAATCTCACCTGCAGCTTCTTTACCAAAGGACAGGACACAATGCAAACTCCGCACTACGGAACTGCACAGAAAGTCATTCTTGTAGCATCATCACTGTTCCTTTCTAACCAACCATGTGGCAGTTCTTTAGATGAAAACATGAGATACCCAAAAGCATAAAAAGGAAGATGCACCTTGTTCTTATACTACCAATAAAGCAAAAGAATCACAAGAGAAGAACTACTCGACGCCTCCTAACCAGAACAATTGTCTTGAATGAAGATCACGGGGGTAAAAAAAAAGGTGTTGGGTGTATAAAGGTTAGCGCTTGTGTGAAAGCAAACCATTCCAAGACCAACTGAATGGATTCGAGTCCCTCCCTCTTTCTGGTTCTACATGCTTATTGGCTGGCATTGAAAACAGTGAACACAGGTGGAGAAATTTTTCAGGTTTGGATACATCCTCAGATCAGAAACATTTTCCCCTTGGACGACAGCCGCTATTGTTTCTGCGCCGGTCTTAGGAAAACAGACGGAAAAACTGAGCCGTCCACTGCTCGGAATCTGTCCGAAAACTTGCACACAATATGGACAAAAACAAAGTGAAGGGACCTACAGATGGCGGTGGCGTGGAGACAGGGAGAGAAGGAGAAGGGGGTGGATGGAAGACTATCGGTAAAGGTTGTTAAGGGCAACCGGTCCTTTTTTCACCTTTTTTTATTTCTTGTTTAAAAAAGGGGGAAAAAAAGATGCGCCCTGAAACGAAGTGTGAGCATGGGGAAGAACAAATATGAGGAAAGAGGAAAACGGTAAAAGGGAGGGAACAGGAGGGGGTGAGGGTGGGGGGGGCACAATACGGATTTGTTTGTAATCAGTATTTTTTATGTGCTGATATAACAGTAACATCCGTGTGCGATGCATTTGTTATTATTTACCTCTCCCAGCTTTAATAATCATAATTTTAATTTCTCGATTGGAGAGTTCCTGGCGATCAACGCATCATGCATTCACAATATTTAAATACGTAATCTTTATAACACTGTAATGCTGAATGCTATATACGCGCTTTCCCCCAAATCACCAATCGGGCTCAAATCGCGGCGATCTGTACCAGCATACATGCTCACACGTTTCACAAACACACTACAAACACACATCTATCACTCCAACATGTGGTGTAAAGAAGATAGCTTTTAGAAGACGGAAATGAAATCGAACTTTTAAATTGATTGCATCCAATACCATTATTGAAGAGTGGGAGGAAACCAGAGACCTTTTCCGCCACTTCTCTTTTTAACTCAACATACATATACCCCTTAAGAAAAACGAAATTGAAAGGGTGCCAAATTTCTGCCCATCCGGACGTTACCCCACCCCTTTCTTATCCCGAATAACTTGGAACTGGAATACCCAAACTTAAACACTCAAGCAATTAAGGAGTTACCAATTGAAAGACTACTGTATCCAAGGGCCATATACCTTATTGTTTCTTTCTATCTTTCAATCAATCTTTCTTTTTCTTTCTCAGCATAAACAGTATAATCTTAGTTTTGTCGAAGTAAGGTCATGTGTCAAAGCGTACGTCACTGCAACGCGTGGTTTGCACGTGATTTTCTCTCGGTATTGCACGAAACCAGGCGCGTTCGGTGTTGAACACTTCCATACATCAAAATATTGTTAGTTTGTCGTTAGTTCGCTGCTACCTGGTGGCTGGGGAACCAGTGAAATACACTCTAATTACAAAAAATCAGTTAGGTGTATGCACTGGAGACAATAAAATTTGGTTGGTTTTAAGTTACATTGGTATTTGACTTGCTAACATTTACACACACCCAATCAACACTTCCGAAGGATTGAACGAAAGACGCCACGCTTCTTGGTCGCCTAATTTGTCCACGACATCTTTAAAATGTAAATTAAGCAAAGGAAGATCAAGATGTGATTGTAGCCTACATGCGTGAATTATGAAAACTATTTAAAGAGTACTACCAGTGCAATCAAAATGCAAGTTGAAAGCAGTACCTTTTGACGATAAGGTATTAAGTTTAGTGAAATGTCCCGATTCCTCGCAGTTGTTGGGTGCATATTTTTTACCAGGTTACCATGGACACAGTCTGGCCAGACGGAGGGGAGAGGAGGGGACCAGGTTCGGGTAGCCCAAGCCGGGAGAAAGTAAAAGGTAAAGACAACAGGCCGGAAAGCAAAGCGGTAGCAGAAGTATATGCTGAAAGTTATGATGGATCCCATACCCACAGGCAAAACAAAGAGAGGATCTCAACATGTAGCCAGACGGGGTGCTTTGTTTTACTGTATACAGTGAAAGAAAAGCTGTGCTTCTTTTCTGCCGGTGCTACTTTTATATATTATATTCATCAAGCACGGTGCCAATGCGCAGAAGGAGAAGGAGACAGAAAAAGAGATGGGAGGACAACAGTCGAGGATGGACTGGCTTGACAATGAACAAGGCCGTGAGGGTTGCTGAGGACAGAGAAATATGGAATACGCTGATTAAACGATCATCTGTGGTGCCCCAACGACTTTTGAGTTACGGAATAGGTTATGATATGATGGATATATATGTGATATTCTTCGCTAGGCCAGTCACCTATCTTTTTTTCTTGAAAACAACCCCACAACTCCTCATTTGTGTATTATGTCTGTTGGATCAGTTTGGGTCTACTAGACGTTTTCTGCCAAATGGTAGCTAGAGCTTTCTATGGTATTATTTGCTTTCAGTGCTACTGTTTTGAGTTCTTTCAGCAGTTCTTTTATACGGATCAGGGATGAGTCCTTTCAACAGAGCTGTGGTCCTGGTTCGGTTCTTTGCAGTCCTCTGGACCCCATAAACAATGACTAACTAAATAACTAACTAATATATAGTGGCAGTTTTCTTTTCTTCTTTCTATTTTTCTCTCTTTCTGTCTTACTGTATTTCTTTATTTGTTTCGTTTTACCTCTAATACTTCGCCTAGGACTACAAAAGAAAAAAACTATGCCAAACTGTCTCACAAGTGCCGGCGTTTCCTTGTGATGATGATGATGATGATGATGATGATGATGATGATGATGATGATGATGATGATGATGATCATCATCATCATCATCATCATCATCATCAGCAGCAGCAGCAGCAGCAGCAGCAGCAGCAGCATAGAACAACAGTGGCAGCAGAAAAATAAGAGTTAAACATTAGATAGAATGATGAGAAGGTAACTTCTTACCATGCGGAACAGTGACTGTCTCATCGGCATCAGCGGCCCTACCCCCAACTTGGTCCAGGATTCCAGCCATGGCCATTCCTCCGCCTCCTCTCCTTGCTCCTTCTTGGCGCATTCCTCCAAACTGGTCTACTCTTCGTCGGCTGTCAGGGTTGAGGAGGGCGTCGGTTTGCGCCAAGGCTGAGAGCTGCCCGTCAAACATCTGACTTAGCAGATTGCATCGTGAGGACCGGCCTTGGGAGGATGACGTCACACCCAGATCAGCCTCGTCGTCTAGCAGTGGAGACGCGGAGGACGGAAGCCCTTCGTCCAGGCCTCCAGAAGATCCTCCTTGCAACAAGCTTGAACATGTGTTTTGCGACTGAGCCGCTGTAGCTATGGCGTTGGAGCTCAGGCTGGAAGCATACGAAGAAGCGACCGATGAGACGGAAGCTAGGTTGTCGATGGTATTTGATGAAAATGGATGAAAGGCATTCTGCTGGGCAACCTGGCTTGCTGCCGGGTTGTTGAAGAGAAGGCTGTCTGCCACAGATTCTGCCTGGGCTTGGTCAGATGCGCAGTCGTTGTTTTGGGAGATGAGAGGATCAGGAGATGATCTGAGCATGTCATCTCCGTGGTTAGACTTTGAGGAGCCAACGACAGGGCTGGTAGCATCAGTGCTACTGACGATGTGGTTGCCCATGGTTTCGTTCAACAGTTGCATGCAGTACTGTTGTTGTTGCTGCTGCTGCTGGAGCTGTAGATACATTTGAGTGGTGTCGAAGTCAGCTCTCCCGCCATTGCACGGCCTCCTCACACTCGTCCCGTCCGGCATGCTGAACCATCGAACTTGACCCGCTAACTGCGCGCGCACTACCGCGTCGTCCACTTCTGGGTCGTTGAGGTCATCAGGATCGACAAATTCGTCCTCTTCTTTGACAAGGTCTGTGGAACTGGGAATTACGTCTCGCTTGTCAAGGTCATGTCCATTTTCATCGAAATCGTCCTTGCAGTTGGGGTGAAGAAAAGAAGGCAGACGGTTATTGTCGTCCGCACGGGTTTTATTGGAGACTGACGAGATATTGTTTGTGGTGGTTAGAGTCTCTCCAAATAGTTCTTCTGCCTTTACAAATATACTGTTGTTGTTGTTGTTGTTGCTGCTTGCGGACAGTACGGATCCCAGCGACGATTTGGCTTGCGATGTCTCCTGCAACATCGGCAACAGATACGTGAAAAAAATACGCTGACTTTGACGACGGCAATAACCACATCAACAACATCAATCAATAACAACAACAACAACAACAACAACAACAACAACAGTAGTAGTAGTAGTAGTAGTAGTAGTAGTAGTAGTAGTAGTAGTAGTAGTAGTAGTAGTAGTAGTAGTAGTAGTAGTAGTAGTAGTAGTAGTAGCAGCAGCAGCAGCAGCAGTAGCAGTAGCAGTAGCAGTAGCAGTAGCAGTAGTAGTAGTAGTATCATGTTCTTTTCATCATCATAATCATCATCATTTAATTATGTCGGTCTTGCTTTAACAAACATATTTTTAAAAAGAGTTCTTTCTCACTTATTTGAATTATAAACTCGTAAAATACACTCAACGATTTCCTGTGTTTTTCTCACCCTTCAAGTGCATGAGTACACGACTTTTTAATATCAGACAATACTCACGTACGCATAAATGAACCTCTTCAATATAAAACAAATGAGTGAATTCGACTTTGACCCAAACGGGGAAAACAAAAATTCAACGTAATTTTAATTGTTGTCTCTCAAGTCATTCCAACGATTGTCTTTGCTAATTGCCACTGAAGACCTATGTTTGAAATCAAAAATGTTCTGTAATACGTGCTATAAAATTAAAACAATAGAAACTGGGTTTTGTGCGATTCTCAGGTACAGAAGGTCGGCGATTTCTGTGAAAGTACAGCATGTAAACTGTTCATTGTTACTTGGCAAAAGCCCCCTCCTCCCACTCCACCCTCCACCCTCCAACTTTCCAACTCCCAACCCTCAAAATAATACCATTGAGTACGTGCTTCAAGCCACTGCTTTAAATCGCCAAGGAGTGAGCGCAATGGAATTTCTATACGTGTGTCTGTGAACGTTTGTGTGACTGTACCAATTTAACAAAAGTTTAGATTTTGGATATTTGTCATCCATGGTAAAAAAAAAAAAATCACGGCACATGCACGGCAATCGCTGCAATAAGGGAGGTAAGGACTGAAGCATCCAGTTTAATAATTTATTCAACTGATCCCAATCGTTTTAATTGACATTTATCTGCACACTCGTCTTTTTCGGTCTCCCTCTTCTTCTACCTTCTTGCACTATGCTTTGCAGGATGGTCTTTGCAAGACCTGATGATCTGATGCAAGGGCAGAACATGATGCGCTCTAGGAAAATGTTGAAGAGTTTTGGAGAGAGTACGCATCCCTGACGCACACCGAATGTTGTTCTGAACCAGTTTCCGAGGGCGCTGTTGTGGATGACTGCACTGGTAGCCTTGTCATACAGGCTTTTGATGATTTCAATAATTTTTTGAGACATCACTTCCGATGTCTGCTCCTGAAAAAGTGCGTGTTCTGCCAATGTTGGTGCTTGATCTGAAGCCTTTCTTAACCATGATGTAATCAATCTGGTTGTGATGCTCCCCGCCGGGACTGTGCCATGTCCGTCGTCTGGATTTTTTGTGGAGACCAAGCGTGTTTGCCAGTATGAGATTGTTGTATCTGGCAAACTCCAAGAGTCTCAGACCCCTGTCATTTGTCTCGTTGTTGCAGTGGGGTCCATATGTGTCTCCCCAGTTGTGGTACGCATCTTGGCCAACCTTGGCATTCCAGTCGCCTTGCACTGTGACTATGTCCTTCTTCGACACTTGGTCAAGGACAGCTTGTAGATTTTCATAGAAATCCTCCACTTCGCTGTCGTCATAGTCTGATGTTGGGGCATAGGCCTGGATGATGGTGATGTTGAAAGGGGCTGCTCTCAGACGGATGGTAATGAGTCTACTGGAGACTGGGCGGCAACCCATGACAGTGGCTAGAATGTTCTTGTGGACCAAGAATCCAACTCCGTGTTCGTGCCTGTCATCTCTACCGCTGAAATAAAGCTTGTGCCTTTGTCGGTCGTTGTTTCACGTATGTCTTTCCAGCGCGGTTCGCTGATCCCTAAAACGTTCAATCGATAGTGGTCCATCTCGTGGGCCAGTTCTTCTAATTTTATTTCCGCATTTAGGGTCCTGACATTCCAGGTTCCTATGACGATGTTATTTCTGGTGCGGATCTTGCTAAGTTGTCCATCAGTAGCACACTTATCACCTCCGTCCTGGTGGCCAACGAAAGGCGCGGTCCTTGTTGACCCGGGCGACGACCGATCCGGTATGGAGTAAATAGTTTTATTCATCATGCAGTGTGTCTTGGGCAAGAAAGACCTGGCAGGGCCCAATCCTCTCCAGGCTGTTGGCCACAGCCGATATCCACGAATATAGTGTGGCTCGCCTTGGCCCCCCGAGCACGTGGTCGTTTAACCTGTAGTAACTTGAGGTTCCTCCGTGTAGAAGACTTTCGCCCAGTGATGCCGTGCTGACATCACCCCTGTTAGTCGCCTCTTACGACACCTCGGGAAACGTTTGGCCTATTCTAATCAGTGCCCGAACCCACAGGGCAAGATGTGTGCAACAGAAGAAAAAAATCGCTAAATTGTTTATATATGCTAAAAATCGTACTATTTATTTATTTACATATTTCTGGAGTTGTTTCCTTATTTGCATTGTTGATACTAAATTTAATCAGAATATTAATTATAGGGAGCCACTTTAACCCAGTCCCCTCGACAGATACTTTTAACATTCACAAAGAGTGTTGCCCTCTTCGAAAAAACTTAAGGTTACAACAACAACAATAAAAACTTTTTCCTTATCCTATCCTATCCTATCTCGTAATCCAAAGTCGTTGGGGCACCACAAATGATCGTTTAACCAGCGTACTCAATCTTTCTCTGTTCTCAGCAACCCTCATGGCTTCGTTCAGTGTCAAACCAGTCCATTCTCGAGTATTGTCCTCCCACCTCTTTTTCTGGCTCCCACTTCTTCTGTTTCCTTGCACCGTGCCTTGCCATCGGAGTTTCCGTTTCTTCACCACTGTAAGTATGTCATCGTGTTGTCCAATGTCACCTCACCTCCATGCTTTGTATTCTTCGTTGTAGATCTGCTGTGAGGGTCCATGCTTCGCAAGCGTATAGGAAGATGGAGACGACAAAGGAGCGCAGCAGGCTTACCATGGAATGTAGACTGATGGTCCTGTCTTTCCAAATGGGCTTCAACCTTGTCATTGCAGCAGTTGTTTGTGCGATCGTGGAGAGGACTTCCATTCGAGACCCATTGTCTGATACAATGGCTCCTAAATATTTGAAGACATGCCGCCCAAAGTATAGTTCTTTTTAAATGAAAAATATACGTAGTTTTTGTGCCTATTAGGCTTAACAGCAATAGCCGTTCGCTAGCTAGCCAACATTCTGGAGCTAAAAATATCAGCTACCAAAGCCAATAAGAGACATAACTTGTTTAAAAAAATTGCTCGTATAATTTTTTTGGTTTGATTTAAATTGATAAAACAGATCCTACCCTACCCTACCCTGCCCTACCCTACCCTACCCTACCCTACCCTACCCCAGACACCAAAGACACACTCTTCGGTTACGTTGTTCACTCACAAAATAGGGTTAAAGGTCACACGGCTGTGGTATTCCATATATCGTTAATCAGGGAAAATCGCTTCCCGAAATCAAAAATTCAAACTTTGGCGGTAAGCCCCCCTTCATCATTATGTAATGTGAGAACAATGCGAATTTTAGGGTAAACCCGTTTTTGCCAAAAGTAAACAACGCCTTCCAATTAAAGGTGCAGCTTTTGTTAGAAAACAGCAAACAAACAGATAAGCCAGCATGCGAGCAATCTTCAAAGCCATGCACTCAACCTACATTTTCATGGGCACACACATGCAAACACAAGCATACACACACCACACCACACCACGCCACATTACACACACACACACACACACACACATTACCAAGACTACCCCGTTTCCCCAACTCTAATCCCCACACAACAAAGCAAGGCACACAAAATTTAAGGTGCGTGCGCCAGATTCAGACGGGGACACCGATGTAGTTAACACTAGTAATAGCGAACGGAAGACCTAAGGAAGGAAAGTATAACCACAATCATCGGCGACATGCATCCTGTATTAACGCTATTGATACACAGACAGGATACATGTTCACCACAAGGAGCATTGGAGACTAGCTCCCCTCTGTCAATATGATTAGACTACTTGCAGCTACTACTTATTGCAAGATTTACGGTTCTTCTTGTTTATATACTGGTACTGTATATTGTTTTAATGCAGGTAGTTGTTGTTGGTTTTTTTTTCTTACTATAGGCTAAAATGCCATAGGCCCGATAAAACCTTCGAATCTTACTTAACCTTACTTAAAGCACTCTTCCGATCGCCAAATGAGAGTGAAAATATTTTTCACCTGCCACGCCCGAAATGCAATCCTTTTCTCACTTTCTCTTTTTTTACTGGCTGGCGATACTTTTGTGTAGTTTCACAGAATCACGTGCAGACATACTTCAGGTGACCGTTTTTAATAAGCTGGTTGAGTTGTTGGTTTTTTCACTGAATGCTGACTTTAGCTGGAACCTAGTCCGCTGGTGGACTTGAAAATCCTGACTTTTGTGAAATACCGTGGAATACCTTGATGCCAACAGTTTCTATAACTGTTTAAAATAATGTGTGGTGTGATCGGTAACCTGAAAGGGGGTCAGAAGAACAAATGCTCTCTCTCTCTCTCTCTCTCTCTCTCTCTCTCTCTCTCACACACACACACACACACACACACACACACACACACACACAAAACCGTGTAGAAACGCCGTTGTGATGACTTTCATGAAACTCTACATACGTTACTTTGACATTTTTACAAATTTGTCCATTTTTTGAAGCTATCCCTAACCCTAACCCTAACCCTTAACCTAACCCTAAGCCTAACACAGCCCTCACTCTAACGGAACACTGTTTTGACGTCAAAATAACGGGGTCCGTCAAAAGAAAGTACGTAGAGGTTCAAGTGTATGTCAGAATAAAGACGTTTCTACCTAGCCACGCACACACACACTCACATACACACATACACAAATATCGAAGAAGAAAAGTTAGAAAAATAAAACGTCACACGGGTACATTAATGGATAACACTACCAGCAGGTAATAAAGTGCAATTAGATAATAGTTTGAAAGGGGCTGCTCTCAGACGGATGGTATAAGGCTACCTAACACCACGAAGTGTTTGTGTCTCTCTCACACTGTGTGTGTGCGTGTGGGTGTGTTTGTTTGTGAGGATGGGTGGATGGGTGGGTGGGTGAGCGTGTTTGTGACGTGTTTGTATCGTATGTGCTATACAAAATCACAATATGTAAAAAGAACGTTTTGTGTGTGCGTGTGTGTGTGTTCAATTTACTACTATGTGTGTGCAGTTTCAAGACTTGCAAGCAACAAACCTGACATTAGAAATTGTGGACCATGCGAATAGCCTATTTGTCACTTTATGATTCGTTCATAAATATCTGCTATGACAAGAAATTTTAGAAGTAGCATACCCCCGTTGGGGTGCCGGGGGTTTCAGTATAAATAGTATCCCCACTTTCTGGAAATTTAGTGCTTTAAATTCCCACTGTCGCTGTCTTTCTCATTTGCTCTTTCTCATTCCTGCTCTGTTCTATCAATCTGCTCTACTATCGTCTTCTTCGCTAGACCAGTCTCCTACCTTTTTTCTTGAAAACTCTTCCGGGACAAGACTCCTTGTTTGTGTATGAGGTCTTTGGTTCAGCTTGGGAATATTGGACGCTTTCTGCCAGGTGGTCACTAGGGCTTCCTATGATGTTATTATTTAGCAATGTAGGCATTTTATAATTATGTATGTGTTTTGTTGATAATTTATAATGATGTTTGTATTCTATTTTGTTTTTGTAAACGGGGGTTCGATAAGTTGGGGTGAAGCCTCAGCCGTCCCCTGCGTGGGATGTCTTTATTGTAAAGTGACTGGCTGGTGGAGGGCATTCAGTTTTCCCACTAGGGTTGTTTCAGCAGATCTTTTATGCGGATTGGGGGTTGTCCGGTCCTGATTTGGCTCGGAAGAGTCCGCTGGACCTAAAGCAACAATTATGTAATGTAATGTAGAAGTAGCATGCCTTTGTGCATTGCTATTCCGAGAAAAAAAAATGGTGGTGATTGGCTCTTTATAGGGCTAGGGCACAAGAATTTTGTGTCTGGACTGCAATTCAGTGGACTATCACGTCGGCAGAGTAAAGAAATACACTTTTTGTTTCTATTGATTTAGCAAATTACAATTACATCTTGTAAAAGTAACTGTTATTCAAATCTAAACAGACCACCCTTATAAACTATGTGAGTCGGCTTCATACAAAGAGAGATTGTTTCATGAATGAACCATCATTGACCATGAACTAATGTGCAAACAGAGGTTTTGATATACTACTCTTGTATAATATTAATTTTATAGCACTACGATTTTTGTTTGTTTGTTTGTTTTCTTCAGTAAATACGCATCTAAGTGTTCTTTATAAATGTGTCCTATTTGTTAACGTCACTTATTTGTGAAAACGAGAGTGGTTTTGAAAAAAATATCATTAAAAATATTTAGGTTAAATTGAATGTTTAGGTTAAAGTGCACATAAGTCAGTTAGTTATTCATTGTTTATAGGGTTAATGATCCAGCGGACTGCACATAAGTCAGGTAGTAGTAGTAGTAGTAGTAGTAGGAGGAGGAGGAGGAGGAGGAGGAGAAGGAGGAGGTCGAGGAGTAATAGGAGTATATTGATAATACAAAATGCTATCATGCGCTTTTCCTTCAATGGAACTCAAAGCGCAGCAATCTGAAGAGATCGCTATACAGAAGGCGGAAGCGAATTTAATTTAATTTTTTGTATCCAATACCACTATTGAAGGTAGGGAGGAAACCTGAGTACCCGGATAAAACCTTCGTTGACATGAAAAGGCTCGTATGTAAGTCACGTAAGTTCGTCTCCTTCGGGGTTCGAACCCGCAACCTTCTGCATAGGAAACCTGCGGCTAATAAACACCACTACCAGACCATCACGTAGTCAGATAATCACAAGCAGTAATGAATTTTATCTATATCTATATCTATCTATATCTATCTATCTATAGATATATATAGATATAGATATATAATTATCTATCTATCTATCTATCTATCTATCTATCTATCTATCTATCTATCTATCTATCTATCTATCTATCTATCTATCTATCTATCTATCTATCTATCTATCTATCTATCTATCTATCTATCTATCTATCTATCTATCTATCTATCTATCTATCTTTCTATCTATCTATCTATCTATCTTTCTATCTATATGTATAGATAGATATATGTTACAAGCAGTAATGAATTTAATATTATTTTATATATATATATATATATATATATATATATATATATATATATATATATATATATATATATATATATATATATATATATATATATATATATATATATATATATATATATATATATATAATATGCGAAACTTTAAACTCTTAATCGCCATAGTTCAATGCGCAGTCATGCTGACAATCGTTGTTGTTTGGTGTTTGTTTTTTAAACTGTACATTCTCAAAGAGAACCATGATATTGAGATTGAAGGTTAATATCTCGAACGAGTTAGACCCCCCTTCGTCCTGGTTTGGCGCTTGTTCTACGGCTGCTATGCTTTCGCTGAGAATGCCGCTCAAGTTTACACCTCCAAATCTCAAATCCCAAAGAGACCATCGCTAAGTTTTAGTACGGGGTGACATGGTTTCCTACGACAAAGGTCGCGGATTCGAACCATTCCATGGGCCGAACGTATGTGACATAATATTTCAGGGTGCTATCACGCGTTTTTTCTTCAATCGAACTCAAAGCGCGGCGATCTGAAGAGATCGTTAGTACAGAAGTCGGAAAAAGAAATTCACTTTTTATTGTTGAAATTTTAGATTGACTGCATCCAGTATTATTATTAAAGGGAGGGAGGAAACCGGAGTACCCGGATAAAAACCCTCGATGTTCTGAAAAGTCTGGTACTTAAGTCACGTAAGTTCGTCTCACGCGGGGTTAGAGCCCGCGACCTTCGGCATAGA
>CM072519.1:32483544-32691044 GCA_036898135.1 Oncomelania hupensis
TAGTAACCATTTATAATAAACCTCAGGAATCGTCTGTATTAATGAATGAACGATAGCCTCAAAATCTTTTAATGAAATGTGTTATAACAGCAAATAAGCATAATGTTAATATAACTGTGTATGCAGAAGTACAATCCGTGTGAAACTAAGGAGTGGGTTGGGAAAGGGAACCCGTTGCTTGTATCAAATTAGAAATAGAGCTGCTGTTGTTGATATTGCTACTACTACTACTACTACTACTACTACTACTACTACTACTACTACTACTACTACTACTACTACTACTACTACTACTACTACTACTACTACACTACTACTACTACTACTAATTGTTGTATCAATTTTTATTCATCAGATTAACATAAGTTGTACTGATAAACTACTACTACTACCGCTGTTGCTCCTACTGCTCCTCCTCTTCATCTTCCTCCTACTATACACTACAACAATCTTGACGACCTCTATACTACTACCACACAAATTATTTAATGATTGGTTGATTTACATTACATTACATCAGGACCAGATTGATTGATTTATCTATTCACACATTCATGTATTTCGTCATTCATTGCTTTTTTTTAATGTTGTAGGCCTATAATTTTTTTTCCTTTCCTTCTAACTATCCTTTGTTTTCATTCGAATCTTTATTTATTTCTTTTATAATGCATTCATTCGTCAGTCAACATCATCGTCGCTATCGTCGTTGTGGTACATAGTGGTATAACATCATAAAACAAGTACCATGAAATATACGCAATGTAATACCATGCGAAATGGAACATGCTGCACTCACCATCGTAGCTGACATTGATGCTGCTGTAACTGTAACTGTTAGTCCTTCGTAACAAAGAGAGGATTGTAGCAGCCTATGTTTGTGCTATTCATTAATCTCAAAAAAGTTTATCTTGACTAACACATTTATTAAATTATCATTGTCAAACCTAACACAGTACTATCACAAATGCCAGAGAAGAAGCTTGCATTCTGAAATTAGGAGGAATAAACAACACATACATAAGTAAGTACAATCATCGTAGGCTGTAGTCGACTGTATTGCAGTATTATATCATGAATTGTTGTTATACTTCCTAACTCGGCACATCTTTATTCGCTTAGTCATTATTGACAGATCCTACAAAATGCTATCACACTGCCACAGAAGAACCAACACTCTGAAAAAAAAGTTAACTATGTTACTAATTAAATAAGTAACTAGATAAATAAATAAATAAATAAATCACTAATTCACTCAATCATTCTCGTCACTCAACTGACAAAACATTTAAAACATACACTAAAAACAAACAAACAACAATAACAACAACAACAACAAAATAAATAAACAAATACGTAATTTTTTTAAATTGATTAATCAGAAAAACTTCGTACTGTTAAAAACAATATTGGTTCACAATAAATTTAAAAAGTCTATTTTTTAGCAGTTTTCTCAACAACAACAACAACAAAGCAGCTTAAAATACTACAAGAGTCCTTGAATGCATAAAGTGAAGAAAGTATTACACTATTTCCTCCGTGCTCAGTAATGGCCGGATAACGGTCACAAAAGACAGCGTCACTAATCGGAAATCCAAGATCTTGAGCTCTCTACAGCTGCTGTAGCTTTCCTACACCAACGGTTGTCATCGGCGCTCTGCAAATCCGAAACGACAAACGCATCTCCTCTTACATCCGGTCAGCCAATCAACAGTAAGGGCTCACTTTCCTATGCTAATTGAGCAAGGTCAAACGAGCATCATTTGCATGTTGAGTGGTTGTGTTAAAAGGCACGACTCATCATGCGGTATACGTAGGCTTTGTGAGTAGACTTAATATATAATTGGTTATTGTGATGAAGTTTGAAGCTGTGTGCGTTGAAATAATGGCAAATGTAGTAGGATTGTATTGCGAGTTATTAGAAGTGTAATGGAGCTAATAATGACCAATAAGCTTACACACCTCCTTTGTGTTAATGCTGATTTTGTTAAATTATTGCTTTTATGAAACATACTTATGTTTCATTGTAGTAAGGTTTAAGCCATGCGACCTTTAAAAAAAATTAAAACTTGTCACTTACAAAAAGACGTGACCTTTAATTTAATTAATAGAGATTAAGCAGAAATCCTGATATCATAAAAGGACTTCATAAGACAAATATCATTGATTGTTGAGAGTTACGGTGTGAGGATAAAGAGTCATTCTTTGTGTACCGTCTGCATGATGGTGACTTAAATCAACAAAATAAATACAAAATAGCCTTTACTTTTCCTTAAAAAAAATAATATTAATAAAGAACTTAAGAACTTAAGAAATAAATAATGCGTTCTACGAAGAAAGACTGGCAGTAAGATAGTGGCAATCTCTTGCAATAATGTTTCTATTGCAAAAACAAAGTCCGTCATCTGGTCATAACACCTATGAAAAGTGCAGACGTCCACGTCATTCATAGGGACCACTCTATTTCTATCAGAGCCGTGGAAATGCAGTCATATGTGTAGAAGGGGTGACGGGTAAAGAAAATCCAACTATTCAAAATAAATATAAACAATAAAAAAAATATTTTTAAAAATATTCAATCTGGAGATTGTTCGAACAGGAGACAAAACGACAAATGAAGCTGCCAAAAGTGGTTCAGTGGTTCAACACGCAAGTCTTGTGTAACCGTACAAGTGAGTTCGAACCTGACTTCATTGTTTAGCCGTGTTGCGCATACTAAATAAATGCAAGTGACCAGCAACTTGACAACCTCGCAACACTTCTTTTTAAAAGAGAAATCTTTGTTTTATATTACTTATTTTCCATTCCGCAGCCGAGTAATCCTACCCCTGCACAGGATTCCAAATTGGCAATTAAATTCATGTTAAACGTGAAACCAAACAGGACACATATCATTTGGGTGTGGCTGGGAATTAGCGAATCTGCAATATTACAAAGTCTTTGTGGCAAAGAGGTCGTCACGCGACAGTCTTTATTAGTTTCTTTTATAAACAATACATTTCCTCAACATCAATCACATCATCAGCATTTCTGAAACAATCGCCACAGTAATAATTAAGAGAAAGCCGAATATCCGGAGCAGAACAAAGAAGCTTTTCTATCCCAGTGTCAAACTCCAGGAGAATATTAGTTTTTCAAATGGAATTGTTTATGTTCCACATCATCGTCATAATATTTAATACCCCACATGTATAAAAGTTAAAATTAGTGAGACTACCTACTCTATGTTGTTTTACACAAACTTTCACACTTTGGGTCGCCCTATAAATCGTGAGTTTGATACTAAATCTGAGGAAAAGAAAGTGTGTTCTCATTCCGAAAGCATATGTCATAATCCAGGACATCTGAATGCGCATATTGACATGTTTGTTTCCACATCATCATTAGAATAATTGAAATCGATTTTCCTCATATGTAGAAATCGTGAGTTTGGCTGATGCATTGCATTCAGGGTGCAGCATCAACTTTGTATTGTATGGTATTGTATTGTATGGTATTTTATTGTATTATCGGATGAGAGTATAAACCGAGGTCTAGTCTGTGCACGCACACATTTCTTTCGCATGGACCCTTAAAGATCCTGACGCTGTTACGTTGAAACGTGAACGAAAGTATGTCGGAAGCGCGCATGATAGATCTAATCGTTTCGTTTTGCAAAGTATTCAATAATGGCGTTTATTTACCTTTGATTTGAGTTTGCATTGTTGTTAGGAGAGGCTTTGTATAACGTTGATAATTTGCGTTAGTCGATATTATTTGAGAATCTTCTGGATATGCGTGTTTACTCTTGATAGAAATTTCCCGATACATGTAGAAGCAAGAGGTCGTTCTGGAAGATATAAAAATATGTATTGACGTAAGTCAGTGATGACGATCTTTTATTCGATTGGTGGCAGTGCGTCATTTCTACGGTATTCGAAATCTTTCCGGAAAAGAGAGAGGTTATTTAATCGTGTGCCGACTTGCTGTTGGGAGAGAGTAAAGTTGTTGATAGTGATTTGGAAAGTTGCTGTGAAAGTTGTTGAGTTGAATCGAGAATTGTATGCAGTTGTTGATGTGTGCTGAATAAAAGTGGAAAACTTCATACGTCGACTTTGTGAATTGTATGCTGTTTGGACGGGCTGTGTGAATAAACGAATCTGAGTTACACAACTATCAGGAATTCAAGCATCAGGGCTGAATCAGATACTGATAGAAAACACCAACATCGAACAGAGTGTAACATTTTTGGGGGTCAAGCCGCGATTCACGCCATAGCCAAGGGTTCAACTGCTACAACAAGCGAGTCAACGTTACGAGAGGCAGTCATCGAGGGTAGCCGCCAACGAGTTGCGTCGAGAGGGGCCAACATACTGGGACTACATCACCGATAGGTTCGGGTTGACTGCAAGGGCGTGTAGTCGCCGAAGAGTTGCTTCGTGAGCGAACAACAGAGCGGGACTACGTGGCTGCCGCAGGACTACGTCGAGGGACAGTCTCGGAGCTACATCGCCAGTGTTACAGCGAGCGTCGAGCGGACGTCGCGTCTACTTCAGCACAGGAGCGTGTACATCAACACCAGCGTGGTGCAGCGTCGCATACGACGAGGACAGCGGGGCCTGCGTCAGCGAAGGCGACTAGTGACAAGCATCAGCGCTACTGCAGAAAGCGTGCTGTTCTAGAACAGTCTAGAAAGGTACAGCACAGTCAAGAACTTTCCAGAAAAAAAAGAACTCTACAGTCAAGAACTTTCTAGAAAAGAACTTTCTTGAAAAGAACTTTCCAGAAGCATCAAGATGGCTGACTTCTGGCAGAAAGGGATTCAACTGAATCTAAAAGGGAAACAGTTGACGGAGTACGTCAAATCCCAGGAGAGATTACAAGAAAGAGAAGAACAACGTCAGCGTGAAGAAAGAGAATTAGAAGAGCAGCGTCGTCGAGAAGAAAGAGAAGACCGGCGTCAAGAAAGAGAAGATGAGCGCAGGCGTGAGGAAAGAGAAGCTGATCGGCAGTTCCAGCTAGAAATGGCGCGTATCCAAAACAATCAGCATGCGCCACAAGTCATCAGCGACCACATGGCTCCAAAATTGCCAGCATTCGTCGACGGGAAGGACCAGATCGACAGTTATTTGGCGAGATTTGAAAGGTTTGCCAAAAGCTCTAACTGGCAACCTCAAGACTGGGCGATTCGACTAAGTGCACTTCTGACGGGAGAAGCACTCGATGTCTACAGTAGACTGTCGAATAATGACGCCAAAGACTACGACATTTTGAAAGCGGCCCTATTGCAGTGCTACAACTTTACAGAGAAGGGCTACCGTAAACGCTTCCGTGAATGCAGGCCTAAGTCAGACGAGACGCCAAAGCAGTTTATGGAGCGCCTGTCGTCATATCTACACAAGTGGGTGGAGTTATCAGGCGAAATGAAGTCTTACGACAGTCTCCATGACCTGATTGTGAAAGAACAATTTCTCAATGCCTGTCACAAGGACCTAGCGACCTACTTAGAAGAACAAAAGCTGCAGACGCTTAAAGATGTGACTGAGGCTGCCGAAAGATATCTCATCGCTCATGGGAAAACCCTGGGGCTACCCAGCGCGACGAAACATTTTCAGAAGACTGCAAACCATGGGAACCAGGTCCAAGGGAGCCAGACGAGCCAGAGACAGACGGACTCCACGCCTCCTCCCAGGGAAGGGCACTCAAGAGGCTGTTTTATCTGCAACGCTACAGACCACAGAGCTGCCAGCTGCCCTCAAAGCAGAAATAGCGGACAGCGGAGCAGTACGGACAATGCAGCGGCGGGCAACCGGCAGAGGCGGTTCTCCAATCAACGGCAAAACAGTAGATCTGACCATCAAGTGTGCGGCGGGAGCGTCATTCTTCCGAGTGAGACCAAGCGCACAGCTACCCCTGCGGACGTGCAAGAGTGCATGACTGATGGCCAACTCTTCCTTGCCAACGGGAAATCCATCCCCGTCGTCGCCAGCGCAGCTGTGACCGTACAGAACATGCCTGTTTCTAAGGGACGCGTCGGAAATCATGAAGTGACTGTTTTAAGAGACTCTGGCTGCAGTGGGGTCATCGTCAGAGAAGACCTAATCGCTAAAGAACAGTTCACTGGCGATTCAAAATGGACACTTATGGCCGACAGCAAATGTGTGAGAGCGCCAGTTGCGAAGATTCATGTCAACACCCCTTTCTACATAGGCGAAGTCGAAGCGGTTTGCCTGAAGAAGCCGCTGTACGATTTGATGATCGGGAACATCGACGGCGCGAGACGACCCGACGACCCCGATCCAGAGTGGAGTCCTGCCTCAACTCAACACGTCGAAGTTGTGGAGGAGGATCCATTGCCGTTTCCCGATGGAGACCTTACAGAGCTGCTACGGGACAATGTGGTTACTCCGGCTCAGCCCTGCCGACCAGAGATCGTCGGTGCCGTTACAACCAGGGCCCAGGCCAAGAGAGACAAGACGTCTACGCCACTGAAGGTCGCCGACAACTCTAAAGCTGCCATCGTGGACAGAGATAAGCTTATCCAGCTCCAGGGAGCTGATAGCACTTTAAACAAGTACAGGAACCGCCAAGACCACGTGACCAAGGGCAGTGGCACGGTCTATTTTGAGGTGAAGGCCAAGATCCTGTACAGAATCTTCCAGCACCCGAGGGTCAACGGAGGTAAACCACTACGTCAAGTACTGGTACCATTACCCTTAAGGCGCCAGGTGATGGAAGTAGCGCATGACTCAATCATGGGAGGTCACCTGGGTATCAAGAAGACGTCGGATAGAATCCAGGCGGTGTTCTACTGGCCAGGACTTCATGCGGACGTCAGCCGTTTCTGCCGATCATGTGACATTTGCCAGAAGACCATACCTCGAGGAAGGGTCCCGAAAGTGCCTATGCAGAGGATGCCTCTGATCGACCGACCTTTCAAGAGGGTGGCCTTAGACTTAATCGGCGAAATAAGACCTCCGAGTGAAGAGGGTCATCGATGGGTACTGACTTTAGTGGACTATGCGACTCGGTACCCAGAAGCAGTGCCTCTGAAGAAGATTGACACTGAGACTGTTGCAGAGGCGCTGGTGGACATGTTTAGCAGACTTGGAGTGCCTGAAGAAATTCTGACAGACCTCGGGACACAGTTCGTCTCTGACTGTATGAAGGAGGTCAACAGACTGCTGAGCATCCGGCATTTAACTACGACACCCTACCATCCAATGTGCAACGGGCTTGTCGAAAAGTTCAATGCTACGTTGAAGTCCACCTTGAAGAAACTGTGCAGCGAGCAGCCCAGACAATGGCATCGCTACATCAACGCCTTACTTTTCGCCTACAGAGAAGTACCGCAGGAGTCCACCGGTTTTTCTCCGTTCGAGCTGCTGTACGAAAGAACCATCCGAGGGCCGATGCACATCCTAAAAGAACTGTGGACGAAAGAAGTGGACACCCCAGAGGTGAAGAACAGTTACCAGTACGTGTTTGAGCTACGGGAGAAGCTGGAGCAGACACTCGAGATAGCCAGAGAAAACCTGAAGAAGTCCCAAGACTGTGGAAAGCACTACTACGATCGTAGGGCTGTGAACAGGAAGTTCAAACCTGGCAACAAAGTGCTGGTGCTGCTACCTACCGATCACAATAAGTTGCTGATGCAGTGGAAAGGCCCGTACGAAGTGGAGACCGTGGTGGGGATCAACGACTATAAGGTGAAGGTCGGCCAGCATTCCAAAATATACCACGCCAACCTCCTTAAGCTGTATGTGGAAAGGCCATTGGAGACTGTACAGGCAGCGACAGCAGCTGTGACCGACGACAGCTTTGACAGCGAAGAACTGTTGGAACTGGGGGACTTCCACAGCAAAGAAGGCATCGACGATGTTAAGCTAGGACCGAGCTTGACGGAAGGTCAAACGTTGGAGCTCGAGGACCTTATGGGCGAGTTTCCCCATAACTTCAATGATGTCCCAGGCTCTACGACTTTGGTCGAACATGAAGTCCACACCCAGACCTGGAAGGAGCACCTGCAGACCATGAGGGAGCTGTTCCACCGTCCCGCAGAAGCCAACCTGACCGTGAGACCCAGCGAATGCATCCTGGGAGCTGACAACGTCGACTGCGTCGGACATCCGATGGAAGAAGGAGACAACGGAGGACGCACTGATTCCAGGGAAGCCCAC
Source organism: Oncomelania hupensis (assembly GCA_036898135.1). Taxonomy (NCBI): domain Eukaryota; kingdom Metazoa; phylum Mollusca; class Gastropoda; order Littorinimorpha; family Pomatiopsidae; genus Oncomelania; species Oncomelania hupensis. Next base: position 32,491,701 of record CM072519.1, read on the forward strand.
GTGATCATCGTCTTTGACCCTGGGCCGATGACGACCGCAACTGACGAGGGCGTCGTTTCCTTGCGGTTGAAAGAACATTGACTGTGTGGAGAACATTGGCAATATCTAAACAGACTTGCAGAAGAGAAACATTGACCTTGTGTGAATGAACTGTGAACATTGACAATATCCAGATAGACTTGAAGATGAAAACCATTGACTCTGTGTAGATAAGCTGAGCGCAATTACAGTATTCAGAAAGTTTTAAATTAGTTTCAGTTGTGGACTTTGTTTGTGCATTACGTTTCAACGTTGTTGAAAGAAATTGGGTAAATTTCTTCTTGAGTGGGGGGTTATGTTACGTTGAAACGTGAACGAAAGTATGTCGGAAGCGCGCATGATAGATCTAATCGTTTCGTTTTGCAAAGTATTCAATAATGGCGTTTATTTACCTTTGATTTGAGTTTGCATTGTTGTTAGGAGAGGCTTTGTATAACGTTGATAATTTGCGTTAGTCGATATTATTTGAGAATCTTCTGGATATGCGTGTTTACTCTTGATAGAAATTTCCCGATACATGTAGAAGCAAGAGGTCGTTCTGGAAGATATAAAAATATGTATTGACGTAAGTCAGTGATGACGATCTTTTATTCGATTGGTGGCAGTGCGTCATTTCTACGGTATTCGAAATCTTTCCGGAAAAGAGAGAGGTTATTTAATCGTGTGCCGACTTGCTGTTGGGAGAGAGTAAAGTTGTTGATAGTGATTTGGAAAGTTGCTGTGAAAGTTGTTGAGTTGAATCGAGAATTGTATGCAGTTGTTGATGTGTGCTGAATAAAAGTGGAAAACTTCATACGTCGACTTTGTGAATTGTATGCTGTTTGGACGGGCTGTGTGAATAAACGAATCTGAGTTACACAACTATCAGGAATTCAAGCATCAGGGCTGAATCAGATACTGATAGAAAACACCAACATCGAACAGAGTGTAACAGACGCTCATGTCCTAGACGGATGAGTGCCGGCTACACAAATAACCCAGCAGGCACTAGGTCCCTTCTTCCCATCTAATAATACAGGATGCTATATACGCGCCTTTCCCCAAATCAATCAGGCTCAAAGCGCGGCGATCTATACCAACATACACGCTCACCTGTCTCATCCACCCTCACACACACCAAATACACATCCAGCACTCAAACAGGTGGTGTAAAGGCAGGGAGATCGCTATTAGAAGACGGAAAGAAAATCGAATTTTTATTTTTGAAATTTTTATATTGACTGCCCCCTGTACCATTATTGAAGGGAGGGAGGAAACCGGAGTGCCCGGAGAAAACCCTCGGTGACCTCAATAGTCTCGTACCTAAGTCACATACGTTCGCCCCTTGCGGGAATCGAACCCGCGACCTTCGGCATAGGAAACCGGCGACTTATCCACTGCGCCACGAGGCCACCCCGGTCTACGGTCGTCCAGGTGAGTGCTCAGTTGTTTTGGCGTCAGACTACGTGCCCAAAGTTTGCAGGTGGGTGCCTCGGGCGTCTTGAGTTAAATCCTGTATCGACCAGCGCCTTGATCAGCTTTTGAGCTGGAAAGGCGCTATATAAGATTGATTAAATAAATACAATAAAATGTATTGTGTTGCATTGTAATGTGTATGGTTTTGTATTGCATTGCACTGTAATCTATTGTATTTCTACCGTAAATGAAAAATCACACTCTATCCTCCATTCATGCACGATTGCAGGACGAAAAGCTATTTGTTCTAGACAGGCTTCAATTGTTAAATAAATATCCTACTGAAGCGCAGCCTGCGTAGAACATGATTGTAATGGGCCATTCATCACTCAATCGTTCATTTATACTTCAAAAAACGCACGATGTACAATACTTATTCAGTTCTATATTGTGAGAAAGCGGAAGAGTATTGTATTATTTAAAGATGTCCACGGTACTATATCCCGGAATTGTGAAAGAGGAAATATTTATTTTAATAATCCGTTGTTCTGAGGAACAAGGTCCGAAATTACCAAGTTTCGGTCATGAAAATGACACATAGAATAGAATAAATTTTTATGTGTAGGCGGATAAAGGTTACAACGATTGGAAGTTGGTGGAGGTAATGAGGCAGGGGGGGGGGAGGGAGGGAATCGGCCAAGGACCTGCTCGTCTAGGATTGAGTATTTAGGCCATTTGATCATCGTCGCAGGGGATTGATATATACATTATTAAGAAGTGCCTTTCGACGACGACGACTATGATGATGATGATGATGATGATGATGATGATGATGATGATGATGATGATGATGATGATGATGATGATGATGATGAAGACGGAAGAGAATGAAAAAAGCAATCGCCATAAACTTAGATTAAAAATATACATATATCTTTTTTTCTTAAATACAAAATTCATTTTCACACTTTAAAATGATGTTTTACAGAAATCGGGACGGAACGTTTTTAGAGATTGTGGGTATTTCACAATCAAAATGGTTTATTAGGCCTATCCATGCACGTTCAAATAAATAATTAGTATAATTTGAAAGAGTATCACAGTTTTCTCCAGAAAACGTACAAACCTATAGAAACAAAGAAAGAGGGTCCACCTCCCAACTATCCCAGCCCGATTAGCCGTGCGAACAACAAGGATGTTAGCAACTCCCAGTCTCTGGCCACACAAGATCTTGAGGACATTCTATCAGATCTCGAAGCATTTGAGATTGAGTAATAGATGAATCACAGAGCCTACAGTTGTAGTGTGCTGCAGTGAGCACGCGTCAGACACTAAATGTGAACAGACAAACAAAGAAGAAAAACACGGAAACCATCACAACATTAAACCCTCGTAAAACGAATGATTTCCGCGCTGTGTGAGAAGTAGGATACTTCTTTTTGCCTGGCACTTGTTATTGTTCCATGACTGCGACAATGACATAGACCACTTATGGGTATAGAGTCGGTCTCCAGCAATGGAGCTTAACTGCTATAGTGATGTGCCACAAATATGACGAAGTGAAACCAAACGAATGGTGCATTGAAAGACCTACTTTAATCATGAGAGTGCAGGGTCGTTGAAGAGTTTTCCAAAATGGAAGAGCTACGTCATAACTGAAGTAACTCATAAAATGGCAGAGGTAGGGATGATGGGTTTAATTGAGGGTTACAAATGTTCTTGTGCAAAGTAGGTTTTGACCGCAGGATCTTCGACCGCCAAAAAAAATCGTATCTACCGCTACGCTATTGAGGATCCACCCAATTTGCGTAATTCCCTTGTGGTTTGGACAATCATGAAAATAGAACAAGAAATAAGAACCGAAAAAAGCGAGGTCATATAGGTAGTGTGTGTGTGTGTGTGTGAGAGGTGGGGTTTGTGTGGGTGTGTGTTTGTGTATGTGTGTGTTCGAGATGGCGGATGATGTAATCGGCTCTATCCTACTGAGTACTACCATCTCCCTCCTTGCACGGCCGCCGTCTTGGCTGTGGTCGACAATACAACGTCAAAGTAGGGAAAACTTCAGTCAACATGCACCCTTTTCGAACTCGGGGAAAGTCTTCAAGTCCGCGTTACAGACCGGCAAAATCAGGCAAGTCGCCCAGCCATTGAAGAAAAATGTAAACAACATGGCGGCGTCTATACAGGTACATCAACCGCAGCCGACAACAGTAACATTCTTCACAAGCCAGCTAGTGAAACCGCTTCACCACAAACCATAGACTTTCCACTGCATTTTGTTTTTGTTGGAACACTTAGCCCAAGTGGGTTCGGGCACTGAATAGAATAGACCCAACGTTTCTCGGCGTGTCGTAAGAGGCGACTAACAGGGGTGATGTCAGCACGGCATTACTGGGCAAAAGTCTTCTACACAGAAGTCACCGACCAGAACGGAGGAACCTCATGTTACTACAGGTTCAACGAACACGTGCTCGGAGCTAAGGCGAACCACACTGTATTCGTGGATATCGGCTGTGGCCAACATCCTGGAGAGGATTGGGCCCTGCCAAGTTTTTCTTGCCCAAGACACACTGCATGATGAAAAGAACCATTCACTCCATACCTGATCGGTCGTAGCCCAGGTCACCAAGGACCGCGCCCTCCGTTGGCCACCAGGACGTAGGGATAAGTGTGCTACTGATGGACAACTTAGCAAGACCCGCACGAGAACAACATCGTCATAGGAACCTGGAATGTTAGCAGGACCCTAACTGCAGATGCAATTTTTTCATTTTGGTCTTCTCTGCATTTATTTCCATTCCATAAGCTCTGGAGGTGGTGTCAACACGGACATCAAAGTCCAAGGCCAATCCCTCAACACAGTGCATAGCTTCAAATATTTAGGAGCCATTGTATCAGACAATGTGTCCCGACAGGAAGTCCTCTCCAGGATCGCACAAACAACTGCTGCCCTGACAAGGTTGAAGCCCATTTGGAAAGACAGGACCATCAGTCTACATTCCAAAGTAAGACTGCTGCGCTCCCTTGTCATCTCCATCTTCCTGTGTGCTTGCGAGGCATGGACCCTCGCGGCAGATCTACAACGAAGAATGCAGGGCTTGGAGATGAGGTGCTGCGGAAGACTTCTGTGCATTTCCTATATCCAACACATCACCAGCGACGAAGTCCGACAGACCATCACACAAGCCATTGGACAACACGATGGCCTGCTCGCGGTGGTGAAGAAACGGAAACTCCAATGGTATGGCAACGTCACCAGATCATCGGGCCTTGCAAAGACCATTCTGCGGGGCACGGTGCAGGGAGGTGGAGGAAGAGGGAGACCGAAAGGGAGGTGAAAGGACAAAATTCGAGAATGAACTGGTTTGACACTGAGCGAAGCCATCAGGGCTGCTGAGGACAGAGAAAGATGGAGTATGCTGGTTAAACGATCATCTGTGGTGCCCCTACGACCTCCGAATTACGGGACAGGATAGTATAGGATAGGAACTGCAGATGGAAAATTAGAAGAACTGGCCCACGAGCTGGACCACTATCGAAGGAACATTTTAGGTATCAGCGAACTGCGTTGGAAAGGCATAAGTGAAACAACGACCGACCAAGGCCACAAGATTTTTTTCAGCGGGAGAGATGACAGGCACGATCACGGCGTTTGATTCTTGGAATGATGTGCATGAAGCATGAAGCGTACACAATTTTTGCCCATATCTCCAAAATCGGCCATTGCTATGAGCGGTCTTGAACCAGCTAGAAACTCGTGTGCATGAGTGCCCGTAGCTACGAGCGATAGATAAATGTAACGTAGCGTGATATCTTTTGCCCGCATCGAGGATTACCCTCAGCATTTGATTTTAGCCAATCAGAGCATTTGAAAATACGTACGTACATCACCTCTCCACCATGAGACTTTAGGGCCAGCAACCTTATGTCACCGCCCGCGTAATAGGTAGGCTAACAGCAAAGAGAAACGAAGAAGGCCTCGGTCAGTCTCAGCTTCGCAATGTGGAAGAAAAGCAGCGCTAGATTCATTTATTAGACCGCGGCTATAATTTTAGTACTTCGATCTCCCGTCTTCTAGCTCGAGGAAAAGCGATTCAGCTACATTTGATGCTATGATACAGATAAATACACGTCATAGAGCGTAGTTGTTTAATGTAGTGTGTAGCGAACAACTACGACAAATTCTAGGTCGTCTTCAACAATTTCACATAAATCTATGATTTCGGCACGTTAAAACCAAAACTTCGATCGAATTTCTAGATCATTACAATAATCGAAAGGTTTCAAGCGATCCCTAATACGCGTTCTCGTAGAAATGTTCTTTGAAACATGACCTGATAAACAATCCTTTTGGAAGCTCTCGTACATGCATCACCATCATCCAGGCTTACGCCCCAACATCAGACGTATGACGACTGCGAAGTGGAGGATTTCTATGAAAATCTACAGACTGTCCTTGACCAAGTGCCGAAGAAGGGCATAGTCATAGTGCAAGGCGACTGGAATGCCAATGTTGGCCAAGATGCGCAACACACCTGTGGAGAAACATGTCTCGCACTCGTACTTATTGATGTATGTTTCGTGGTCTGCACTGCATAGTAAAGCTTGGAATAATTTTGTATGATTAATTTGGTATTAATTGACTGGTCTTGCCGTCTTTCTACTTAGAATAATTTTAATATTAAAAAAATGTTATTGATCGTCCAAAGACGCGCGCGCTCGCGTGCGCTTGTGTGTGTGTGTGTGTGTGTGTGTGTGTGTCTGTGTGTAGGTGTGGGTGTGTGTGTGTAGATGTGTATAGCTGCAATATCTTACTGAACAATAAAATAATTATCTGCACCTTTCGCGTTTGCCAGCTTGTATTCTTTCACTAAGTGATAACCATCGTTTGTTGGTAATGATTTTAAAATAATCTATGCTACTGGTGGAAGTTCTAACCACTTCTCTATGATACTTTCCTATTCCATCCCAATCTCTGAGATGGTAAGTGCGCTGTATAAGAACAATTCCTTTTTTCTTGTTTTAACTTTCATGGTCTGTGCTCACTCCACATACCCCACTATACTCAGACCCTTCGTGCCTTTGGCTACATTATAGAGTCAACTCTACAGACAAAGAAGACTTGAGCTAAAAAGTTCACAGCGAAATAATGCGCTACGACTATTCAAACCCCCTACTCGAAATGAGAATCAAATACCCTCTAACATCCCCCCGTTGGGATGCCGGGGGTTTCAGTATAAATAGTATCCCCACTTTCTGGAAATTTAGTGCTTTAAATTCCCACTGTCGCTGTCTTTCTCATTTGCTCTTTCTCATTCCTGCTCTGTTCTATCAATCTGCTATACTATCGTCTTCTTCGCTAGACCAGTCTCCTACCTTTTTTCTTGAAAACTCTTCCGGGACAAGACTCCTTGTTTGTGTATGAGGTCTGTTGGATCAGCTTGGGAATATTGGACGCTTTCTGCCAGGTGGTCACTAGGGCTTCCTATGATGTTATTATTTAGCAATGTAGGCATTTTATATGTATGTGTTTTGTTGATAATTTATAATGATGTTTGTATTCTATTTTGTTTTTGTAAACGGGGGTTCGATAAGTTGGGGTGAAGCCTCAGCCGTCCCCTGCGTGGGATGTCTTTATTGTAAAGTGACTGGCTGGTGGAGGGCATTCAGTTTTCCCACTAGGGTTGTTTCAGCAGATCTTTTATGCGGATTGGGGGTTGTCCGGTCCTGATTTGGCTCGGAAGAGTCCGCTGGACCTAAAGCAACAATTATGTAATGTAATGTAATGTAATGTTATTACCCTCTAACATGACTATTCCCTGATAACTTAAATGAATTTCTGGGGTTATAGTAGGGACGACCAAACGGATTGTTAAACCGTCCGACTTCATTAGGTGACGACGTTAGCACTTGACGTTTGAGGAGTAAGTCAAGCGAGACTCGCTCAGCTCGCGCCAGCCTCTGCTGAACAAGTGGCAATAAGTGCCTCGCCCTACATCACCGGAAGTCCATGGTAAGGGTGACAATCCAGCCACAAAGGCAGGAACGGAAGTGATGGCACGGGGGTCACTATCTATCTCCGACATCCACCGACTGTTGATCCCAGGGACACACACACAGTGTCTGCGGCTGCGCAACACACAGAGCCCTTAATGCCTCCTCCACGTGTTCCTACTATTCAGTACGTCCATGCTGTAAGTAGTGCTAGCTAAAGATCTCAGGCTTTTAGCCTTTGTTGGCAATAGCTATAAAATATAAGTAAACTGGGCATCCAACACCTCTGTTCTACAAGGCAATGCAAAAAGGCACACGAAACATGCTGAAACGCCTTGATTTCTGTCTGTGAGGTTCGGAAAGTTGGCCCAGTCCAAGCGTGTTTGGTCATCTTAGCTGCAGTCATAAGAAGCATCGATTACATCACCCAGATCCTTTGTGTTGATAATTTTCGCCGAATAAATCTAAAATTAACATTACAATAATGATGATGGCGACAAGACGGCGAATACGAAGACTCGTCAACAGTGACGGCGAGGAGATGATGATGATGATGATGATGATGATGATGATGATGATGATGATGATGATGATGATGATGATGATGATGATGATGATGATGATGATGGCGAATACTAAGACGACGGCTGCTGCTGTTCAGGTTTGTTTATAGTTCAGCCGGAAGCTGAGCTGAGGATTGGTATGGTGTAGTCATTACTAGCTTGCATTTATGAATTATTCTACATTGGTTGTGTTGCGTCAATGTCAATGATAGCTGTACACTGCACAATAATTTTCCTTGCTGTTTGTTGGGACAATAAAGATTCTGATACTGATTCTACTGCTGCTGATGATGATGAGGAGGAGGAAATGGAGGAGGAGGAGGTGGAGGAGGAGGAGAAGGAAGACTTCGACGACACGTACGATGGTGATGACAATGATGAAGAGGAGTGAAATTTATATTGATGCTTCATCAAGTTTTTTTCTACTAATAATTATATAACTAATAATATTGTATGACACTCTCGGTGCACTACAATACTAAAACATAATAAAATAATATAATTTTTAAATATATAAAATCCTATTCATACAGTACAAGTCTGCTAAATTTAATTGAAATTATACTATAATATTTAATTCACATTGTTCTACTAAAGCCGGAAGCATCAAGAAGCCACAATAACATTATAATTAGGTTGTCCAACCATGGAGAGGGTAAAGGTGCGCAGAGGGAGAGAGAGAGGGAGAGAGAGAGAGAGAAAGAGAGAGAGACAGAAAGAGAGAAAGAGAGAGAGAGTGTGTGTGTGTGTGTGTTTTTCAATTAAAGTTGCAGTGCGCGACATCATGACTTTAAACGCTCTGAACAATGCGCTCGTTCATTCTGTAGTTCTGGACCACTCCAGTAAGACTACTAGAGGTCCACTTAGAAACTTTGTACCACACATTTGATGGCAAAGTCATGAAAACCCATAGTATTCGAATACTAAAGTAATGTGCCGTATTTTGTTTGGATCGTGTGTTCAATAATATGTGATGAATTGACATTGATTAATGTAATATATATTGTTGCTTTCATTTATTAAATATTTAGATATTTGTTTTAAGGCAGCATTCTCTTTAAGCTGGCCCACAGAAATGGGAGGCTTCTTAACGCCTCTCTCTCTCCAGCGACCGAAAGCTATGGAAACACCTGTACTTTTATTGCTTTAGCATAGTGTTTGTTCACACTTGGTCAAAAATGTAACTGTAGATTATAGTCACACGACACTGACGCGTATAGGCGACTACTGGTCACATTATTTTGAAACCAGCGAACCAGTTGATGGTAAGTGGAAAATATTATGGTCACACATTGTCCTATCCGGGATTCGATTCAGAAACCTTTCGGTTACTAGTAAGCCGCGCTGCCAACTGTGATCAGAAGAAATGCTTTATATGCATTCTATAAATACCGCACTGAGTCTGATATCAAGGCACGGGTATTGACTTTGTTTATAAGATTCCAGTCATCACCGCCACCATAAACATCATCATCACCATAATCATCATCATCATCACCATCATTTTCATCATCATCATTATATCAAAACATATAAGCCTACCCATTAAGCTTTTCATTCACGCATCATTGAAAAAAAACTATTGTCGATGGAGCTGCTGTGTCTTGTCACAAATAGGATATGTACGCCGCACTTTAGCCTAAGCGCAGGAGCGTTTCACGTGGGCCTGGACAATGATGGGCGTTGGTGCCATCCTCGAGGCTCGTATTTCTACAGTTGACACATTCATTCTGTCACCATCACTCGCTGGCACTAGGCCACTGGGTGAACGTGGCGTCATCAATGGGTTATTTATTTCACCAAGAAATTAATTATTGGGTTAATTGGGAATTGGGGGGGGGGGAAATGTTTACAATGCTGGGGAGATAACAATGTAAATGGTCTCCTGTCAGCCTTCCATCGTGATCAATACAGAGAGGGAGAGAGAGAGAGAGAGAGAGAGAGAGAGAGAGAGAGAGAGAGAGAGATGAACAAATATTACAAGAGAGTACAGCACAGAAGAGGAAGAAGAAGAAGAGAATCAACAGCATCACCACCAGCAACAACAAATATTCACCAGAAATAAAGGACAAGGAAGAAGGAAGAGGTGGATTAAAAACACACAAATAACCACAACCACACCAAGACAATTCATACACAACACACCAAACAAGCAAGAACCATTGAATGATGCAGACCAACCAGGAAATCGAAAAAAACCAAAACAACCATAGTGCCATATAAGGAAGAAAGATTCAAAGTAAGGAGCCTACCTAATCACACTGCGTAGCAGAGACGAGAGACGGCCGAGGCTTACGCCTCTCACCACCAGGCGACCATCTCCACCAACAGAGGCGACGTAATCCTCTGCCGTCTGTGCTACGCAGTGTGAAGCCTGGCTAGAAAAACAGAGAAAAGCATTTACAACGCAGCGATGCGAAGAGGAAGCACTTCTCGCCGTAAAGGCAAACTAGGACCCCTTGTCTGAAACACAATTCACAATGAGGATTGTAAATATAATATACCACGAAACTGCAGAGTGGACAAGTTTATATTCTTCGAAATTTAATAGAATTGACCTGAAAACTTCACATTAATTGTTTATTTCAAAGTAAAGAGCTTAAATGAATTATTCAAAGAAGTGAACATGAGTTCGAAGAAGAACTCAATAAATTGAATCATTTGAACGAATCTTCCGCACGGCCGTCTTGATATAGATCCACCCCTAAGGTTGTGCCAGCCTGCTATCCATTTCCATCAGAGGTCATCAACAAAAGCTTCAGCTTCCGTACTGCAGAACGGACATCTACCTTAATTCCGCTCATGCGGTGCGCACCCCATGCAAAGTTATTAAGCTGTTTTTTTGCATAAGCTTAAGTGAAATAGGCTTACCCAGAGTATTCTGAAGAAGAAAAGTAAGATTTCTTATCGAGTTGAAATAAAGAAAAAATATGAGCTAATATTCCATATTGAGTATTCTTATTTAAATACCGGCAATGGTACCTAAGAAAATGGCACATAGTCCTTAGTTTTGTAGCTTGCGGCTACAAGATTGTGACTGGAACAAGTGCTTTGCCAAAGGACTCTTTCGAAGGGAGGAAACTAATTGAGGAAAAAGCTCATTAGCTCCCTTGCTGGATCATCTTAAGACAAAGGATACTTTCCATGCACGCGACTACAATTAAACTGAATGCGTGCATGAAGAGGAGTTGTGTGGGTGGGAGGTGCATGTGAATGGCAACAACGGAGGTGTAAAGGTCGGGATGCTATTTGTAGAATATCTACTTGACAGTGGAAGCGTTGTTCATGACTGTATTACAGCTGCTACAGATAAATAATAAAAATGATAAAACCAACATATATTTGAACAGAAACGTTATTGCATGGTGATTCTGGAATGAACGTTAGTTAGTCATTGTTTATAGTGTCCAGTCGAATGAAAGGTGGGCTAAATTAGTTTGAGAAGTTGGATTGATGCAGTTAATATACGATTGCTTAATCCAACTCTTTTTTTTTTCTTCCAAACAAGGAGCTATTGTTTTTTTTGTTTTGCTTGTTTGTGTTAAACTCCAAATGTGCATACTGGCGCATACATTTACCAACAAAACTTTGAAATAATAACACATTTTCTTCAAACTTTTTGTATTCAACTATGACAAAATGCATTCTTGCATTCCCAAACACTCTGTCCATAACACTCTGCACATACACAACAAAGCAAAAGACGTTCAAACGCAAATGAAGAAGGAATCATAAATAGAATTCAACACCTTTTATTACAAGCACGCTGTGGTTTTTTTGTGATATCATATCAATTTGTTATTAATATTCATATTTTTACCGCAAAAGGTCCCGCTATTTGCATGATCAACAGAGATATGGTAAATATTATTAACAATACCTTTGCATACACATATCTAGTAAACATACCTAGTGTGTGAGTAATTTATATGTGCTTAATAAATTGTCTTTTATTTATTCATTCATCTCATTAAAGACACAGGACTTGCACGCACCCTAGTTAAGCTAAGTTCAAAACAGCATGAACAGATATTGCAACACCTATTTTGTGAGCTTAAAAACCAAATAACAATAATACATAATAATGTTAAATAATTATAAATCTTACTAATGAAAAAATAATTATAAATCTTACTAGTGAAAAAAAAAATTATTCATCATCACAAATGTTTATTATACTACTCAATTCAGCTCACCTTCAACCATTGCTGCATAAGCAAGATCTCTCAATATTTCGTTAAATAGTTCTAATTATTCACAAAATCTATTTATTTCAGTCAAATACTAACTTTCCTTTTATTTATGTCTTATGTGATTTATTTCTTGGTATAATCTATCAATATTAATAAACTCAGTAAACATGCTAGATCTAACGCAACTTAATACTAGGCTAACACACACAAACATTCATGGATTTCTCTGAGATCATATCATTTTTCTATAACAAATAAATATTAAATCTAATCTATATATCTCAAATATATCTAATCTATATATATAATTGTCACGAATGCTTGGATGTAATCTGCTGAGCTATGACATTCATAATTAGTAGATTGAATGAATTTGTTCTAGTCACATAACATGTAACTTGTTATTTTATTGATTCTAACCATTGTTATGGTACTCTTCAATGTAATCTAGTTATGAGATACTCAGATAGGCAACCTGCTCGGTTGTGTCTTTGCTGTGTATTTTATTACAAATGTGTTTTAAGAATGTTGCTACTGCGCTGTATTATGTAATTGGTTGTTGACTGTCATCTATGTACAGGTGAATGTAGAATGTTCAAGTTATGCCTCTACCTTTTAAGCACTGCCATTATAATAATGTATAGGCCGTGATAGCACATGTCATTGGATTATTTTGTGTGTGTGTTTGTGTGTGTGTGTGTGTGTGTGTGCGCGCGTGTGTGTGCTTTCTCTGCATGAATGTAAAATTATTAGTTATTATTGATGTGGGGTTTAGATTGTGAATGTCCGTATTTGATTGGAATTGAAGATTGCTGCTGTGCCATAAGAAATGAATGTGTCTCTGCTGGTTGTGTATATAAAATGGCTTCTTGCGGACGATGAGCCAAAGACAAATTTCTGTATGTGATGAACATCAGACAATAAAGTTATATTGTATTGTATTGTATCTAATGATTATAATAGACAAACAATATATCTTTAGCTAAGACCGTCTATAGGTAATCCTCTTTCAAGGGCGGCAACCTTGTATTTTCAGCAAAAAAGATAGAACAAAAAGTTTTGCCCCCTTGTAATAACTTAATTACTCAAAAGACCTTGTACACTAAAAATTTATCTACAAGCAAATGGACCAATAAAACCACCACATCGCGGTGACTACAACGCACACCACGAATCTCCCTACAACCAAAACGGACCAAATGTATTCTTTATCAGTTGGCATCACGTTTGCATTAAGATATTTAAAAAGATTTCACACCTTCGAACTTCTTTCTATCCATTTCGCACAAGGAATACAACTTCTGACATTTTAAAACAAATAGCCATAATGCTTTAAAGATCAAATTGATACCATGGATTCAATAAATTTAGTAAAAGCAAATAAATAAACGTCCTAAAAAAAAGTCCATTATAAACAAAAAGTAAATAAATTAATTAATTAAAAATACATTTAAAAAAATTTATTTATAAAGCAACTAAATAACGGCACAGACAACAGTCAAAGAAAATAATTAAAAATAATAATAATAACATATTTTAAAAGCACTGTTCCTTCCAAACAGCTCAAATTCAAATATCACATACATTCAGGATCGTTGATTGATTGATTGATTGATTATTGCTTTAGGTCCAGCGGACTCTTCCGAGCCAAATCAGGACCGGACAACCCCCAATCCTCATAAAAGATCTGCCGAAACAACCCTAGTGGGAAAATTGAATGCCCTCCACCGGCCAGTCACTTTACAATAAAGACATCCCACGCAGGGGACGGCTGAGGCTTTACCCCAACTACTCGAACCCCCGGTTACAAAAACAAAATAGAATACAAACATCATTTTAAATCATCAACAAAACACATACATATAAAATGCCTATAGTGCTAAATAATAACATCATAGGAAGCCCTAGTGACCACCCGGCAGAAAGCGTCCAACACTCCCAAGCTGATCCAACAGACCTCATATACACAAACAAGGAGTCTTGTCCAGGAAGAGTTTTCAAGAAAAAAGGTAGGTCATTGATCTAGCGAAGAAGAAGATAGTATAGCAGAGTGATAGGACAGATCAGGAATGGGAAAGAGCAAATGAGGAAGACAGCGACAGTGGGAATTTAAAGCACTAAATTTCCAGAAAGTGGGGATACTATTTATACTGAAACCCCCAGCACTCCAACTGGGGTACTGTTGCCGCAGTGAATCAGTCATGCCTAGAAAGGCAAGACAGGTTTTCAACTGGGGCTTTCACTTTTCCCTTTATAGGTTAGAACAATCTACAGTGGCAAGATTGCTCATGACCCCAAGGGGTATTATATGATATTGAAAAAAAAAAGAAAAAAAGTAAAAATAAAAATAAAGTTAGTTTGCTCACTTGTACACAAAAAAGCCTAGTCCCCATGCTAGAAACCAATAGCGCCTGACAAGTATGGGATCAATCATATATCTGGACGTTAAGTTTCTCTGAATATTCTTTACTTTCGACTCGGGCAACAGCTCGGAGGTTTTCTCCAGATACTCTGGTTTGCTCCCCCAGCAAGATTTCAAAAAAGCAACTAATAATAGTGTTGGGTTTGGGTGCGCCACAGGCAGGAACTATGCCTTCCCCAGAGGCAGCGGTCCAAAATTTCCTGATAAAAAGGGACAATAAAGTATTGTTTTAAAAAACCAACTCACAAACACCTGCAATAGTCTTTATACTTAAAAACATTAGCTGTAACATAGTACAAAGTATGTCAAGTAACATTCCACGTGAAATGCATAATTTAGCAAATTTAAACTAATTGCTTTAAAATACTGACAACCATTGTTCTGGTATAAATACTACATACAAACGACAGGGTCAACTATTATCACAAGGTGTTGAAGTCATACGCACAAAAGAAACACACTCATATCATACTGCACAGTCTCAATATATCCTTCAGCACTAAAACAGAAGAAGTAGCTCACATTCTCTAGTATACAACTTACAAGACTGTGGCATGCATCCTAATTTACAACTTGTGCCCTACAGCTTCAAAATAGCTTTTTACAAAATAGTGTGGGAAGCCTGTCGAAAAATATGCTTAGAACCAGTCTTCTCTTTATAACGGTTTTATGAGGTCACAAGTAAACAATTTTTTCAGTTACGTTGCAAAAACCTATTCTGTAGCACCTCATTTGAAAGCTCTTAGCCCAACATCTTCTACTATCATGCAAAAGTGCTTTGTTTACACATAACAGTACCCAAAAAAAAAAATCATTTCACAAGACATATATCAACACCTTTTCAGTTTCAGCAGTAAAGGTCCTAAAAAAGAAGGACAATTTTGATTCAAAGACACATTTCATTTACTCAAAAGCACAGAAGAGTCCTAAACGCTATATTTTTGTTGGGAGGGTGGGTGGGTGGAACATTCTCATACCGTATACTGTGGGTATTTGAAAAATAAGGTCACAAGACCCGGGTACGCCTGTTCTGGATCACAAGAGCCACATTGTGCGGTATCTCCACGAAATCTCCACGAAATCGCCTCTAATATCTTTCAAAAACTAAATCTTGACCTTCCTGCTGTTTGCTATAGAATTTTAGCATAATTGTTTTTACTGTTCTTCTAGCATATGTGCAAACACAGAAGTGAAAGTCATTATTGGGTTTGCTCCACAATAGCAACCAGCAACCGATCACTAATTGTGAAGCATACCCAATTATTTTGCGGTGCATACCCTATAAATCTTTGGGTGATTTAATGTATTCATGTAATGTGATCAAACTATTCCACTTTCAATCACTTAAAACGACCAACAAATCAAAAAATGGCCATTAATTTTCAGTTGTCTGCAACTTTGCCTGTAAGCTTAATTATTTTTTCTTAGCAACTACCAAAAGTCAAAGGTTTCACAGCCTGAAAGTGTAAATTCTCTTACTTCTAATTAAGTCTGCTCAGTCTGTCACATCTCCAGGTTTCCTAAAATATGGCGTCCCCAAGGTTCTGTTCTTGGTCCAGTTTTATTCACAATCTACATTCAGCCTCTGTCGTTAAATCTTTCAGCCATCTGAACCACTTCTTTGCTTATGACTCTAAAATCAACAATTCCACCAGCTAACATCCTGGTATGGCCTCAAGCTCTATGGTTAGTTGGATGAGCAACGACAAGCTCCAAATGAATAATTATAAAACTGAACTAATTTCTGTTGGGACACACCAAAATCATTTCAGTGCCTTCATTCTGATTCATGCCAAAAATAACACTCCTTACCTACCCACCCGCTCCTAGCACTCTCGGGATACTTCACTTTCCTGCCCCAGATTCTCTCCTTAAGCACTTCATTCGCCCCATCTCTGTAGAATTCATTACCTATCCTATACTTATTCTATACCATATCTGTCACTCGCAGTCGCTGGACTTTTTCACACACACACACACACACACACACAACTTTAAAAGAAATTTGAAGACATGCGTTTATCAAATAATCATGAATCTTCATTGCCACTGTGGGTATTTTTAACAAACCCCACTGCCGACTTCCCATCTTCTCGTTGTGGACATGGATGTGGGGAGTAGCACTCGGACGTGCTATTAATTTACTATGTCTCTTTGAGTCTTTCATCTCTGTTCTATGTGTTTTCTTAAAATTTGGTTAGTTTAGATCAGACATCTTAGGTTTTTCACTGAAAGATGTATCCCAACTCACTAATACTTCCCATGAGAACACCGTCATCTAAACAGTCATTTTCATGTATCCCTCGTAAGAGAGACATAACAAATGTGTTCCATAAAAGGGGAAAGGGTGCCGAGGACACTCAAGTTTGCCATGATACTCTCGATCTGCACGTCACTGCCACAAACCTTCATAGAATGCCAGCCAACAATTTAGCCCTGTGCACATTTTTATAAAAGTATTAGTAGGTACTAGGTAGTCCCTCAAAATTAAAACATTTAGTCTAAACAGCATTTTAAAAATAATGTAATTGGGCAACTTGTATTTTTGAACTTCAAAATAGCTTTTTTACAAAAGCAGTGCTTGTTGTAAATATTCCCTCACACTATCAACTCCGTAATTAAGTCAAAGCACACAAAAATAACAACACAAATCCAATAGCTCTGAATTAAAAATCTCCAAAGTGCAGCTCCAAAATATGTAGTCCTCACTAGTACTCTAAGAAGTAATATGGCGTGAACACAAAACCATTTTTTTTTTCGAATATACAACAGCTTGTGTAAAATCCAGTATTGCTTCTTATAGAAGCTAATTCAAGTGATTTCTACTATAGTTATCTGATCATATGAAAAGGGCAGTGGCTTGATTAATCATAAAAAACAACCTTCTGTTCATCTCTGTACAAAATGTAAGTATCCTGATTTTGGGGGAGGGGAGAGGGGGGGGGGGTAAATTAGTCAAGTGTGGACAAAGAAAATCACTTAAAAAAACAACCACCATGATCTCTTCACAAAAAAATAACGTCTGGCAAGACACGAGCAGTTCCCCAATTACATCCAACCAAACATAACACACAGCAAACTAAACAGGCATGTCAAACACATAATGCATGTATCAACGAACAAGTGTTGACAGTCTTTCAACTGAGATGAAACCAGGTGAGCCACAATGATCAGCCTCTTCAAAACTGCTGAACCGAGTTGCACGAATACAGAATATTCACCTATATATGATGGCAGAACAGCACATACTGAGCATCAACGATCCCACCTGATCAATAATACATGTATTTTTGGCCCTTAATGATAATATATTAAAAACATTGTATTGAATAAAGCAGCATAAAAGGAAACTTCATATTCACACACAGGCAAGAGTCCATTTCCCTTCTATAATAAAATAAATATATAATAAAATATTGGTCCCACACACTTGCACAATTCATGATAAAAATGTTAAATATGGCCAGTGTTTAGAAAAAAATGTTAAAGGTAAAAATGCCCACTTGCAAACTGAAAGAATAAGGTGTATTAGGAAGCAATAATAATAATGAAACATACTTTTTTTTACAATTCCAGACATGAGATCACTGTCTTGTTTTTAGGTATCCAAACCAATTCAATTCACAAATCAGTGTCAATTTAGCAACAGGAGGTGCATTTTTTAATGTTGACAATAAAATGCTCTTTTCAAACATTTGATAGTTAAAAAAAATGATATTAATCATTTAATTAACAAAATTCTTCAACTCATTCGATTTGTGAAACTTTATTAAAATTGGTCTCTGAAAAACCTGAGTTATTGGCTTAGGGCAATGTGGCAATGTAATTGGAAAACAATGCTGATAAATACTTCTCAGCTCCTCAGTTCTCGCAATAACCCATCAGCAAATATCATCACATGCTTTCACCATCTTGTAAACAAGCAGTTACTATGTACAAGAGGTCAAAATCTGAGGAATAAATTTTTTATTTATTTTTTTTAAGAGAAAAAGGACAGAAGTTCACCAAAACACAATGATGAAGCATGCATGCATAGTAAAAGTGAAACATCAGCCAAAGCAAAACACTACACATGGCAATAAGCAATATATTTATAATCAACTAAGTGCTGGCTTGGCTTTGTGGAGTATCGGGGCTAGATTGCGTCTGTATAAGCCCACTTGGCTAAAAATAGCAAGGTCTATTCCAATCTGCAGAAGTCCACAGATCCAAAACTGGATAGGCGCAGACCGTGCAATAAAGTAAACTGTTTTGAAGATATCACCGCATGTCCACATGGCCACCATCTTGCGACTGAAAATAAAAAAGATATACACAAATAGTGTCAAATATGTGAAAAAAATAACTGCTTGTATTCCCAAATCTCCCACTTCTTTCCCTCTACTAAAAGAGACAATATAGATCCTCGATATATCTTGAAACATATCTCTGCTTTCTTCTGCTAAAAATGTTTGGTCAACAGCAAGGGTACTGCTCTGTTAACTAAAACTACCTAAAACTCGCATTCCACTTGCCCACAAGTATATCAACTAACAAGTTAGCATCTCTCTTCTATGTCTCTATCGACGTGCGCGTACAACCGATTGCTTCCCTTTACATGCTTTGAGCTCCATAGAGCGTCATCGGCCTGAAATAACTTTTTAGAAACTTCAAAACCCAGGGGAATTATGGGTAGAGAAATCCTTTTCTGAAATAACGTCGGCTAAATCCTTCTTTAGTTTCTTTGCTCGAGCAAAGGCAACCTCATAGGTATGGAGCACTTCGTCCATTATAACTCCATCGCTGATAATACTGCTGACAAGTTTCTGCCTTTGTTCACTACCAGAAATATGCAGTTCCTCTCCCAACTTTCGTTTCATTTCAGCGAGCACATCTTCGCGAGAACAGATTTCCCAGAATTCTCTATTCTATTTTTAGGTTCGGGATATCCCCGTTTCAATTTGTGGCTCAACGGGACCACCGCACGTCAACTAGGGGCAATACGAGATACTAACTTGTTAGTTGATATACTTGTGACTTGCCTGATGAACAAACACTGTTCCCTCACCTATTGTTTATACCTCATGTTTATAGTTCATAATACTTTAACTGCTGTAGGAGCAAGAAAAGCAGTTTATTTTATGTTAATAACAGCATTATTGCTAAGACATCACCTGTGCAGAAGCAGCAGAAGTCATAACCATATAAAAGGTCAAAACAAAACAAATATTCACCTCATGCCAACAGTGCACTTGTTCTGGTAGTTTCTGTAAAACTGTGGCATACCCAGCATAGCCTCCATGAAGACGGCCATGAAACCAAGGAACTGAACGTAGAAAGACACATTCAGTAACAGGTAGGTGATGACACCGATGATCAAAGAGAATGTGAGCGTGAACTCTACATAGCTCAGAAAGTCTGTCCACTTCCAGAAGTATTGTGGGTCAAAATCTGTAAGAACAAACGTTAAAATAATGTAAATGATATGGAACTCAAAACATGTTTCTGTTAAAAATCGTAGTTTCAGTATATTTAGAATCTTAAGAAACAAAATATTCATCTAATATTTGGTCAGTAGTACAATATAAATCTTTACTACAGCTAAAACACAACATTGTTATTACAATCACACTGATCTGATCTACTTTAAAAAAAATCGTTCAACATTAAACGGAAAATCTGTCAAAGTTTTTAATTCCAAGCGAACAAAATTATTAATCTATTTAAGAATTAATAATAAAAATAATGTCACAGATTAATCAAAATATTCTCAAAGATACTAAAACCATGACATATTATCTGCAATGAAAGAACTGTTCTGTGGGACATATCAGGAATTTAAAAAAGCAATACTGCAGTACACTATATGTTCATTATCAAGACATTATCAGTAAACACACTACTAGCACTATACAAAAAAATATACACAATTTTAAGCCAAACTTCTATAGCCAAACAGAGCCAAACATCAGATCAGAGAAGAATTAGAGTTGTTAGATCAGAACACAAATGCAGTTCTCTCCGTGTACAATTATAAGATTGCAGGCCTAGTATGCACACAATTCATTTTAGCACATAAATGTTCAATCTGTCCCAGATAAATAAACATGCCCTCCCAACCCTAGCCAACAAAGAAAAAAAAAAAAAATAACAATCAGGGTGGAGAACAACTGAATCAAGAAATCTCTGAAATCCGGCCGGGGCCCAGGGGCCAAGCCCCGGTATTCGCCCCCTGGAAGAAAATGAATTTATGCAATTTTGAAAGTAATTTAGGGCCTCTCTTGAAAGCAAAAAGCAAAAAGTAAACATGAATAGAAACAAAAAACAACAAAAAAAGAATGTTTTATGCACATGTCTTTCAAAAACGTTAAGAATCTTGATTTGTAGGCCTAACAAAGTTTGAGGTCCACCACTGTTACACACAAATTCCACATTTCCAATTTTACTGGGCACACGTTTGTCTATTTTTTAGCTGTAAACAGGCAAGAATTTTTTTTTTAATTTTAGAGATATTTAGGGGTACGTTAATAAAAACACCACATCTTAGGTATTAGTGACTAGTGTATAGATTTAAATGAAATAAAATGCAAAATGAACAGAAATAAATTCTATTTTGATTATCTACCTTTTTATACTTCTCTTGTCATGTCTTGTTTTTTATTACTCCATGTGTATACAAAAAAAAGTTTTAAAAAGTCCAAAAAAGCCCCCTCTTCTTCACTTTCATGCCAGTCTGAAAGATCGTATGCATGCACACTACTGACACTAATTGTCTAATGTCAGTACCGATCTCTTCCTCCGACTCCAAGTCCATTTCTCTCACTTTAATGTCTGATAAATGGAAGCCTGCAAACTCCCCTTCATCAGTCGAAGAATCCAAACCATCCCTTTTAGGCACACACACAAGAAAATTTGAAAAAAAAATTCGAAAAAAACGAACGCATCACAGAGAAAACTTGTGGAAATGCAGTCGAATGTTTTCACAACATAATAAACCGGAAGTCAATTGCCGGAAGTCTCGCAATCTTTCAAACAACGCGAGAATATAACCACATGGTTGTTACGGACGCTTTTGGACGTTTTGCCTGTTTAGACCTTCGGCCGCTTTTGGCCCTCAGCTTCTCACACTCGGAACTCAATATTTTTTTCTCGGAAATGCAAATGCTTTCCGCGGAAATCTGCGGATTCGCGGAGAGTTCTCCACCCTGAACAATTCTGTGCTGGAAGTGTGTAAATCATTCTCAAGGTGTTAGTTGGGAGAAAAGATACTGTAATGTTGCAAGGATGGGGAAAAGTGGTTTGAATAACAATCTTAAGGGGAAGCAACCAAAAACACCACATATTCTCATGAAATCTGGAAATACAAAACCCAAAATAAAGTCAGATCAAATGAAGTGCAACACAAAGGCAATAGGATTTATAGAATATCTTCAAACAGACCATCCACAGGAAAAAAAAATGGAAGAAATAATGGGGGAAAAACAAGTTGTATATAGTTATGTAACATCAATGGAATACGCCATTCTGTTACTTGCCACTAATGCACAATTGATACGCATGATGCAGAAGTCAAATTTAAAAAGTCATGAGTGAAACAGTGAAATTTTACAGTGTTAGTAAATAATAATTTGCATACGAAACATACTGATACATTAAAAATTTTAAGGCTAGACGGGCAAAGCCCATATGTCTCACATGCCACTTTTGGAACTTATTCACAATGGTCTACATGAATATAATTGCCCAGTATGGATTCAGTTTTATAAAACTAAAACAAAACGCTTGTATTAAAACCATAGTAATAGTAGTAATACTGACTTTGACCCTGAGACAATCTTAACCTCTGGTTTCACATGAACACTCTTGTATAATCAAATAAAGTAGAGCAGAAGTTCTATTATGTCTAAAACAACACTAATCTTCCAATGGCCTTGACCTTCACATAAAATAATCAATTAACCAAGTGTTGAACCAAGTGTTGATGCATTAAGTGAGTCAAATATAAAAACATATTTCATAAAGCCTTAATGACCTTGACCTTCAAGATAAACATAAAAACAGAACAATTTATGAAATATCAATCTATGATTTGTAACTCATAGTTTAGGGTCAAGGCCACTTCAATGAACTAACTACTGAAATAAACTGACTTCGGACGGCTCCATTGACCCTGCATGGTTGGTGTGTATCAAAGTCCACTATAAATTTCTTGGAAAAATTGTGACTAACATTTGTTGGCCCTGTGACATTGAAATGAGGCCATTCAATCATCGAGCTCCCATACACTATCCTACTACGTTTTGTTGTGACAGATAATACGTTCCGGGTAATTATCCACCTTAAACTTATGGACACACAGACAGATGGACAGACATTTTTTGGATATTATGTTTGGACTATTTAGGACTTATCTAATGCAGATTTGCAAAAACCTTAAAATTTTTATTTTGGGGTCAATACAGACTCAGATTGCTGTGCATGTGAGTTAAAAAAAAAATATAAATATAGATCTATATTAAAAAACATACTAATTTACTTTGTTGTTAGTACATGAAAATAACTGCTATACCAAAAAGAAAGGAAACAAAACTATTAAATGTTTACATCAAAACCAAATAAACCTGATACAAAATTAAAAGACTAGCAGTACCAATTTCTACTAATGTTTTACAATAAAATGCCCGAACGTCTCTTTTGCTTAAAATAAATTCTAAAATAAACCAGTACAATCAAACAATTCACAATAAAAATAAAAGACAGACAATAGGAAAGGATGATCCAAGGATTAAAGGAAATATTAAAAACTACTATTCAAGCACACATGAACACACACAGACACACACAACCACACACAAGTACACGCATACATGCACAAAAAATACTGTCATAATTTGATCATAACTATGATAATCCTACTAAGAAAATTATAGGTGAGATTGCATGATGCATCCTAATGTATACTGTCTAGAATACAATATGATTTATTCTTCTCATTTACAAAAGAAAATTCTACACAAATGACACAAACACAAGAAAAACATACAAATTACAATATGCATTTATGCAAGACTCAAATGTATATACACAGATTTATGAGCATCAGTCAATTTACATTTTTTCAACAAAATAATAATAATAAAAATAAAAGAAAGAAGTCAGTAGAGTACTGTTTATAATTGAAAGCCACAACCACAAAAGGATTCGCAGGCGCAGCAAACAAACTTAGAAGTGCAGTGGCTTATACTTATAGAGGCATAAGCTCTGGAGATTGGAAAGAGTACATACCCAGGAAAGACCGAGAAACAAAGTGAGAGTTAGAACCGCTTTCGCCGCCTGTGTCATCCCACAAACAATAGCGAATATTGTGTTATTACAGTTAATGACTAAACAGCAGTCTTGGCCTATAGTATGTGTTGTTATAGTTTATGACTAGAGGTCACACTAAGAACATTTTTTACAAGTGAAACCAATCATTGTGGAATGACCTATAGGATTACTTTTCACACACAGCTGCCTTAATGTTTGTACAGTTGGTACATACTGTTCAGTTAAGTTTATATTCCAACAAAGTAAAGAATCTAACCTGTGAACTTATATGGAATAACCAATAACTGTATACACTCTGCATTGAACTAATACCTGAACCTAACTTATGTACCCAACGCAAAAAAAAATTTATACTGTACAGTAATTGCTTGAAACTTGCACAGTAAATAACTAAACAAGAAAAAAGATTTTAAAAATTATAGACAAAAAATCTGCCAGATCTCCCTTGCTGACAAACATTCTTCACACTGATCGCCCTAAAAAGTTCCTATTCTTGGTGCTGTCTAAACAAAAATAACTACTACTGATTAAGGAAAAACAAATAATTTGCTTACAATACTAGTTAACTAGAAGGGCAAAAACCATATGACTCACATTCTCCTTATGGAACTCGCAATATTTAACATGACAATGAGTGCCCAGAAGAGAAACAAATGAAATGGTGGCATTAAAATGCAAATACTGACCTTGATCTTTCTATACTCTTGAGATGACATTGACCTCCAGCTCCAAATACACTCATATACTATCAAATAAAGTACAGCAACAGTTGTATTATGCCAAACAAAAACGGTGACCTTGGGATGACCTTCACCTTCAGTGACCTTGACATTGGGATGACCTCACGTGATCTTTCAAGCATTTCTGATCAAATAACTCAATGCTGTTGCATACTATGGGTTAAATAAACAGCCATTCCTCTGTACGATGACTTATTTTTTTGTATGTTTTTGCAAGACCTAAAATGACCTTGACCTTGAAGATCAATGCAAAAACGGAAAATATATTAAAGACCAATCTATCATCTTTAAATACAACAGGTTTGGACTTTATATCTCTCATAGTTTAGGGTCAAGGTCACTTCAAAGTCCTTGCACAAACTGGACAGCTCCAGTGATCTTGACCTTAGAGTGAGGTTGACCAAATTTGCAAAGTATGTGTGTTTCATTGATATCTATCATGCATCAAAGAATCATAAGTGCAATATTAATAACCTAGAAAAAAAGAGACATTTTGTGAAAAATTTTCATTTTTTATAAACTAATATTTGATGACCGTGTGACCTTGACCTTGAATGGAAGTCATTCATTCATGGATCAATTTCAGGTCTCATGGGTATACACCATCTTACCAAGGTTGGTTGTGATAGTTGAAATAGGATCTGAGTACTTAGCCACTTTAAAGTTTTTGCACAGACAGATGGATGGACTTTTTTTTTCTATATCATTTTTGGACTATTTAGGTCTCATCCCACACACGCACAGAGTTGCAAAAATCTGGAACAAATTTTTGGGAGGATGAGTACATAGACTCACATTGCTATGCATGTGAGTCAAAAATGTGACATGCAACAACTTGAACAAGGATTCAAAACAATAACCAAGACAAAAAACTTTTTTTTTTAAACTGGAGTACAAACCAGTGCAGAATTGGTCACTAACTATCATTCAATAAAAAAGGCACTATTACTATAATTTTAAAAGGATGACAACAAATTATCTTATATTTCTATCAAATCTGATTGTGCAAAACAATATTTTATTGGAAAACAATGGATTAGAATCGACTAATAATTCAACTGAAGCTTTCATTTTCAATGATTACCTGTGAATCTACGTTGACGAGAGGAGACCAGCTCATTCTTGGTGTTTACTCGGACGCACAATTCAATAAGAATCAGCATAGATATGGTCATCAAGATACTCTGAGCGAGCAGAGGAATTTCAAATCGCTCACCAAACCTGTAAAATATTACTAGATGAAGTTAATTTACCAAAATCATCATCGTCATTATCATCAATATTGGCATCCTCATAAAATTATAAATCACCTAACGCAAACTGTGTGTGTGTGTGTGTGTGTGTCACTGTGTGTGTTCATGTGCTTATGAGCATTACTGAGAAATGAAGCGCTCTGAATTGTTTCTGCTCATAAAAATTCATACACTTATTATTATTTACGAATTACAAGCTGGAGGTGTGTGGGTATGAGAGCATGAATGAGAGAGGGAGCTCTTAGAACTGTTTCTGCTCAGGAAAATTCATATTATTATTATTATTATTATTATTATTATTATTATTATGTTGCTGTTGTTGTTGTTGTTGTTGTTGTTGTTGTTGTTGTTGTTATTATTATTATTATTATTATTATTATTATTATTATTATTATTATTATTATTATTATTATTAATACAAGCTGGTGGGGAGGAGGATGGGAATGGGGAGAGTGTGGGAGGTGGGAGGAGAGGAATGGGGTGAGAGGTAGCATGTAAAATGCTTATTCCACAATTACTGTTAACTCAAATTCAACAGCAATCTTGAATAACAGTAAAAAATGCAACATGAACATTAAGATCAAGGATCAATACCAACAGCATGCACTAAGTACTTCAACATACAGCTGTCGCATTTGAATCTTATGATGATAGCAATAAAAATCCGACCAAATTAACACTACTCACTAGTAGTAGTACAGGTCTGTGACTATGTAGTCGCTCATTACAATCTTAGATCTATACTGTATATTTTAAATGTGGTGGAAACATGTGTTGTTACTATAGTATAATAACTATCCACTATGCTCGCAGGACCCTACAAAGCACACTTACCAGAACATAATGCGAAGAATGTGAGCAATGAGCAAGTTGAGACAGACGAAGAGGGAAAACCCTTCTGTGTTGCGAGTTCTGTAAATGTCCATGTATTGAGGGATGAATGGAACGCTGCCTCCCAGAATCATGGCCCACTCCGAGATGACGCTTATGATGTCCATGATAGTAAAACCCATGATGTTGAAGCCAGTCACAAATTTCAGGACTTCCTCGATCATAATTATTCGAACTTTCAGTTAATGTTGCCCAGCACTATCAAGTTCAGCAAAAAGGCTGACAACCTTTGAGCCTGACTACAGAACTTTTCAATTAACAAAACCTATCTAGTTAGAATAGTTTAATTAAGCAGTACTGATAACACATTTTTGCAATGGCACCAGCAAATGTTTAAAGCTGGGACACATGAATCATATGCCAACACTAAGAGGATGCTTCCAAGGATAGATCTGAAAATTAGAAAACAAAATTAATATTATCAGTATCAATTATCAGGATTATAAAATGCACAAATGAACACACAAAAGACACATTAAAATCAATGAAAACAAAAACAGAAAAATGGTCTGCCTATTTTTTTTATTTTTTTTTTAAGTGAAGTATGTGGGTTTGGTGTATAGGTAAAAGTGTGTGTGAAATGTGAGCATATATATATACATGTACAGGTTGCTGCGCTTTGACTTGTTTGAGTCTGATTTCTGAATAAGGTGTGCATATATTCCTATTCTACATCCTGTATTACTAGGATTATTAAATACAAAAACTTTCTGCGATAACTGAAAAATCGTTACCACAGTTCATATAAATTTGTAAATGTTTCAATGGAGTAATGTTAACCCTTACCCCAGACAGTATGATTACCCAACATTCATTTGAGGAAAGAAATGGTTCTCTGTTCCATTATTATAAAACACTGCATAACACCTAAACACAAACGGTCCTTAAAAAGTTAACATCCATGTTCAGGGTCGTTTTTGTTGAATGTAGTGATGAAAAGAAAGCCATTTGTTTCAAATATGGTAAAAGGAAATAGTTGCGATCTTTTTGGTCTGTTTGCATGCAGCATTGAAGAGTCAACGTGAAAGTGAAAAAAAAAAAAGAGTTGAATTTGTTGTCAGCAACCTTCTTTTATCAGGTAAATTAGCACTTCAGGCACGTGAAAAATGCTGCCAGTTTAAGCGTTTCCATATGAATTAGCAGAAATAATGGACAAAAACACTGCTTTGCACAGTAAATCCATGCCAGTAGAGAACACAAATCAGTGATTGTCGTCAGTGTAATGGGTATAAATGTTACAATTTTTCCAACTTGGTTAACCATGCCCCCAAGACGACGTCTGAGTGAAGCAGACCGGGGTCCGGCTCTTGCCTGGCTTGAAGAAGGTGTTGGGGTGTGAGAGACTGGCCGCCGACTAGGAGTACACCATGCAGTCATACAAAGGCTGAGAAATCGTTTCAACGACACGGGAACGACCGCCGAACGAGAAAGGCCTGGACGTCCTCGATGCACCACCAGACAGCAGGACAGATATCTGGTTGTGTCCGCCCTACGGGAAAGAAGAGCCACTGCCAACAACCTCCGGGGCCAGCTGCGTGTAGCTGCTAACATTACTGTTTCAGACCAGACAGTACGGAACCGCCTGAGAGAAGCGAACCTCCGCGCCAGGCGTCCAGCAGTACGACCAATCCTGACGCCTGCCCACCGCGCAGCGCGCCTGGCATGGGCCAGGGCTCACGTGGGGTGGACCAGACAGCAGTGGGCGGCGGTCCTCTTTTCTGACGAATCGCGCTTCACTAGGTCCTTCCAGGACGGCAGAAATCGGGTTTGGAGGCGAGAAGGCAAGCGCTACCACGACGCGACTGTTATGGAGCGCGACAGATACGGTGGAGGGTCCATCATGGTGTGGGGTGGAATGGGAAGGGCCCACAGAACACCTCTTCACAGAGTTGAGGGCAACCTGACTGGCGTCGGCTACAGGAACAACATCCTGGAGCCCATCGTCATCCCCGCTTTGCAAGCCATGGGCGCCGGCGCCATCTTCCAGGATGACAATGCGCGGCCGCACCGAGCCAGGGTGGTTAATGAGTTCCTCCAGCAGCAGAGGGTCAACCGCCTGCAGTGGTCAGCATGCTCACCTGACCTCAACCCAGTAGAGCACCTCTGGGACGAGCTGGGCCGCCGAGTTCGGGCAAACCATCCCACAGCCTTGAACCTGGATCACCTCTTCGGGATGCTCGAACAAGAGTGGCACAACATCCCTCAAATGACTCTGAGAAGGCTTGGGGAGTCCATGAGACAAAGATGCCTGGATTGCATTCGAGCACACGGTGGACACACGCAATATTGACTGTTTTCTTCATTATCCAAATGTATAGAATTGTGGAAACTGGGGTTATTTGTTTTAAGCCCAAAAAAGATGTAAATGAAATGATTTTCTTTTTCATTTTAGTAATGTAATGTTGTTCAATAATAAATGTTTCCATCTAAACCATTTTTTGCAAGTTTTTTTTGTTCCGGTAAGTTATACATTTAATTTATTCCTCTGGCTCTTCAATTGTTTTGAGCAGTATAGCTCATCTTTTGTTGTGAAAACAAGCTTAAGGGTTAATTATTAGAAATGTTCTTTCCGTGTACAATCTTTTTCTCAAAGCTTTGAAGATAAAGAGTTTCAACACTGTCAACAGGCCTCAGGCCTTTTGGCAGAGTTTCAACAGTCAACAGGCCTCGGGCCTTTTGGCAGTTTTGGAGGGCCCATCTAGTACCTTCACCCCCCCCCCCCCCCCCCCCCTCCGTTGGGGTGCCGGAGGTTTCAGTATAAATAGTATCCCCACTTTCTGGAAATTTTGTGCTTTAAATTCCCACTGTCGCTGTCTTTCTCATTTGTTCTTTTTCATTCCTGCTCTGTTCTATCAATCTGCTATACTACCTTCTTCTTCGCTAGACCAGTCACCTACCTTTTTTCTTGAAAACTCTTCCGGGACAAGACTCCTTGTTTGTGTGTGAGGTCTGTTGGATCAGCTTGTGAATATTGGACGCTTTCTGCCAGGTGGTCACTAGGGCTTCCTATGATGTTATTATTTAGCAATGTAGACATTTTATATGTATGTGTTTTGTTGATAATTTATAATGATGTTTGTATTCTATTTTGTTTTTGTAAACGGGGGTTTGATAAATTAGACTAGAGTATAGCCTCAGCTTCCCCTGCGTGGGATGTCTTTATTGTAAAGTGACTGGCTGGTGGAGAGCCTTCTGTTTTACCACTAGGGTTGTTTCAGCAGATCTTTTATGAGGGGGGGAGGGGGGGGGTTGTCCGGTCCTGATTTGGCTTAGAAGAGTCCGCTGGACCTAAAGCAATAATCATGTAATGTAATGTAGTACCTTCATATTAGCTACCTAAAATTGTTGCCTATGACTGTATGAGGCAGTGGTATTTTTTTAAATGGCCTGTCCCTTGTAGTTGTTGACTGAAGTTTGTCTAGTTTGGGCCGACTGCATATTGGTCAGACCTATGTGACTCAGGTTTTCTTCTTAGAAGTTAGAGGGGAAAATCCACTTTTGTGAAATGGGATGTTATAACAGTTATTTTCCGTTCGTCATTTTTTAAATAAGTGATCTAATTTGACTGAAAATTGAGAACGAAATTTTAATACATCAGATTTAAACAAGATGTATTTTTAGAGAAGTTCAGTGTGGAGGTATATTTAATTATTTTAAGGGAGACAGGGTTTAAAAAAAAAAGAAAAAGATTTCAGTAGTTTTAAAATATTTTAAGATTACTATTATCTGGTCCTGATTTGGCTCAAGAGTTGTTGTTGTTGTTGCATCAATTTTTTATTCATCAGATTAACATAAGTTGTACTGATGAAACATAAACAATTTACAACATCTAACAGGCGCACATCATAGATATTTTCCAAATTAAGTGATTAATTAATCAAACTATAGAAATCATGATACTACTAACATACACATACACTTTTAACAACATACAATCATTCCCTTGTAACAATTCATTGATTAAGAAATACACAAAGGAAAAAAAAAATCTTTCAACTTCACCTGTGAAGAACGAAGTACTTATCCACATTATCAAACCATAAACATTATTATACTACTGACATACACACACAATTGTAACAACATACATTCCTTTATAACAATTAGTTCACAAAGAAATAAATAAACAGTGGAACCGTTCAACTTCACCTGTGAAGAACGAAGTATTTATAAATGTAAATGCTCAAGAGTCCGCTGGACCTAAAGCAATAATCATGTAAATTAATGTAATGGTTGCTTACCCCCCTGCAGTGTAGCACTACTACAACTTACTACTACTACTAGTACTACTCAAGATTAGTACTGTACTTGTACTTAGGCTAACTACTACTACTACTAGTAGGAGTACTAGTGTAGTGTAGTGGAAGTACTATAACGATTTATGAGGTTCTTGAATGCAAGCGAACAGTGAAAATTGCGAAAATCATGAAATTACAGGATTTAAACACAAAAAGAAAACGTATAGACAAAAATGTGTCTGCTTATTATTTACCTGAATCGATATATTGTGGGACTCAAAGTAGACAGTCCCAAGACTTCGTGTCCAAGAAAAGTTACTGCCCTTAACAAGGGACATCAATCTACACACTTTTGGAAAATCGAAAGTAGGTGCTACAAGATTGAAGCTGAAAGAGTGTTTGTTTTACAACAAACAAAAAAGATTCAAATTGAAGAGTAGTAAGCAATTATAATATTTAGGATATTATGCATGTGGGGGTGCAGGGATTGGGAGGGATACAAAATTGTTTATCAAAGGGAATAAACACTGGATTCTCTTTGGGTCGTCATGACCTCTTTAAAAAAAAAGTCACATGACACCGACAAAATGGAGACTCGATCATCTTCAGAAGGCAGTTTAGCATCGTCTGCTGCAGAAGACATTGAAGGGAAGTCCAATGAAGTTTTGCTGGAAGAACTCACGAATGATTATAGCAGATTCCTTAACTTTGATGTGGCAAAAGAGGTAAGACTGAGAGTTATAGAATATAACAATCGACGACATTATTTACTGAATTTAGTGAATGGGAATCTACTTCTCATAAATTAAAATGTACCTCTGTTTTTGCTAGCATTGATAGTATTAGTATTCAATCATAGTTTAAATTTAGACTTCAGAATGATTATATTGATGGAATATGTTTGGCAGTAAACGAAATTGTTTCATGTTAAAATGAGAAAGAGAGATACACCTCATTTCCGAGTTTTCTTGCTTACAGATTTAATCAGTATAATTTTCACTATGTGTATGATTATCATTATGTTGTCATTGTTGCAGCAAGGCAAGTTTGGAGAAAATATTGAATCCATGCTGACGAAGCTGGAAGAGTTTTGCGGTTTGGTTGACATGGTAAGACTTTCTGCCTTGAGGCTCTTGCTTTCACTGTCACTGTAGTGTCAGCATGTTTTAAAACTTACTTTTTAGTGAAAAGAAAATCTTCATAAATATTTGTGACTAAATGTTATGCATCAAATGTACAGTTATGAGATAAATTAGTGTGTCTGTTATTAATGTACTGCATAGCATTGCATATTTTGATGTATATGGCTCTATCAACCTTTGGCACTCATATTATTTTCTCTGAACAAATTTCTGAAACCTTAACCCTTGTCGTCTGTGCATGATCAATATAGAAATTATTTGACTCCAAATTAGCGGAATAAATTATATTGTTTTTCTATATTTTGTGAAAGTTTAGTAGATGATGTCATGAAACGCATTTGAGCAATATATATGTACCATTTTTAAAAATATTTTTCCCTTTGAATACATTTTCAATGAGATTGTTCCATACAGAGCTATAAAGGGAGACAACTTTAATTTTAAGGATTTCTAGCATTAACTTTTATGTTGTATGTATTCAGATTCGCAGTGACACAACACTGTGCTTGTCCAAAACAATGCCAGAAATACAAGCCAAATGTGAGGAGATGGAAGAGATGTTTGAACGCATTGACAGAATAGAGGTAAGGGTCATATTATTATGAAGACATTTAGCTTATGTCATAATAATAAAGACATTCTATTCTATTATTTGACTAACTAGTGTGGTATTTTTCTGATTGCACAGTGCAAACTCAGCAGAATGCCACTGCATTCAATTTTGGCCCAAATCATTGCACTTACTCAAAAAGCCCTGTTTTTTTCCCCTAAATTCATCTAATTATTTTAAGATATTTGGCATAGCCCAATGATAGATGAATCATACACACTAGTTGGTTTGTGATTGACATTGTTAGGCAAGTGTAGCTTGACATAACTAACTGTCTTTGGATTGAGATGTTTTCCCCTTTATACCTTGTAATCTATTGTTTATCTGCTTTTAGCAATTTGTAGGAAATGTAATTTACAAACTCTGTACACTGTAGCCTACAGTGCATATAGTCTTAACCTTCACCCGACCGCACATATTACTTTGCATAACCGACGATGCGGGTCCTCCACAACTCATGCGCTTTATAGACCCCTAAACATGTGTATTCTTCAACGGATGATACAGGTCTGCCACGACCCATACGTTTTATAAGACCCTCGAGTTGTTTATTCTTTAACCGATGATGCAGGTCTTCCATGACCCATAGTCTATAACAGGAAGAGAGTGTCATATTATGCATTTCCAAGTTGTTTCCAATAAAAATGGCAGCCCAAGGACAGTGTGTGACTCACTTCCTCTCTTTTTGGGTTGAGCAGCCACAATCAAAACGCTGAATCATTTGCTGCTCTAGGTTGTTAAGTACTATGTGGTTGCCGTGTTTTCCATGGCATGTGTATGTGTCTGTTTGTGGGCGTGGGGATTGTGGTATATATATGTATACACACACATTCACACACACATTCACACATGCGCATGCACCAGCGCTCGCTAAACCCAGAGTAATCTGAAGCTACTTGCTGTAGGCACAACTATATTTGGTGGAGCTGCTGGACTTAGTATGTGCATTCCCGCCACAGCAAGCTAAGGCCTGAGTACCAGCCTTAGCACAGCCTAATGACAGCAGGATCAGGGTCGCTGGCTTCTTCGGCGGAGAGGGTGCTCTAGTCCATGATGGATGGGGGAAGAAGGAGAACTTCCGTTAGTCTGTCCTGCACTGGATCATTTGAAATCGCTGGTCATGACCTCTGTGGCTGCGGGCAGACGCAGGGTGTAGCTTGCTGCGTCGTACTTGGACTTGTCCATTTCTTATTTCCTCAGCATGCATAGTCTGAGTGATTTCTGAATACATTTGGAATTCGTAACAGATGAAAAAATGATGAATATTTTGTGCGTGTGACTGACAATAACATGTTACAGAGAACACGTTTATGAGAGAGGTTGAAACATGTAGAGGAGGAAAGATGGTAGAAAATTTTCCATAAGGCTTACCCCACAGAGCCCTGTACACCTCCTTCTGGAAGGTGCTTTGGCGAAAGAGGAGGTGGCCCAGCATGGGTGGCATCTCCAGCCTAGAAGTAGAACAAAGAATCAACAATACTGTGAGCTTCAATTTCTCTAGTAGATGAAATGCTGTAACCAAATATCTCTCTCTCTCTCGCTCTCTTCCACACAAACACACATGCACACACACCCACACACACACACACGTCATCGATACACTAGAATTTCATGTATTTGGGCATATTACTTCTTCTGCTCTCTGCACGCCTCGAGGATTGAGAGTGTACCTGTCTATGTCTGTTTAGCATGCATCATAATGGCAGTGCATATACTTTTAGAACTAAGAATAAGTATACACAGAGTATAAACATAGACAAGAGAGCGAAGTGTATTAAAGACACGAATTGAATATGAATTCATTTCCATATCCCTTTCACTTTAACAATAGCAACCAAAAGCAAACTAAAAAGTAAACACCACAAAAGCAAAAACAAGACACCAATAAATTCCTACAACGCAGTGGGAAAACAAATTTGAATTTATAAAATTTGGAAATAATAGCATCAACTTAAAATTTTACTTTTTCCATATTTGCAGCTGTAGGAAGAGTGGCAGCGGTCTGATATCCAAGGTTACTACTACTAGAACTACAAGCTCTTAAAGTACATGACTTGCATTAGGCCTACACTGCTGTGCAGCTGCACACTAAATCCTTCCTTATGTTTGGGTGCCAGACTGACCCCTTGACCCCAGCAATAGAGCTCTCTTAGCTAAGATAACTCTTGCTTCTATTAGGCACTGTGGGATGGGACTGTACCTTGATAATGTAAGGTCAGGAGAGGTCAGTCTTGCAAACTTAAGTTATCCCTTTGTACAGCGCAATTTCTATAGTTCTCTATGAAAAGTGTGGAGAAGAATAAGCAGCGTTCAGCCCCTTTGAGCAACATGGGTCTTGTACGACCCGTGCCATCGGTTAAGGAATAGTCACATATTACACTCTTTATTTCTTATGCATATTTTATAAAGACACTATGTTACTCCTTTTGATGTGGATGGTGCAGTGTTTGTGATAAAACTTATGTGTCTGTACTTGTGCTTTTTGTGTACTGTGATTTTCGGCAATATCTGCTACTGTGACCGCAGTAGTTTTTAAATTTGTGATTATGACATATTATTATTAATATTTTTTTTTTTTTTTTTTTTTTTTGCTGTGCACGCTCCGCGTTTGTGCGGGTGACGGATGCTGCGGCTTGTGTCAAATTGGACACGTGTTTTCTGCAGACAGACCCTACCTCTGCTCTAGGCTAAACACAGATTTCCGCATGCCGAACATAATATTCCCTTACCTCCTATGCTAAGCTGTCTCTTCTTCTTGTTCCTCGGTATCCAATTTCAGTTTATCCAGTGTCAGTGCACTCGACAGTGTAGTCCTTACTCAGAACCACAGTTTATCAAATTTATTGTATAATACCCAGGTCCCTGACCATGGCCTCAACAAGTACACGCGGACGTCATGCTTATTGGGAGAGCCAATAATTTGTCGTACAGCACGTTTCGTACAAGTAGGCCTACTCGCTGCCAGGCATAGGCGTGTTAATGTTAAAGTAACACGAGGTCGAATGGATGATTCAGCAATGTGCGTGCGTGCGTGTGTGTGTGTTGACTAGCAAATATATATTTGCCAATTTTGTACAGTTCATCTGTTCTATGACTTTATCTTCTATTTTTATATTGTGATTATTGTCAGCTTGTTCACATGTTCACTATGTTTTATATGTTTTTATATGTGCTTTTGTGTGGTGCTGCAGCGTTGACCAAATGCATTCCTTGTGTATCATTCACTTGGCAATAAATTATCTTGAATCTTGAATAAGTATGGGTCCTCCACGACTCACATCGTCAGGAGTGTTATAATGAAATTAACGCATTAATTAATCAAATACATTTTTGATTAGATTAAAGTCCTTTTGTGTACTGGTACATACCTAAAAGATTGACACATATCTCGAAGATCGTTGATTTCTGTTCATTAGTTTAAGAGAAATCATTGATTTTTTAGTATCTCTGTGTCATTGACGACACACAGTCAAAGGTGAAGGTGAAAGTGTATAATGTCACAAGTATATCAACTAACAAGTTAGTATCTCGTATTGCCCCCAGTCGACGTGCGGTGGTCCCGTTGCCCTTGGTTTTAGCCACAAGCTGAGACGGGGGTATCCCAAACCTAAAAATAGAATAGAGAATTCTGGGAAATCTGATAACTAGCTACGGTTGCAATCGTGGTCGCTATTTCTCGCGAAGATGTGCTGGCTGAAATTAAACGAAAGTTGGGAGAGGAACTGCATATTTCTGGTAGTGAACAAAGGCTTTGCTCAATTATCGAAGGAGAACACGATGGATTTATAGAAACATGCACACATGTATGTGAGCTCAGTGCAGGCGATCGTGAGTCTCAGTGAACGATTGATCGCCATTGTCATCGATTCAGCTGCTCAGATCGCTTCGATGTGATGGTTCATTTATCGCTTGAATCACACTGTATAATGCACATGCAAGTTCTGTCAAAGATATGATGATTTGAGCATATGTTCGATTCCGTACCGATTGGAAGGTGGGGTGGAAAAATTCAATCATGGTGATGATCAATCCTATTTTGCAATGGTGGTTAGGCCTACTTTATTGTGTATGGTCACGGGTACTTACCTTTTGTAGTTTGTGTGCTTTTTGTTCTGTCGGCCTTTAGTGTTTGGCGTCGCCTTGGCTCGTTGTACTTTGTTGTGGTCTCGCTCTCTTTTGATTTTTGAAAGCAAATTCATATTGCATTGTTATCCAGCAGCATGCGAGGTCAAATTAGACGAATTCAGATCTAACCAATCTTCTTGTGACGCCATTTTGCGTGTGTTTCGTGTGCCATGCACCAGTCGCGAAGAGTCCTGCCGACGTCATTTCAGAAAAGGATTTTCCTACCCATAATTCCCCTGGGTTTTGAAGTTTCTAAAAAATTATTTTAGGCCGACGACGCTCCATGGAGCACAAAGCATGTAAAGGGAAGCAACCGGTTGTATGCGCACGTCGACAGAGACATAGAAGGGAAATACTAACTTGTTAGTTGATATACTTGTGATAATGTACAATGCAAGACAGGAAGTCCTCTTCAGGTTCACACAAACAACTGCTGCCATGACAAGGTTGAAGCCCATTTGGAAAGACAGGACCATCAGTCTACATTCCAAGGTAAGGCTGCTGCACTCCCTTGTCATCTCCATCTTCCTATAAGCTTGCGAAACATGGACCTTCACAGCAGATCTACAACAAAGAATACAAAGCATGGAGATGAGGTGCTACAGAAGACTTCTGGGCATTTCTTGTACTCAGCACATCACTAAAAACGAAGTCCAACAGACCATCACACAAGCCATTGGACAACACAAAGACATGCTCACAGTGGTGAAGAAACGGAAACTCAGATGGTATGGCCATGTCACCAGAGCATCAGGCCTTGCAAAGACCATCTTCCAAGGCACGGTGCAAGAAGGCAGAAAAAGAGGGAGACCGAAAAAGAGTTGGGAGTACAACATTCGAGAATGGATTGGCTTGACACTGAGCGTTGACATGGGGGTTGCTGAGGACAGAGAAAGATTGAGTACGCTGGTTAAACGATCATTTGTGGTGCCCCAACGACCTTCGAGTTACGGGATAGGACAGGATAGGATAGGCAAGACTGCATGCAATGTAGGCTACAGTGTTGGACTGCTTTAACCAGTGACAATTTTATTACTTGTCTGAACATAGAATAAATTATTAAATTACGATTTTCACCGCTTTTTTTGCCCCAGGCATTTGTTGGAGTGGTGAAAAAAGATGTTCAAGCTATGGAGGAGTGCGTCAACAAAGCAGAAGATGAGCTCAGTTCTGGCAATTTGATCAAAAAGCTCTCTTCACTTGTATCATCTGTGAGTGTGTTGGTTTATAATATTTATTTAGTATTTTGTTGTTGTAATTGTTGTTTTTACTATGCAAGTGTGTGCATACACATTTTAAAATAAATGTTCTTTTTATGAATTTAATTTTTAAACAATCAACATTTTTGAATGTGTGGCAGTTGTGATTGGTTATGTATAATACAATATGATATGACAATTTTCAAATGCTTTTTTAGGCACGAGTCCTTTGTTTAATGTTTTGATCAGTCTTTCTGACAACTCTAACTGTGAATCTAGAACATTTTTGTTCCTTTGACCATCACATATATTATTACATAGTTGCAAACTCACAAACTGCTGCCCTGACAAGGTTGAAGCCCATTTGGAAAGACAGGACCATCAGTCTACATTCCAAAGTAAGACTGCTGCGCTCCTTTGTCATCTCCATCTTCCTATATGCTAGCGAAGCATGGGCCCTCACAGCAGATCTCCAACGAAGAATACAAAGCATGGAGATGAGGTGCTACAGAAGACTTCTGAGCATTTCCTATACCCAACACATCACAAACGATGAAGTCTGACAGACCATCACACAAGCCATTGGACAACACGATGACCTGCTCACAGTGGTGAAGAAACGGAAACTCCGATGATATGGCCACGTCACCAGATCATCAGGCCTTGCAAAGACTATTCTGCAAGGCACAGTGCAAGGAGGTAGAAGAAGAGGGAGACCGAAAAAGAGGTGGGAGGACAACATTCGAGAATGGACTGGTTTGACACTGAGCGAAGCCATCAGGGCTGCTGAGGACAGAGAAAGATGGAGTATGCTGGTTAAACGATCATCTGTGGTGCCCCTATGACCTCCGGGTTACGGGACAGGATAGGATGCCTGACTACCTTCCGTTTTTGGCGGAAGATTCTTCCGAATTTTAATGCTTTTTTCCGCCCTTCCGCCTCTGACAACTTTTTTCCACTGAAGAAATCGAAAATCTTCTGCATTCCAATCAAGTCTTGAATCTGTAAGAGAGATCGTATTTTTTTGTACAGAATGGAGATAACCACTGTGCTGCACTCTTCTGTACTGAAGAACACAAAAGAGGTCTTTCTGTCTCAAACATGGCGACGAAGCGCGCGGTTCCAGTTCATGAAACGGACGACGAAGAAACCATTCACGTTGACAAAGATGAGAGTGAGACCGTAAAAAAGAAGAAATATGAAATTATGAGAATTCTTCAGTGATGACTGCCTGTGTGTACAAAGAATGAAACTTACTGTTGGGTAAAAAAAAAAAATTATAAAAAAAAGTTGTAATGTTATGTTCAAGGATCTTTGTACAAGCGCGAGAGGCATATTCAGCGACAAATTTTTCTTCTGCTTTTGTGCTGGATTCTTCCGCTTTTTCCTAAGTGTTCTTCTGTCAAGGCAAAAAGGAGGTAGGCAGGTCTGGGATAGGATAGGAAGGCAAACTCACAGCGACTCAACTAAAGCTTTTTAGTTTTGAGGTTAGGTCAGCCAGGCTAGCTATAAATAGCTTAGCCAATGCTTCCTTTCCTTTCCTTTCACTGGAAGGGAGGGTGCAGGCAAGCTATAAATAGCCTGCAGCAAGCAAAATGTGGAGGCACTAAACAGTGCTGCTCACATAGGCATTGAGCTGGTGCAGGCGAGTGGTATCATTGATTTCATTTCATTTAAAGTTTAATTTATATTAATATAATGTCATTTATTTAGTTAGTTAGTTTATTTATTGATGCATCTGTTTATTTAAAAGTTTATTTAGATTTTTGTTTACACGTGTAATTTGGGTGACTAAGTAAATATTTGTCTATACTGGTACAATATTTTCCAACAATTTAATTTGTTCCTGTGTTGATTTGATGGCATATTACTTTTGTTATGATTACCTGTAGACCAGGTTACATATATAGCTACTATAAATTTATGCTATTTGAATGATCTCATGACATCAAGTCTCTTTTTGCTGATCAAGAAATAGCAGGTGGCAGTGTATTATGTCACATATGTTTAACACAAGCCTTAGGTAAATGAGTTTACATTTTCATTATATGTTTTTCTTATGTTATTTTGTGTATATTATTTTGATGCAGAAAAAGACCACCAGTGCCAAGGTAACACAGAAACTCCAATTCACACCGCCACATATATTTCATACTGAACGATACCTGGGCGTCGAGGCGTCACCAACATTATCAACAGATGACACAAGTCCAGCAACTACATCAGCATCAACAACAGCAGCAGCTAACAGCGGTGAACCAGTTGAAGAAGCCACTGAAGCAACTTGATCAGAGGACCAACACCTTTCTTTTAACATTTTTTAAATATATTTTTTTAATGTAAGGTTTTGAGCAGTAAGGAAAAAAAAGGATGAAGAAAGGGAGGTGTGGGTGGTTGGTTATGTTTTGAAGAGAGCAGATTTACTGTGTTGACCATTTTCTTTAGTTTAAAACAGTTATTTTTGTGGGTTTTGTGTGTGTGTGTGTTTATTTTTATTTTCAGAGACAGAGAGTTGGCTGTTGTAACATCTTACACTGGTAAAGGTTTATAATAAACCAAAGTTCCATAGTGTTTACCTGTATTTAAACGTTCCTGTGTTTTTATTCTTCTCTCTTTTTTTGTAATGCACAGTTATGAACAGTAGGATGTGAGGAGTTTGGTGGGCTGGAAAAAAAAATTACTTGTATTAATTGATAATGGAAGTGTATGCCTATGGCTGTTTAGAAAGGTATGATTGATTTGATGTTACAAATCGTTTTTGTGCGTGACATTGAAACATTTAATTTAATTGATGTTACATTAATTGGAATACTTTTTAAGTAATTGGTTATGTGTGTATGGTTTTATGAATGAATGTATTATGAAACACTGTTTTTTGTTTTTTTGTTTTAGAAATAAGATGAATGTGCTGCTTGATATTTGTACCAATATTATAGTTGTTCATCGTTGGAATTTAAGGTCTCGTGAATTTATTGCGAAAAACTTTTTGTTTTCTTTTTTTTCTTTTAAAGAAAATAATATAAACATGCTGTTTGATGTATGTACCAATATTATAGTTGTTCATAATTTGAATTTAAGGTTTCATTGTGTAAACATGCGGAAAGTAAGGTCTCATTTTGTAAATATGTGGAAAGTGTGTGCTTGTTGTGAATGTACATGTTTTCTTTTGCATGGTGCTTTTTACCTTGTCTAGTCTATTACCTTTTAGATTGTGCATTATGAATGTTAGTATTTTAAATAAAACTTCACTTTGTGAACATGTGTAGTTGTGTGAACATATTGTGCGAGCATGTGTGGTTTATTATGCTTGAGTACGTAAGAATTATGATCATAAAATATAATTATTTAGTTGCATGTATTTTATCAGATTTATTCCAATAATTATTTAACTTCCCCTTGACTAAAACAAGAGTATTGGGGATCAAACAAGCATAGTTTGTGTTTAAGCTTATAATGATATGCCTCAGCTTAGCCTATATAACTCTTATTAGGGTCAATGTTGCGTTTTGGCGAACGAACTGCACTTACTGCCTTTAGTATCACTGGTCACAGTTGTTGGGAAAATTACAGTTATTTGCAATTTGAACTTTAAACCCTCTTGGTATGCTAGCCGCATGTAGTAGTAGATAGAGGCTATTTATTTGGGCCTCCACGCTTATTCATGCCTCTTTTTTCCAACGCTTTTGTGTGCATGTTATTTAGCACATCTCCCGACGGGGTGCCAAGGGTTTCAGTGTGAATAGTATCCCCACTTTCTAGAAATTTAGTGCTTTAAATTCCCTTTCTATTATATAAAACAATAAAGAAAATTTATATTTTATACAAATAGAATTTGTAAGAAAATCGTTCAAATTGATAACTACTAATGGTCTGGCGAATTAATTCCCCCAGACAAACTATACATCACAACTTTACTTTACTTTCGATACATTTAACGTCCCCGGACACCGTGGCATATTATGATATAGGAGACTTTACTAGTTTAAAATCATTGAAAGTTTATATTCAAATAAAATCCCTAGGGACCATAATAAGACATATATATTAAATAACACACAGATTCGGCAACCATTCATTCCACTGCTAAAATTATTAAAAGCATAAATAACCATATGCAGAATTAAAAAACAAATTATTTCGAAGCCTTGACGGGCTCGAGTACACTGTTACACCATACGACAAGGAGTTAAAATGTTAAAATCAATCCATTTACTGTTATGATAGGATTGTATATTTTATATTAAAAACATTGTGCTATGATGTCAAATGACATCGATAGTCATTAATAGATTATTTTTCAATAATTATTTCTAAATAGCCTGCAATAGGCCATCTATTATACCCTGGTTAGGGTAAATAAAATATATTAAACGATTAATTATTAAAATAATAAAGAGAAAGCAGACACACCATAATGGTTTGCCAGGCTGCATTTCTAAGCAAACGTATCAATTTACTTTTAAGTTAAAAGGATCTTTAAAACTATATAAAATCCAAACAGCCAAGACCGTTGTGGTCCGGCTGTTTTAGGCCAGAATAATTATCTTGAATATCGACATCATAGGTAAAACCGATGATTGCCGACAGTCAAAACAGCCCGAAAACCAGGGGATCATACTGTGGCCTCCATTTGTCGTTTCTAATTTACAGTGCGACCAGGAGTTTTAAAAAAAAAAAAAATGTTTTGCCATTAATATTTTTACATAGTCTGAGATAAGTATGTTATATTAATAATTACTTAATGCAATGAACACCCAGCTCCACAACCTAGACCCAAAGGGCGTATGGCTGTGTAACCGGCCTTCATCAGAGAGCATCTGCAACGGGTGAATTAAGTATGAGTCTAACTACATGTAATACTTCAACTGATCCTGAAGCAACAATCAGCGATTGCAGCCCCTGCATGTTGAGATTTAATTTAGCTTCTAACAACTTTTCGTGCAGAGTACTGAAATATTTAGTAAGAGTAGGACAATTAAATAAACAGTGACCAAAAGAGATGTGCTCCCCACAGGTGCACCTGGGCTGGTTTGGACAATGGTTTAGTTTTGGGTGTGCCACCATAAGTCTACTAGCCAATGATCGTATTTGTACTGGAAGCGATGTAAATATCGGGAAAGGTTTGAAAGTCGGGGACAGAATAAGGTTATCTTTTCCATTGTTCCAAACCGCGAACTCGGTCCGCCATGTTTTCCATACCTGTTTCCCCCTGTCGCTGTCTGATGTTGCATGTATACTCTCATGGTTGCCCACAGAACTGCATGCCAGACTCAGTCAAACGCCTTCTTGAAGTCTACAAACACATGATACAGATGTTGGTGCTGTCGGTATTTCTCGCAGATTATTCTGAGGTTGAAAATCTGTTCAGTGATACTTTGCCCTGCCCTGAATCCTTCTTGTTCTTCAGCTATGATTTGTTCAGCTTGGTGTTTCAACCTGTTGATTATTATTTTCAGGAGGACTTTGCTGGGATGGCTGGTGAGGCTGATGGTGCGGTAATTTTCACACTCCTGAAGGTTACCCTTTTTGGGAAGAGTGATGACAAGCGACTGGGTCCATGGTGTAGGCCACTCCCCACTCTGCCAGATCTTGTTACAGATAATGGTGAGGATGTCAATCATCGCTTCTCATCCTGCTTGAAGCAATTCTGCAGGTTATATGTTGTCCACTCCCACTGGCTTCCCCTTTTTCAGCGATTGTTATTTTATTATGGAGGATTTTTATAGCGCACATATCTCGCAGTACTTGGCGACTCAAAGCGCTGGCCAATACAGGATCTAACTCAAGCCGCCCAAGGCGCCAACTTGCAGCCTTTGGGCGCATCGTAATAACGCTCCAGACAACTGAGCACAATCCTGGGCAGCCAGGGATGGGAGAGAAGGACCTAGGTGCATGCTGGGTGTGTTCTTGTCACCGGCACTCACCCATCTAAGACATGAGCGTCAGGATCTTTAAAGTCCGTTATGATGGAATGTATGCGACACAGACTAGACCTCGGTTTATACTCTCATCCGAAGGAGTAGGAAACGGGACTAAAGTGTCTTTCCCAAGGACACAACACAATGCCCCGGCCTGGGCTCGAACCCGGGACGTTCAGATCCGCAAGCCAAAGCTCTACAATTAGACCACCGTACTTCCATATTGCACTGCTGCCTCAATCTTCTCGGAGAATTTGGAGGACTTTTTCTTCTTCTCTGTTCTGGGAACATGCTAGAACTGATGGGTCTCCATTTGGTGTAAATGTCAGAGCAGTACTCTGTCCATCTATCCGAGATTTCTTGTTCTTCTGTAAGGCATAAGCCAAACTTACTTTGGATCGTGGAGACCTTGGGCTG
Organism: Oncomelania hupensis; assembly: GCA_036898135.1. Taxonomy (NCBI): domain Eukaryota; kingdom Metazoa; phylum Mollusca; class Gastropoda; order Littorinimorpha; family Pomatiopsidae; genus Oncomelania; species Oncomelania hupensis. The sequence continues at coordinate 32,536,146 of CM072519.1, forward strand.
TTTAACACTTGTTAACCGCTTCAGTCTGGTAGGCCTTGCTGTTGTTCTTGTTCAGACTGTTCTCTATTTCCTAGTATTGATCTTCTATCCAGTTCTCCTTTGCTGTGCGCATGCTTTTTCGGATGTCACTGTTGATTTTTCGGTAGGCATCAGCTCCCTGTGGGGTGTTCTTTATCTTTTTCATCTCTCTTCGTTTGTCACACGGGTCCAAAATTTCAGGTATGATCATACGGTTTCTTCTTTGGGCGGTGCTTGCCAAGGATCTCAGTGGCGCGGCGGCATCTGTCACAGCTGAGTTGAAAGTGGTAGTCATGGTGTTGACAAAATGAGCAGTGGTGCAAATTTCCCTGCAATTGTGGCTTTGAATATTTAAGCCAACTCGTGCGTGTCCTGCCAATGTTGACGCTTGATATGAATCGTTTCTTGATCATGATGTAGTCAATCTTGTTGTGATGTTCCGCACTGGAACTGTGCTAGGTCCATCGTCTGGATTTTTTGTGGGGACCACACGTGTTTGCCAGTAGCAGATTGTTGTATCTGGCAACCTCCAAGAGTCTCAGACCTCTGTCATTTGTTTCGTTGTTGCAGTGGAGTTTACAAGTGTACTCGCCAACCGTGGCCTTTCAGTCGCCTTGCACTATGACTATGTCCTTCTTCGGCACTTGGTCAAGGACAGCCTGCAGATGTTCATAGAAACCTCGACTTCGCTGTCTTCGTAGTCTGATGTTGGGACATAGGCCTGGATGATGGTGATGTTAAAAAGGGCTGCTCTCATACGTATGGTAATATGAGTCTACTGGAGACTGGGTGGAAACCCATGACAGTGGCTAGAATGTCTTTCTGGACAAAGAATCCAATGCCATGTTCATGCCTGTCATCTCTCCCGCTGAAATAAAGCTTGCGGCCTTTGTCGGTCGTTGTTTCACCTTATAGGCCTTTCCAGCATAGTTCGCTGATACCAAACATGTTCCAGTTCTTCTAATTTTCCATTTATGTCTTGTTATGTCTTGGGCAAGAAAGGTCCCAATCCTCTCCAGGCTGTTGGCCACCGCCGAAATCCACGAGTACAGTGTGGCTCGCCTTGGCCCCGATGCCGTGCTGACATCATCCCTGTTAGTCGCCTCTTATGACACGCCGGGAAACGTTGGGTCTATTGTATTCAGGGCCCGAACCCACAGGGCATAAGGAGGAGAAGAAGCAAATCAAAATAAACAGTCAGTTGGAGGGGCCGGGTAGCTCAGTTGGTAAGAGCGTCTTGCTAGTAACCGAAAGGTCGCTGGTTCGAATCCCGGATTGGTCAACGTGTGATCATATTATTTTCCCCTTTACCAAAAACTGGCCCGCTGGTGGCAGTATAAATCGGTCCAGTAGTCACCTATATGCGAAAGTGTCGTGTGACTATAATCTACAAACAACAACAGTCAGTTGGAGTGAGTGGTCAAACTAGATGAATCACTGAGGCGGAAAGAGATCAGTTTTGAGAGCAATTTGAAGGCAGAGTATGACGGTTTAAAAGCGCCCAAACCGAAAGTACCATTATTACGAGATAATTGAAATTAACACGTGTTCGGTGTAATTTACGGAGATACTGGTAATCCATAGTGTTAATTAATAATTATCAGTATTTTCCATGCCTTCCTAGCGCCAAAACCTGATATTCATAAATATCATGAGATAATTACAAATGTCATGGGATAATTACAGTTGTCATTGGATAATTAAAATTATCAAGGGATAATTAAAATTATCAAGGAATAATTACAATTATCATTGAAAAATTACAAATATCATATCCTCGCGTGAACATGTTTAATTTTTAGTTTTGGCTCTAGCAATCCGTCTGGAAATGCCCCAAAACCGAAAAATTTTAACTTTTATTTGATAATTATAATATTTACGTGTTAATTGTAAATATGTCGTTGATATTTGTAATTATCCCATGATATTTGTAATTATCAGGTTTTGGCGCTAGTAGGCCGTTGCCTCAAGATGACTAGTTTTACCCTGCTTACTTTACTATTTAGCCTTGTTTAGTCATTGTAATCTTAGAATGTTAATGTTAGGCTGCAGCAGACGATGGAAGTAATCAAGCGTAGCAATGATATACTGCCGTTTACACACAGTGGTAGCTGACGGTAAGAGCGAAGGCAATGACATCATCGTAGCTACGTTAGGCGAGTCGATTACCAGCCTATGGGAACACAGTTTAGAATAGACTCAACCAAGTCTGGCTGATTCAAATAGAGAGATAGAACGGCAGTCGCGTCGGAAACGAGGAGCAGTAAACAGCTACACAGTTAGCAGTAATATCTCTCCTGAACAGACCAGGAAGCAGGACTTGAGAATTTTAGAATTCAATCAAGTAGCCACGAGCCTGACTTTGTCAAACAGGTAAATGAACATACTTCTGTTTCATCGTGATATATTTATATTATTGTTGAAAGTATGTTTGTGGAATTTGCTATGCATAGACTTGAATTGTTAATCCGAATTTGCCTTACCACGTGGAGAAGCCAAACACGTGTTAAGCACGACCGGTTTGGACGCCATGTTGTATACCTGACGGAACCCCTGTTGTTTAACCTATATGTATGTTTGCAGACCAGTGGCTGTACCAGTGAATGTTTATAATATTATTAATTCTGTATGTGTATAGTTAGCCACGATTTATATTTATGTATGTATATATAGGAAATTAGAGTTGAGATTCCAGTGGACCACGGACGTAGCAGAATGTTCGTCGCTTATGTATAGAGATGTGGAGCTATCACTGAGTGAGGGCTACTTTGGCTTTCAGTGAGACGCTCTGCACAGACCTATTATTCAAGGTTGTGCAGAATTTCGTCTCTTGTGTTACAGACGAGCAGGCGAGATATACCGTGCGCCCAACTCCACAGAAAACGCGAGTTGGCTATTTAGCCTCTACAGCCCAGGACTGAGAGAGCAACCCTGGAAAACACTCTCCAAGACACCACAGCGTGTCAAGGAACCAAACTACACGACGACCCAGCGTGTACCAGAAGCTACCTCAACGAAGGGCTTCAAACCCGCTACACCAAAGTTAAGTGCATAGGAAAAAGTGCACTAAAACTGATAGCAAAAGGACCACAGTAGTCCACTCTTCAGAAAACTGTAAAACGGACCACAGTAGTCCAATCTACATGAACTCTAGTAGCCAGTGCCCTATGAAGACGTAACAGCTGCCTAGACTATCAGCGATCGAACCATTTGCATTGACTCTTGACTTTTTAAGGTAGATTAGTACATCGAAGATCTTGTGTAGAGTAGAAGAAATAAATGTGTGATTTTAACTGTTATCAAGTGGCTGGACTACATATGATTCATAGCCGTGTGAAAGCTAGTGTGACAGTAATCTTTTACCATTTTTCTATCTATGCCCCAGCCCTAACACAGACCGAGCTAAATAAATAAATGTATTAAAGTAATTCAGCGGGTGACTCACTAGCGGTTCCCATCGAATAAAGCGTGAGGGTTACAGCAATCCATAGGGGCCGGGTAGCTCAGTTGGTAAGAGCGTCTTGCTAGTAACCGATAGGTCGCTGGTTCGAATCCCGGATTGGTCAACGTGTGATCATATTAATTTCCCCTTTACCAACAACTGGCCCGCTGGTGTCAGTATAAATCGGTCCAGTAGTCACCTATATGCGAAAATGTCGTGTGACTATAATCTACAAACAACAATCCATTGTGCAGAGCCCAGTACCAACCAATAAACCCCACGTTACAGCCGTCGTATATGTGAATTGCACAGAACACGTGTTAGTTACCATTATCGCTGATACCTATAAATGCAAGTTTTGGCACTAGTAAGCCGCCTTAGCCAGGATTAAAAATGATCACGTAAAAATTGAATTGTAATTATCAAGTGAAAATTGTAATTATTTTGTGATAATTACAATTGCCGGTTTAGGCGCATTTCCAGGCGGATTGCTAGAGCCAAAATTAAAAATTAAAAACATAATCACGCGAAGATATTTATAATTTTTTAATTTTTAATAATAATTGTAATTATCCCGTGATAATTGTAATTATCCCATGATATTTGTCATTATCTCATAATCTTAGTAATTATCAGGTTTTGGCGCTAGTGGGCTGTCATAGCAGAGAGTGTAGGTTAGCTGCGAAGAGAGAGGGGCAATGTGTTCCAGGTTCTTGGACTAAAAACATTGAAGGAGCTTGAACTTGCAGACATAATTTTGAGCGAGGAATGCGGTATGGGGCGCCATGTGTCCATTTATTCAATGTGACTATTCTATACATAGAATAAATTATATGCACATAGAAAGCATTCTATGCACACAAAAAGCATTCATTAGTTGAAATTCCATTTATAAAAAAGAAACCAATATTGTAAGTCATAGAATAAAATTCTTTGTATAGAATAACATTCTATAATATAGTGTAAAATTCTATGTCCATAATACAATTCTATGTATAGAATAACATTTTATAATAGAGAATAAGATTCTATGTATGTAATACAATTCTATATTATAGAATGCACTTGTATGCATAGAATTGTATTCTATAACATAGAATGAATTCTATTACAAAGAATGAATTCTATAACATAGAATTTATTCTATGTGCATACAATTCATTCTATAACATAGAATGAATTCTTTAACATAAAATAAATTATATGACATAAAATGAATTCTATGTGCATAGAATAAATTGTATAACATAGAATGAATTCTATAATAAAGAATGAATTCTATATGCATAGAATGAATTTTATAGCATGGAATGAATTCTATGACATAGAATGAATTCTATAGGCATAGAATGAATAGTATAACATAGAATGAATAAGACGACATAGAATGAATTCTATGACATAGAATGAATTCTATAACATAGAAGGAATTCTATAGCATAGAATGAATTCTATGACATAGAACTTATTCTATAGCATAGAATGAATTCTATAACATAGAATGAATTCCATAGCATAGAATGAATTCTATGACATAGAATTTATTCTATAGCATAGAATGAATTCTATGTTACAGAATGAATTCTATGTCATAGAATTCATTCTATGCTATAGAATTCATTCTATGCTATAGAATAAATTCTATGTCATAGAATTCATTCTTTGCTATAGAATTCATTATATGTTATAGAATTCATTCTATGTCATAGAATTCATTCTATGTCATAGAATTCATTCTATGTCATCTTATTCATTCTATGTTATAGAATTCATTCTATGTCATAGAATTCATTCTATGTCATAGAATTCATTCTATGTCATAGAATTCATTCTATGTTATAGAATGAAATCAATATATACACTTTTTTTTAAATAGTAAAAACTGGGGCACTGTCAAGGTATAGAGAACATTTTTTATGGCATGGGACTGTATTGCAGAGAGATATACACATTGCCACATCCCATCACCACACCACATCACTCTACATCACACTGCACCACAAATGTGATGGGTAGGTGTGGAGTGATTAGGTTATGTGATGATGTGGTCTGATTCACTGCTTTTAAGGCATAATAGAACTGTATTGCAGATACATACATACACATTACCACATCACATCACCACACTACATCACTCTAAATCACACCACACTGCACCACAAATGTGATGGGTGGGAGGGGTGGGGTGATTAGATTATGTGATGTGATTCACTGATGCCATGATATGTGCTGTCTGCTGCAATGTGAAGATGTGCTGCTGCTGTGATGGCTGATGTGATGTGATGATTTGTTGATATGATGTGATTTTATGTGGTGGTGCGTTTTCACGATGATGGTGATGAAGCAATGTGATGCAGTGATGTGATGTGATCGATGTGGTGATGATGCGATGTGGTGATGTGTCATACAATATCTTTTTTTTAATTCTAAATTTTGTTACAATTTATTAGTTGTTTTTTTAAATTTTATGTGAATGAAATGAATTATATGTATATAGAATTAATTGTATAACACAGCAAGAATTGTATGACATAAAAATCCTTTTTTTAACATAAAATGGATTTTATTCGCAACACTGAATACATTCTAATTTCATAGAATTGTTTTTTAACATTTGGTGCACATAGAATGCATTCTATGTTATAGAATGTTCATTCTATAACATAGAATGTTCATTCTATAACATAGGATCCATTCTATAACATAGAATGTTCATTCTATAACATAGAATGGTCATTATATAACATAGAATTCATTCTATAACATAGAATGTTCATTCTATAACATAGAATCCATTCTATAACTTAGAATGTTCATTCTATAACATAGAATCCATTCTATAACATAGAATGTTCATTCTATAACATAGAATGCATTCTATAACATAGAATGCTCATTCTATGCGCAACTAGGTCATTCTATGTGAAACGAGGCTATGACGTATAAAGGGACACGTGGAGCCTTGCACGCGCGAGAACTGAAGAAATGGCTGACGTACCAAGCGCTCTGCGGCTTTATCAGACATCATAATTTCGTGAACAAGCATTTAGGTTTCTTGTTCTTCTTCGACGGTATAATTAGCGATAAAAATAATTGACGTCACACCCTCCCCCCCCCCTCTGCCCCTGCGTGCTTGCTTTTTTGATTACAATGTACTGAGGTTCTGTAAGGGTTTATAGTGACAAAATCTAATTAAATAATCAGTTCTTTTCGCTCAATACCGAAGAAATAACCGTACTGTACACTCATAAAAAGCAATAATTAATATATTTAAAGGTCGAATATTGCTATACAACTCTGAGACATAATAAATGAAAGGTTCATAAAGCTGATTATTGCAAAAAATCTATTTCACCCCAATATGAGTTCCTTCCGTTAATAAAATGAATAGCATCATAGCATTAGGAACGTACGTCAGCCATTGATGTAGAGTGATGTGGTGTGGTGATGGGATGTGGCAATGTGTATCTCTCTGCAATGCAGTCCCATGCCATAAAAAAAATGTTCTCTATACCTTGACAGTGCCCCAGTTTTTACTATTTAAAAAAAGTTTTTATATTGATTTCATTCTATAACATAGAATGAATTCTATGACATAGAATGAATTCTATGACATAGAATGAATTCTATAGCATAGAATGAATAGTATAACATAGAATGAATAAGATGACATAGAATGATTTCTATGACATAGAATGAATTCTATAACATAGAATGAATTCTATAGCATAGAATGAATTCTATGACATAGAATTCATTCTGTAACATAGAATTCATTCTATGCTATAGAATACATTCTATGTTATAGAATTCATTCTATGCTATAGAATTCATTCTATGTTATATAATTCATTCTATGTCATAGAATTCATTCTATGTCATAGAATTCATTCTATGTCATCTTATTCATTCCATGTTATACTATTCATTCTATGCCTATAGAATTCATTCTATGTCATAGAATGAATTCTATGTCATAGAATTCATTCTATGCTATAAAATTCATTCTATGCATATAGAATTCATTCTTTATTATAGAATTCATTCTATGTTATACAATTTATTCTATGCACATAGAATTCATTTTATGTCATATAATTTTTTTTATGTTAAAGAATTCATTCTATGTTATAGAATGAATTCTATGCGTATAGAATCAATTCTATGTCATGCAATTTATTTTATTTTAAAGAACTCATTCTATGTTATAGAATTCATTCTTTGTAATAGAATTCATTCTATGTTATAGAATATAATTCTATTTATACAAGTGCATTCTATAATATAGAATTGTATTACATACATAGAATATTATTCTCTATTATAAAATGTTATTCTATACATAGAATTGTATTATGGACATAGAATTTTACACTATATTATAGAATGTTATTCTATACAAAGAATTTTATTCTATGACTTACAATATTGGTTTCTTTTTTATAAATGGAATTTCAACTAATGAATGATTTTGTGTGCATAGAATGCTTTCTATGTGCATATAATTTATTCTATGTATAGAATGGTCACATAGAATAAATGGACACATGGCGCCCCATATGCGGAGGGTTAGAGTATCAGAAGTTCTGAGATTACAAGATGGGATGTAGGGCCTAGAGCTCAAGGCAGTCAGATAGGTATCATGGTGCAGAATCAGACACTTGAAGCATATAGGATGCAGATTTTTTTTTATCCCGTTTGTAATGTGTTAATCTCTACTTTAAGTCTTCTTCCATTAAGTGTTGGTAATTGCAAATGTTCTAACCTTTGCAAAGTACACTTCCATCATTAATACAGGTAATCTTTGCCCGAGTCTTCAGCAAAGGGTCTACTGGTTGTTGATGTTGCATTGTTATTTTTCGCTAAAATAATTCTTATCAATGTTTTAAAGACTCTCTGAAAGATGAATAATAAATAAAAGTCATAAATCATCAAATTATAAGGATATAAATGCAGTGAAATTCGGCTGTATTTAATTCCGGTTCTATTGAATATCCGGCTCTATTGAAGCTCAAGCTAGGTCCCGGCCAAACGTGTTCTTTGTAGGCCTATATCACATATGTTAAAAAGCTGAATCTGTTGAATTCGGATCTATTGAATAATCGGCTCTTTTGAAGCACGGCGTCATGCTCCCTGAGAGATTTTCGTCGGTTCTATCACAGACTATATTTATTGAAGCCAGAGAATGCATATGAGAAATACTGTCTTAACTTAGTACACGTCATCGTAACTATTAAATCATTTATGCCAGTGGTGAGTATTCATTCAATCGTCTATGACATAATAATCACGTCTGTGTGTATGTATGTGTGTGTGCGTGTGTGTGTGTGCGCGCGATCTCGCGCCGCGTGTGTGTATGAAACCTCTAGAATCATTTGTATCATATATGGTAAGCTTACACGCGGTTTTGATGTCATTTGCTCATTTAAATTAACAGTGCTGCGATTTGATTGAAGAAAGAGAACATATTTTTAATACATCAGATTTAAATAAGATTTTTAAAGAGGTTGCCTGTAAAAGTTTGTTTGAATATTTAAGAGTGACAGGCTTGGATTTTTTTTTTTTTTAAAGATTTGAACCATTTTATAATATTTTTAGATAACGTTTCTCTGGTCCTGATTTGGCTCGGAAGAGTCCGCTGGACCTAAAGCAATAATCGTGTAATGTAATGTAATGTCATTATATTTGCATTGTTTTGTGACGACTAGCTCTTCTTCTCTTGAGACCAATTAAGCTAGTCGCCTGACTAGCAAAATTCAATTCTTTTTTTAGCCATTGATCTTTGAAACCCAATAACAAATGTAACTCATTATGTGACCAATTACCATCGTAATTTAGTCTCTCACATCGCTTATGAATCTTGGTAAAGAACGACTGATAGGGATAGCTAAACGACTCATCTACCTATAAATCTTAATCTCCTTTTAAGGTAATTTATCACACCGAGGCGTTTAGTATATTATATACCCATAATAGACCTAAACATGCCTTTCAGTCTTCATAATTTTAGCCTTTGGAGTTTTCCTCTTATTACATCAAGATATTTTTTTTTATTCAATGGAGCATCAGGGAAGCATGCACTTATTTGTTGCTCTTTACTTTGATACATTTATTTTAATGAGTTTTATTAATTTGGAGATCCAGAAGCATTTCCAATAGTCAAAATCCAAGTTGAAAACTAGCCAGTTAATTCACACAGTCAAGAACAACACCCTGAAAAACAAAAACAAATAATAACAAAAACCAAGATGTCTGCTTTATGTCAAAACTTTTATAAGGTAGATAAGCGCCATGCTACTTTTTTTGTTGATTTTTTTTAAAACTTTGTTCTATTAAATATTTAGAAAACAATTCAGAATAATATAATTATCAGTTATACTGAATTCCTTCAGTGTAGTTTCTATTGAATATTTGGCTATATTGAAGTCAATTCGAGATCACCAGACACTTCAATGGACCTGGAGTTCACTGTAGTTCTCTCTTCTTCTTTCAGTCTCTCTTTTTAAATATCGGTAATCAGAAGTCTTTCTCGATCTATATCTCTTTTGCTGGCTTACCCTACATGCCAACAATATCTCCTTCCCTGTTTCCTTTTTTTTTCTTTCTACATAATAATAAATACGGAATATCTATAAGGGATCAAAATGGGAAGAAAAACATACTTTACACACATACAAACGCCCACTAAAACCAAACAAAAATGAAAGAAATCTTATAAAGGAAAACGTACCATCCAGAACGACAGCTCTCTTTAAAATTATTTTATTCATATTGTATATTAAGTAATAACCTATAATTTTTTGCTAGAAAAGATCCATCTGTTGACACGACCTAGATCTGTCTATTAAAGTCACACTCTTGCAAACCAGAGTGATACTGGCTAAACCAAAACCGAAAGTAGAAACTACATATAGCAAATGTGGAACATTCGAAACAGAAAATAGAGTTGAGTCATAACTGGTGCGTTTTCATTAGCAAGTCACATCCGAGTCCGCATTGCCAAGTCTCATTACGTTTGAAATTGGCCGGCCAGAACGACTGTATAACATTAATTTTAATTGTTTCACAAAAAGAAACAGCCGAGAAAGAGTGTCCATTATATAACTTCCAAAAATATACTCCGTTTGTTCGAAAAGTTGATAGTTTCGGTTATAGATTGCCAAAAGGTCAACCTAGGCAGCTAGTGCAATGAAAACGCACGCACCTGTTCTAAGTAGATTGAATTATTTCTATCAGCATTCGTTTCTGCTCAATTGGAATAAGTTCTTTACAGTCGCCAAATAACGTTTACTTTAGTAGACATTTGTAAGTGCGGTGGAAAAATCGAACAATTTTTGGTTTACGCAATACCAAAAGTAGTATTTATTATTCAGTATTTGATGCACACGCTACTTCTGCTGAAGTGGTGATTCGAATGGGACTCAGCTGACTGCAAGAACTTCACACATGTGAGTATATTGTAGTAGTGTTCATGTAGTTGTCGTTTTGATGAATTAGATCATTAGGCCTAATTTTGCCTCATATAGTATCTGAGAAATTGCTGAATGAATGTAATTCCCCAACTTCTAAATGAGAAGGCTTGTTAAGTAGACCTAAACAGGACCAGCCTTGGCATTGTTTCATAAAAATTATGAAACGGTTTCATCTGAATACATAAATAATTATGGCACGACTTTAGCTGATGCTACGAAGTAGGGACCCTTTTTTTTAAATAACCCCTTCCCCCGCCCCCTGCCAATTTGCAACCACACACATGTACCCACACGTCACCACCACTCCACTTGTACGCACCCGTCTCCCAAGGTAACTTGCCTCGCTGTGTCTGTTGTTGTGCAGTGTGGTTAATTATACATATCGCATGCAACAGACGTATTTGGTTGGCCCGCCAAATTAATTTGTGTATGTGTGTGTGTGCGTGCGTGTGTGTGTATGTGTGTGAAAGTGGGTTGTGCTGTGTTTTGTAATCTACTATTGTTGTTGTTTTTTGTGTTGTTGTTTCTGTTACTGATCACGACGGCCATTGTTCGAACCTCATCAACACGGAACATTAAAAGCATCTATTTAAAGGGTCTGCATGTACGACCTGAACACACACGTGCATACGCACTATACAGTGAGCGTAAGACACATTTAAAACAGTACACCTCTTTTGCCCTCTACGTAAACCTACCCTGGTAAGCTCAATTATTAAAAAAATGTAAATAATCCGTCATAAAGACAAATGAGGCTAAAGAACTGTGATCTGATATCAAAGGAGTTTAGCTAACCTTCTTTGCTAATATGCATTAAACTGTTTAAGTGTAATCCGTGCCATAATATAATCCTGCTTATATTCATTGCATTTGATATGAAGCCTGTCAGTTTCTGTTCCTCCTTCTCACTGCTTTTGCATGTATCCAAGTAGACTAGTTGACCTACAGCCTGTACTTTTTAACGAATTATTATCTCTCTAAACTTCTATCCGTTAATAGACTATCCACTATATTTTTTTATGTTAATATATTAAGACAGATAACACATTTACTTTATTGACAAGTAATTAAGCCTATTTACACACAGTGTCCAAGGAAAATGTATCAGGAAAAAAAAAAGTTGAAATTTTAAAATATACATTGAATTGAATAGATCTTTAATTAAATTATTGTATATATAGGCTTATAGCCTACAATTAAAGATCTCCTGAATCCATAGAGTATTTTTACCTGTTTCACCCTGATTCGGATTTCCTTGTACGCTGTGTGTAAATAATAATTTAAAGTATATGCGTTATCTGTCTATAGTACTTTTCCCACTCTCTACCTTTGTGGCGGGATGTTACACAATTTGCAATCAATAACGCGGATCCTCTGTCGGAAAGCTGTAGACATCACACAGGCTTATGATAGCAGTTTCTCATTCTCTTACACGTAAGCCTGAGTGTGTGCGCTACATACCGCTTTGCTAAAAACACTTCCACTCTCTCCCCCCCTCCGCCCCATTACCCTCCACCCCCTCGCAAAAAACTAAAATAACACTACAGGCACTCAGCATGAGTAATGTCCTGGTGGTCTAAATATTGAAAGGTTAATTGTAAATTATAGTCACAAGACAGCGGAGCGCTTGGGCGATCACTGGTCACATTATTCTGACAACAGCGAACCAGTTGATGGTAATAATATGCAGGGCCGGACCCAGGGGTGGGGGGGAGGGGTTACCTGGGTTCCAGAACCCCCCACCCTCACCCCTTCCAAACTAAAAAAAAAAAATTTATTGCAAAGAGTTTTCATTTTATAAAAATTGTTTTTAAAACATTGCAGTTTTCAGTCACTTTTGGTCCAAGGTACAAAGAGTTATTTATAGACAATTCAACGGAAATCCATTTCAAGGAATCCGTTGAAACGTCCAAAGCGTTTTCCCGTTGAAACGACCAAGTAACCCAGCCCTTAAGCCTAAATTAGTAAATGCAGCCATATTTTCTTGTTCTCGCCGCAAACCTCTTCCAGCACCTTCACCTTGATACTGTCCCAATCCCCCAAAAACAATGTTTTAGAAATATTAATTAAGATGCTAAGTTGATAAATATGAACACAGCGTTCGTTGCCTGGTTTGGTGAAGTCAGCAAAATGGCAAATGCTTTGACAACTGATGTTATTGTTCCTCGTCAATCATCCCGACAGACTCTCCGTGACAACCAACCTGCGGCCCCTCCAGAAGAATATTTCAAGATTAGCATTGCCATTCCTTTCTTGGAACACCTGTCAACCGAATTGGACTCGAGGTTCAAAAATGCTGACCTAGCAGTTGATGGTCTCTGTCTGGTGCCAAGCACTTTAATAGACAACCAGGATGGTTTCATGCAGGTTCCAGGAGGGGTGAAGACACTGGCAATGTTGTGGGAGTCTGACCTACCAGACAACGCTAGCCTTGATGCAGAATACCAAGGGTGGGTTTGCAAATGGCGAAGTGCTGCTGAGAATGCGACAGCTATTATCCCATCCATGGCATCAGAAGCACTGAAACATTGTGACAGGGATTTTTATCCCAACCTGTTCATCATGCTAAAGAACCTTTGCACCCTGCCCGTCACTACTGCCGAGGGTGAGCGTTCAAACAGTCAGTTGCGCAACCTGAAAAACTACCTGCGCTCTACAATGGGGCAACAGAAACTCAATGAACTTGCTTTACTGAAAGTGCACAGGGATGTTGATATTGACTTCAAAGAGGCAGTGAACTGTTTTGCCAGAAGATACAATTCACAAATGGTACTAATGCCGAGGAACCTAGTGCAGCAAGACTGAAAGTGAAAGCAGGGCGGTGATGTTCATAAACTACAAGGTAAAGCTTTATACCGTTAACGATCAACAAAAAGTATTGAATAGTAATAGTATACAAAACATCTTTGCTGATAAATAAATGTTTGTGTGTGTGCTTTTTTTAAGGGATAAGCAGAGGATAATTTTTGTACCCCAGAAGTCCGACAGACCATCAAACAAGCCATTGGACCACACGATGACCTGCTCACAGTGGTGAAAAAACTGAAACTCCGATGGTATGGCCACGTCACCAGATCATCAGGTCTTGCAAAGACCATCCTGCAAGGCACAGTGCAAGGAGATAGAAGAAGAGGGAGACCGAAAAAGAGATGGGAGGACAACATTCGAGAATGGACTGGTTTGATACTGAGCGAAACAATCAGGGTTGCTGAGGACAGGGAAAGATGGAGTACGCTGGTTAAACGATCATCTGTGGTGCCCCTACGACCTCCGAGTTATGGTATAGGATAGGATTATAGGGATAGAGTTTGTCAGTTCAATTATTTAAAAAGCTCAAAGTCCCAGACCATCACAAATGGCTTTTTCAAGGTTCAGATTGCACCATTTTGCATCCTTGAACGCTCTAGAACGATCCTTGAACGCCCTAGAACGCTCGGCGCTTCGCGCCTTCGCTGAATCTTCCCCTCCCTCCCCCTCCCCCTCGACTTTTCCCAGGTCCGGCCCTGAATATGGGCACATATTGGCCAATCTAGAATTCGACACTGGGACCTTTCGCTTACTAGTAAGGCACTCTACCAACTGAGCTATCCGGCCCCTCTTCATACTAATAGCTATCCGGCTCCTCTTCATACTAATATTGGACATTGTTTTATTTATAGGGAGCACGGGTTGTGCTTTTCGTTTGACGACGACGGAAGAGGGGGCAGAGACACTAGCCACAACAGAGAAGGACGAAAGGAAAGCGGTGGGCGCGGAAGATCAGGAGAAGGATCTAGAAGGGACGGAAGAGGAAGAAGAGGAGCAGGAGGAAGAGATCAAGACCAAGATGATAGAGGCTACCTACGGAGGTACGCCTCTGCAGACAGCCTGAACAGGTACGCTTGAACGGTTGAACGTTTGTTAATTTGTTTGAAGTCAATTCACGTAAAATATATTTGACATGTGAGAGGGAATTACAAAAAATAGCATCAGCATTAACATTAAAATCCATTACAAAATGTATTTAAAAGAATGAGAAGAAAAACGACAATTTGAAAAAAAACATTAATTGAAGTGAGTATAGTAATGAGAACCATTTAGTCCAAACGATTAGGGCATGTTTGTTTGGGTTGTGTGTGTGTGTGTGGGTGTGTGTGATTTATAATGATGTTTGTATTCTATTTTGTTTTTGCAAACAGGGGTTCGATAAATTAGAGTACAGCCTCAGCGTCCCATGCGTGGGATGTCTTTATTGTAAAGTGACTGGCTGATGGAGAGCATTCCGTTTTTACCACTAGGGTTGTTTCAGCAGATCTTTCATGCGGATCCGGGGTTGTCCGGTCCTGATGTGGCTCGGAAGAGTCCGCTGGACCTAAAGCAATAATCATGTAATGTAATGTAATGTGTGTGTGTGTTTGTGTGTGTGCGTGTGTGTGTGTATGTCTATTTCAACACTAATACAACATGTGCAGGCTTATCTTACATTATATAATGTAACCTATAGGCAATGCATTCATTCCTCAATTAATTCACCCGCTTGTTCACAGATTAATTCATTAACAATCTCGTTTAATTATAGTGTTGGTGTAATTGAGAACGCTCTATGGTATTAGCGTGGTATTAAATATGAGTCATTACAGTTTTAAGTTATTGATTGGGAATCGTTAGGGTAGGCCTACAGTTTACAAATGTAAAACATGACGATTACTAACGAAATATGCAAAGTTCGAACGTACGACATTGTACATAGGTCTAAAGGGGTTTGCAAGATACGAAACGTATCTGTGCTGTGTGGTTATCTGCACAAAGGTAATAGTCCACTCCTCAACGAACGCGCCACACAACACAGCACAGCTGGCTATGTGCCATGCATAATATATGATAATGCTTCCTCATAGATGAATCAGGCCTATGTTGATTGACTGATTGATTGATGTAAGCTTACTAGGTACTTGGTTACAGATATTTGACACTGAAGTCCATACCATGTACCAGCATGTGTTCAATGGCAATACGGTGGTCTTTAAGCGCGCACGCACGCACACATATATACAGAGAGAGAGAGAGAGAGAGAGAGAGAGAGATCTATAGTTTTTGACACGTTGGCACACGTTAGCGTCACAACGTTTACGAGGACTATTCTTTGATTACTTTCTAAACCGCAAAATACTGCTTTGCATTTCTATTTATTAATCTAGATTTGTTTGGATATTGTACATTAATTGGATATCGCCACAACTTCCATACAAAAGCTATCAGTTAACCACAATCTGTTGAACACTGTTTGGGTTGCCTCATCCATAATGGGGGTTTGACAATTTCTCTGTATGACAGGGGTAATGGGGGACGAGGAAGAGGAGACCGAAGGGCAGGAGACAGAGGAGGAGTTCGAGGCCGAGATGATAACTATACAGGGAGTCGTAGAGGAGGAGGAGGAGGAGGAGGAAGAAGATATGACGATGATGATTCTAGAAGAAGAGGCGGACGAGGAGGAGCGGACCGAGGGGGGGATCGAGGAGGAAGAGGAGGAGGCGGCAGAGGAGGGTATTCAGGTCCGAGACGCTTTCCACTTCGTCTTATCGCTGGGATTGAAGATGTCGATGAAGTCACTATGCGCCTCGTCAGTCAGCTGGAAGACTTCCAGGCCTTCTTGCAGCAGCCGGAGAACATCGCCCCAGACGACACGCTGAAAGTTCTCAAAATCCTCAGCAGGGTGGTGCAGAACGACCTTCAGAGAGAAAGTGTCCTCAAGGTAGTTCATTTAGTCTATAGCCCAGCCCATAGTCACTAGAAAAGCAGCTGGTTTTTTTTTAATACAGGAACTGGTTTTGTTAATATATGAACTGTTTTTTTTTTAAACACAGGAACTGTTTTGTTTAAATAATATAGGAACGTTTTTATATAGGAACTGTTTTTTTACTATAGGAACTGTTTTTATATAGGAACTGTTATATAAGAACTTTAAAAAAGGAACTGGTTTTATATAGCGTACTTACCAGGTTAAGGAGTTACTCAAGGAGTCATCTGGATCACTCTGTCCTCTGGAAATATGTGCGCTTTATAAATCCATTTATTATTATTATTATTATTATTATTATTATTATTATTGGTCTTTTTCAACCCGTTAACTTGCAGTATTCTATCAAATATACTGTCTATTCTGAATGCATTGGTATCATGGTAGTGAAACGCACAAATGGCAGGGCTCTCTTGGCAATTGGGATGCTATTCAAATAAATTATAGGGTTTTAAATTGTTTGTTTGAACGTGAAGGTGCTGTATGTGGTCACCAGCTCGTCTCAGTTCTTGGAGTCCTCACTCGTCCACATGATACAGAAACAAGAGTCAGAATTGCGAGAGTTTGGCTTTGAAGACGAAGTGGCGCAGAATGTCGAGTACATTTACATCCTCCTCTCTCAGGTATTTAACATACACATAAAGGTGGTAGTGGTTGTGATAATGACGATGATTATGATGATAGTGACGAAGACCACAATAATGATGATGATGACTATGACGATGATGATAATGATTTATGATGGCAGCAGTTGTTATGATGGAAATAATAAAGGTGCTAGTAATGATGGTTATTTGCTGCTGCTGCTGCTGCTACTGATGATGATGATGATGATGATGATGATGATGATGATGATGATGATGATGATGATGATGATGATGATGATACAGCTACTGTTGTCTAATACCCATCTTTCTTTACAAAAGGTTATAATGAAGCTACCATCGTACAGTTCGAAGGTCTTCTTGCTGATGAACATGCTCAAGACACAAACCTACGTCATGAATATGTTGAGTAGCAAAAAACCGGACCTTTTGAAGGACTTGAACCAGCTCGCCGAGGACTCCAGCAAGGCAATGAGCGACATGTTCAATAAGGCAGAAGAACAAAGCAGAAACCGACCAGATCGATTTGACAGACGGCGAAGAGAACCTAACGAAGACGAGGACGTTCCGCCTGAAGATTTTGACACTCTCCCTATCTTCCCTAGCCCTCAGGATATGGACTGCACGGAAAAGATATTCCTCAGGTATTACAAATACACTTCGCTTATTAATTCCTGGTATACATCAGCAGCAGCCTAATTATTTTGTTGGCTGGTTCGCTGCACTCTACAGAGACGTTCAGTCTGTGCAGATTCTTATAATTTATTTAGAGAATTTGAAAGCAAATCGCAGTTTAAATTTTTATAAAAGGGATAAGTTTGCTCTCTGTGAAGCATTATACTGTAGCATAGATTAGGCTGTTATTAGGCCAAATATTTTCTTCACTGCTATACCCATTAATAGCTTACATTGGCATTCCGTCTTTAAATGCTAGGTGCTATGCTATGCGATGCAGGATGTTTGATCTAGTCTATTTACTAATAAACGTTTAGAAAATTAAAATTAAATTAATTAGCTTTACCTTCATAATCTATACCTCTGTGATTGTGCCCTCGCGCTTTGTTTAGTATAGTTATCGTTACTGAAGCGCCGTTGTTGGGAACGAGATCTTTCTTAATGTAATTAGAACTAAATGCAGCGCGCACGTTTAAAGATTATGTTGATTTTAGAATAGCTGTTATTATCATAGTTGTGTTTGTCAATTCAACAAAGGGGAGGGATCGCTCGGGAGCAAAATACAAAGTTAACAAATATGAATTATGCATGAACACAAAGTGGACGTCAGGCAACCAACTAGAGGCATAACAAGTGTAGGCTATATCGATTTGATAATACATTTTATTACCACATTGTATGTTTATTATATAAGGGCCAACAAAGGGGAGGGAGCGTTCAAGGACACTAATCATTACCTAGACGTCCAGTTTCGCTTGATGCGAGAGGATTACATCAGACCGCTGAGAGAAGGCATCAGAGAGTTCAAGAGGCTCAGAGACCGAGGAGAAACGTTCAAGAAAAGTCACGATTTGAGGTGCAGTACTTCTAAATTGTTTTATGCTCAATAATAAAGTAACACGTTCTTTCATTAACAAAATTATATACTCAAAGTGGACCAGAATGCATGTGTCTTAAAGCTACCAATAATTAATTTTAATTAGTGTAAGCAATGTCTACATGACCAGCGGGGGTTGTGTTGTTTTTTTTAGCTTTATTTTTTTCTTTGTCAGCACTAAGCGTATAACCATTAATCACTGGTATGATGATATCCTTTAATGAATGGAGATTTATTATTGGCATAAACATTAATCCACACAGGCACAATAAGCATGATCACAGCGCTGTGGCGTGTAGCAGTCCGGCTGCAGGAGTCTGTGCAATTCCCCATTAAAATGGACCTCGGTCCGCAGTATGTTTTCCAAGGCTGAACAAATCTCTCCGTTTTATTGTGCGTTCAAACGAATATAATCTCTACTTAACTGCATGTTCCATACCTATCCTATCCCGTAACTCAAAAGTCGTTGGGGCACCACAGCTGATCGTTTAACCAGCGTACTTCATCTTTCTGTTTTCAGCAACCCTCATGGCTTCGTTCAGTGTCAAACCAGTCCATTCTCGAATGTTGTCCTCCCACCTCTTTTTCTGTCTCCCTCTTCATCTGCCTCCTTGCACCGTGCCTTGCAGGATGTTAAGTTTTCCATCAGTAGCACACTTGTCACCTCCGTCCTGGTGGCCAACGGAAGGCGCGGTCCTTGGTGAAACCCGGGGGACGACCGATCCGGTATGGAGTGAGTGGTTCTTTTCATCATGCAGTGTGTCTTGGGCAAGAAAGACCTGGCAGGGCCCAATCCTCTCCAGACTGTTGGCCACAGCCGAAATCCACGAGTACAGTGTGGCTCGCCTTGACCCCGAGCACGTGGTCGTTGAACCTGGCAGATGACTTCTGTGTAGAAGACTTTCGCCCAGTGATGCCGTGCTGACATCACCCCTGTTAGTCGACTCTTACGACACGCCGGGAAACGTTGGGTCTATTCTTTTTAGTGCCCGAACCCACAGAGCAATACATCTTTATGTTTACTTGTTTTCTTTTTGTTCCTTCGTCTGTATAGGTTGTACCAAGGTGTGCAGATCTTGAGCATGGTGTGTAAGGATAGCCTGGAGCACCGGCTGCAGTTTCAGATGACTCCACAGCTGAAGAAACTCCGGTGGCAGTCGTCCAAGCGACTGCTCTATGGCTCTCTCCTCTGCCTTAGTGTCGACGACTTCGACACCACTTACTTTGCTGTCGTCACCAACAGAGACGTTAAGGACCTGGAAAAGGTAAGACTCCAATCATCATTCTCATTCTCATTTTCATTAGGACCAAAAAGCCATTCCGAATTCCAAAGATCGAATGAGCTTTTCCTTGGCGAAGACAATCGACTTGTGGTTATTAGATGGTGTCAGGCGAGGAACCTCAATGATTAGCCCCTTCAGTGCCAACGCATGCCCCCGCCTATTATTTTCTTGATTTTTTTTACCATTTACGTGATCTGGATTCGGCTCTTTGCAGTTCGCTGGACCCAATAAACAATGACTAACTAACTTCACTCTGCCCAAAACCTTATTAGCCTATAATAGGATGGGATCCATTGGATTATGGCACTACACCCAGTTGTTATTTTTTCACACTTATGATCTGCATAAAAATTGTCGAGAGCGTAACGCGCGCGCGTGTGTGTGTGTGTTGGTGTGTGTTTGTATGTGTGTGCGTGTGTGTGGATGTGTGTGGGGGTGTGTGCATGTGTGTGCGTGTGTGTTTGTGTGTGACGTTGGTGCAGGGTATCATTCAAGTCCGTTTCGAAAGCGGCCTGGATGAAGTTCTGGAACTCCACGCGGTCGAATCCTTGATCATGGCAGAGACCACAGCATACTTCGAGGCCTACAGACACGTTCTGGAGGGTCTGAAAGAGATGAAACAGTCCCTGCCCATGGAAAGGTTTGTTATAATTTATTTATTTATTTGATAAAGTTATAGTTCACATCATACGTTAGCAACAAATTCTGCTACATTCTACATTATAAACTTTCGATGTCCCTCAGACAAACGTCTTCGGCCAAATGATTGATATGACAAGATACATTCAATGCTTGATGAGAGATCAAAGCGTGCGGGTTGCCACTGAAATATGAGCTGGAGGTCCCCTGGAAGGAAAGTTGTGGCGATTTCTGTTGTTGTTCCTGGTAGTCTAAAGAGCTTCGATGTAAGATGCAAATGACTTCTTGTTTCTTCTCTTATAAAGCACCATGGGAACAGCCTAAATAGCCGCTAATAAGGCTGGGCAGCTTTGTTTAATATTGGTCAATAAATCACCAACACTGTCCTTATTTCCAATCAGGTATTTGGTGCACGTAAACCCCCAAATGAAGCCACCTGCATACCTTCTTGACTCTGGAAACATTGGGAGAATGGACCTCAGTTCAATACTAAAAAAGAATAGCAGATACGATGCCAGCGCAGTCACGGTGATAAACCCTCATAGGTGGCCCCCTGTGGAAGAAACCGAACTGAACGAGTCCCAGGTATGCCCATTATAGTCGTTCTTCAAAATAGCACTGTAAAGAAATAATAACAATGAATTAAAACAAGGACCAGGTATATGCCCTTCAAAAAAATAAAGTTAAAAAAATAATCCCAATGAATAACAAATACTCATATTGTGCTTATTTATTACTATTATGTCTTTAATGTAACAAATACTCATATTGTGCTTATTTATTACTATTATGTCTTTAATGCATTATTTTGAGGCATTTGTTTTTTAAAATAAGAAATTTAAGAAAAAACATAATGAAGAAAACCAGATGAGCGACACCAACTGAGTGGAATATTTTTCATGATTTTTTTTTTCAAAATGGTTGAAATGTTAAAAACAGTAAATTAACAAATACATCATATCAATTAAATTAACTATAACTTGGCTTTCTTATCTTAACGTGAAAAGCGCCATATACGCCAGTTTTCACTCCCTTCTTCCACGTCCCCACTAACCCCCTCCCTTCCCCCACCCACCCACTCTCAAACCCTAAATACTAATGACATCGTATTTCATAGGGCTCAAAATCTACATGTGAAAATGTTTGAGTTTGGTATGTATAGTTTTGTTTAGATGGGGATGATAACTGCGCTGTTGAAATATTACACTATCAGTAACTTGTGAACACATTTGAAGTAACACTATTTTTTTTCAAATTCCTTTGCTTTAGTTGGAGGCAGTGAAGACCGCCCTCACAAAGGAGCTGGCCATCATTCAAGGACCACCGGGGACTGGGAAGACGTACGTGGGACTCAAGGTGACAAAAGTGTTGCTGCAGAATGCTGGTTTGTGGGCCAACCGCAGGAATGGCCCCAGACCAATATTGGTCGTCTGCTACACCAACCATGCCCTGGACCAATTTTTGGCAGGTGAGAGATTTGCCTTACGCCAAAAGGGATATCAGTAAAGTTATGGCTTACTGAATACCAAAGAAAGAGAGAGAGAGAGAGAGAGAGAGAGAGAGAGAGAGAGAGAGAGAGAGAGAGAGAGAGAGAGAGAGAGAGTTCAGACTTCAAAAGTTTAATGCATAACACAAGAGTGATCATTGCAAAATAGTAATGACGAGATAAATACGTACTAACAAATTCTAGCCAATGTAAAATGGAGAATACTGTGCACTACCATCAAAATTGTATATTAGACACATTCGCTTGCTAGATTAACAAACCTATGAACTTCAAAAACTTAACTCAAACTCTCAACCTTTACAAATTCTTTTGTGTTTTGACTTTCTTTCAAGGCGAATGTCACATTTATTAATTCTATTTTGTTCATAAAGTCACTCATAATCAAAATCTTGTCCTTAAGTTATTATGCGTGACAGCCGGGCGTTCAACGCTGAGAACAAGAATTTCGCCAATCTAACCATTCCTGACTCATCTTGACCTTTTAGCAAATACCACAGCATGGCTGTCTATATTATCAGTCTGTTGAATGTAACCTTGTCTGATATTAGTATAAACTTAGCAATCGAAGACGACATGCACTTCATCTTCAATGATACCAAGACAAAAGGGACACGATCTAGTGTACTCTTTCTGAGAGTACCGATGTCTATAGGCATTGAAAGGAGACACCCCTAGTCTGAATCTGGCAAATGCAGTTCTGTACAAGGACCCTTTAAATGTACCTACATACATTTCTCTCCCAATGCAGTCCTTAAAGCTATGGTAGACATCAAAACGTGCACTGTCCTGCAAATGGGTAAAGTACTGTTGGCAATAATTTCCTCTTAAGCACTCTTTAAAGTCGCGTAGTAGCCGCATTTCGTCTTCCATGCCACCAAATAACCACACACACACAAGACCAAAGCCACAGTTACACAGCAGCGACTTTATCTTCGTCACTCAATTTATGTGCCCTCTTTCATGCGTACCTAGAAGTGATAGATACGCTATCTTAGAGTAGCGTATTTAAACCAGTACTGAACGCATTCTAGCAGCGGACTCGGTGAGCAAAGGGTAACGGCCTAAATCGCCGTAAATCATGGCTTTGGGGTTTTCATAGGCGTATTCATGAACAGTGTGCTAGCGTACAAATGGACCTTCTCAATTTGTTTTGTTTTCTCTGTAGCCCCAAAGCTCAGACGCATTTAACAGAGAGGGTACAACTTGTGCTTCAAAGAGTTTAAGAAACACATCACTAGAGAAGCAACCGTTGGTCTTCTCTTTCCACTACGCATTTCTGACCCCGTGTGACAGATTCTTCAGTTGCTATATTAAAGCTCATGGTGGAGAAATATAAGCCTCGATATTTATATTCACTACGACTTCCAGGTTCTCTTCACCAAGATGCCATGTTTCTCTCGCTGACAGGTGGCCTCCTTGTGGAAGACAACGATTTTTAGTTTTATCAACAGTCCTGTAAAGACTGATAAACGCGTTCAATTAATTTTGGAGACCCAGGTCGTCTGTAAAAAGCAGGAGAAATATTTGTATTTAGTTTGGTAGGAGCTGAATGCCGTCTTGAACAATATCATGGGCTAACTCGTTTATGAAGTTGCTGAAAAAAAAAATCGGGCTACACAAACAGCCCTGCTTTAGGCCTTGGAGGCATTCGAAGTAGTCCGACAGTTCACCGCCGGTACATCTGACACAAGATTTAACGCTAGAATACATCGTACAAAGCATTCTTAACATCCTGCCATGCATGTCTATTCTAGAAAGCACCATCCACAGAGTAGAGTGGCAAATCATATCAAATGCTTTGTAAAAGTCTACAAACGCTACGTACATCTTTGCATTTCGTATGAACTGTTTCTCAATCATGGCATACAGAGTGGTCTATTGTGGAATGATTTCGTCGAAAACCTGCCTGGGCGTCCGTTATGATTGAAGTGTCTTCTGCCAATTCCATAGTCTGGCGATTAGTACACCAGTAAAACATTTGCTTACGCAACTCAGCAGACTGATGCCCCGGTAATAATCGGGATTGCCACGATCACCCTTCTTGTACAACGACACAATCACGGATTTTGTCCACTCATCAGGGAAGATGCCATCCTCGAACATTTTATTGAATAACCTGACTAAGAACGGCACAAGCAAGGCGTTGAAACTTTGAGGAATTTACTTATCACTAAGTCTTGCCACACATTAACCTTCTTAAGGATAGTCTAACTTCACTCTCGGTTATTTCACCGGCTAACAATGCATCGTATTGCTCACCCATTTCATCCGGAAGGTCGGGTGTGTCGTGAGTGAAAACACCAGTATTTAACAGCCTGGAAAATGTTCAAACCATTCTTCTCAGAAATGTTTCCATGTAGTAAATGTGACCGCCTGCACATCTTAACTTCCTTCCAGAAGTTCACTGCATCAGAAACTGCGCTTTCAAGTTTATGCACACGCTCTGCCCTGTAAAAATTCTCATTGTCCTTCAGCAATGTTTTGTACTGCTTGAGCTAAGCAAGCATGTTTGTTTTCTGTCGTGTTTGCTTGTATGTCCTTCCTCAATGCTCTACATGTTGCCTTCTTACTGTCAATGTATTCTTTGTCAAACCACTCGCTGTTTTGCCTACTAGCACTACCTTTATTTTTTTAATGGTTTTGCGCATACTCTTCCCTAAACTAAGTACACAATTATCAAACCTCATTTATGTCAACATCGACAAGATTGCAAGCATCCGTCATCATACTGATGTTGTTTTCCGAGAATATTTGCTGCATGAACTGATCTGTCTTGTTCGCCTGCCAAACGTAGTTATCAATTGCAAAGGCTGGCGCCTCACTATTGTCTTTATGGTCCAAGACGAAACTCGCTACCACTGGCATGTATGACGATTCTACTCTCGGGACTCCCTTCATATGATCTACACGATCTACCAATGTGATGCAGTAGTCTACTACGCTATTTACATGTTGTGAGATGTACGTGTACGCGCCCTCAATGTCCCCTTCCGTCGTTCCGTTGTGAATGTGCAAATCAAAACAAAAGCACAAGTCTAAACGTGTTTTTGCCAAAATCATTCAGAGGATCGTCATGTGAATTTCGTTTATCAGCGTCTGTCCGAAAGGGGTCGGTAAATGGCAATAACCAGTCTTCTCCAAGGCCATCTGACACCGGACTGTGCGGGCGTTCAAGTCGCCCATCAGTATTAAGTGCAGGTAACGGTACGTTTCCATAAGGTACCAAATATAACTGTCTACTGTCTGTAAATGGCAGTTGCTATCAGGAATGTCATAGTAAGTACTACCCTGAAGGGGGACATAAGTTGCATCAAGGATATCTAGAGAGATAAGCATTACGTCAAGGCTGGTTTAAAACAAGTGCTTTGTAAGTTTGATAACAATAATCTGATCAAACTCCGTGTCTACGGCACAACGTTTACCATGCGAGCTTATTTTTCTTTGTTTCGGCTGAGAACATACGTCTAGACTTGTGACGGCCATGATGGGTTCCCAGTTCGTGACGTCAGAGGTCGCAGGGTCAAATAGTGCGCGTTTGGCAGGTGCGAGAGGCTGCCCGAATCAAATTTTTTAAAATTAAAAAAACACCGCGCATTTGTTGCCGGAAAGAAGCTTTTCACATGATTTCATTGATAATACTGATGCTTTACACAAGTTTTCACTTTTCATTTCTGATGTCCTTTAAGTAACATGATAGTCACTTTCTAGTTCTTCTTCTTCTTCTTCTTCTTCCATTTGCCGACCACGATCAATAATGATCACTATTGTCGCAATAGGGCGATATATCGAGGTCTCCCGATTGACGTCATAATTTCATGCGTATCCTCCTTGGTAGGGCAAAACATCGCTTCCGCCCTACATCCGTGTGCGACCTATTTGATAAAATTTTACTTTTTAAATTTAGAATGGTAAACTGTTGTTGTGTTAAAGTTTGTACCAGCAGAAGCTCGTCGAAAGATGGAACCTCTTTTCATAGAATTCCAAAGGTTGTTTCTCACAAAGGTACAAAAATGAGAGAACTTAGTGAAAAGCGCCGTGCTTGTTGGTTGACTGCGATCTTCACAAAGGCGAGTTTGTGATTATTGTTTTAAATTGTAGAGTCTATTTTCCTGTCTGTCCTTGATTATGCAAGCACATTTGTAGGCTACTATTTCTCGTAACAGTTGTCCTTTCACTCGGTTCCATGATCAACAAGATGCATGATATTCAACGATCATCATCATCTGTCATCATGTTAGGCCTACTAAGTAGGCTAGCCTTTAGGCTACATTTTAGAACACCTTTAAATTCAACATTCATTGATTCATTAAGATGATTAGTTACCAATATTTTAATTATTTTTGTTTGCTTTTGGGTATATTATTTTATATCATTTGAAGAGCTGCAAGATTTTTTGTTAGCGGACGGAAAACAAATAGCGTGTGTATCAGTTTATAGTCCCCTCTCTTCCCGATAAGGATTTTCAGAGAGGATTTTTTATGTTATGTTATTAGTTTATAGTCCCCTCTCTTCCCAATAAGGATTTTCAGAGAGGAGACTATATAAGTTATAACCTGATTCAGAGAGGAGACTTCAGGAACAAGGAAAGAGGCCTATGAGCGAGCCGCAGCGAAAACTAACTTCCGCTTCTGTTGTATAGAATTAATTTTAGCGTGTGACCGGTTGCTTCGTGTGATCAGTCCTGAGGTTAAACCGCATGGAACAAATTGTATGATTTAATCGGTAGGCCTGATTGGGTTGTGAGCAGCAGCTGTTTTCTTGCTTTAAATGCCTTCATCGTGTAAAAACTCGTTCTGTGCACGAGGTAATCAACAATGTCTTCATTGTGCAAAGTCGGAAGACTTTTTGCCTCTGTAGTCCACGATGTTGGTTCGACTTGTAAGGATCAGTACCCTTTACTGCTGCTATCTTACCTAGGTACCTATTTCTTTCCGTCTCACCTAGGGTATCAACATAATTTTGAGAAACATTTGCAGAAACGAGTGCAGATTCCTTAGTCGCCATTGTTTGTTTTGCCCTCCAAGGGAGGTACGTATGTAGTCACGTGGTACACACGAATACGCAAACGGGAGACCTCCATTGTCACTGGGGGTAAGAAACGGTTTGATAAGGGGCAGGGCTGTTGGGTAAGAGAGGGGAGAGGGTGGAGAGGGGGGAGGTGCATGGGATTGTGGAGGTGTGGGCTACAGCACCGCCAGCGCCCTTGTAATGAAGGCGCTGACTGACGGTGCCTGCACCACCTCAGCGGGCAGGAGGTTCCAGTCGCGGACGGTCCGGGGGAAGAAGGCTGACTGGCGGTGGTCTGTACGGCAGGGGATGCGGGTGTACTGTAGGCTGTGGCCACGCCGGGATCTGGATGGCAGTGGTTTCAGGTGGGAGCATCTGACTTGGATGGTTTTGTGGTGGATTTTAAAGAAAGTGGATAGTCGGGCTATTGTTCTGCGTTTTTGAAGGGAGGGCCATTTCAGCTGCTCAAGCATTGCTGACACACTGGAGGTCGCCTTGTAGTCATTCATGACAAAGCGGGCTGCTCGTCGTTGGACTGCTTCCAGGTCATCTGTCAGGTACTGCTGAGAAGGGTCCCATACGGTTGAGGCATATTCGAGGTGGGGGCGCACCAGGGCTTTGAACGCTAGTTCCTTTACTTGACGTTGGCGGGTTTTCAGGTTCCTCCGCACGAAGCCAAGCACAGAGTTTGCTTTGTTGGTGACCCTTTGGATGTGCTCATCCCACTTGCCATTGGCCTGTATGGTGACACCCAGGTACTTGGTGGAGGTAACGTTTTGGAGGGTGAGGCCATGTAAGGTGTACTGGGTTGCTTGGTCAGCCATCCTTCTGGCGATGTTGAGGATGACACACTTGCTGGGATGGAACTCCATATTCCAGGCTTCCTCCCACTTCTCCAAGGCAGCAAGGTCGGCCTGGAGGATTTGTTGGTCGTGGTCATTCGCTCTGGCGCGGTAGAGCATGGTGTCGTCCGCGAGCAGTCTGGAGGTAGAGGCAACCCTGTCTGGTAGATCGTTGATGTATACGAGGAACAGACAAGGGCCAAGGACGCTGCCTTGAGGTACTCCGGACTTCACACATACTGGGTCAGACCGGGCTCCCTCAACGACAACGGATTGGGTACGTCCTTCCAGAAAGTTTGCTATCCATGTGTTCGTCTGCCCCCTGACACCATAGTGGTCCAGCTTGTGCACTAGTAGGCTGTGGTTCACTTTGTCGAAAGCCTTCGCAAAGTCCATCACTACGACGTCAGTGGGCAGGCCGCGCTCCATGTTGTCTGACAGCTCCTCTGTGGATTCAAGCAGCTGCGTCTCGCAGGACCTGCCTCTGCGGAAGCCATGCTGCTGTGGGGATAGGATGCTGTTGGACTCCAGGTGTGTCATGATGGAGCTGACCAGGATGTGTTCAAACACTTTACAAGGGACACTAGTGAGGGAGATTGGGCGGTAGTTGCCAGGATCGTATTGTTGTCCCTTTTTGAAGATAGGGGCAACGTTGGCAGACTTCCATTCCAGTGGGACGGTGCTTGATTCAAGGGATGTAGAGTAGATCCGCGTTAGTATGGGCGCGATCTCAGGAGCCAGCTCTTTTAGCACTCGAGGTGATATCCCATCTGGTCCTGGGGCCTTATATGGGTTGAGTGACGTCAAGAGTTTCAGCACCCCTACTTCGGACACAGTGATGTTGTCCATTTCTGGGTAGTTGTCTCTTGAGTTTGGCATTTGGCACTTGTCCTTGAACTCTTCGAAGCTGTAGGTATCACCGGCGCTGAAAGCTTTGTAGAACTGGTTGTTTAGGAGTTTTGCTTTCTCCTTGGGGTCCGTGATGAGCTGACCGCTTTGTTTCAGTGCTGGTATGCCAGTGGAAGTTGCCCTTTGGTGTTTCATGTAGGTCCAAAAGCGTTTGGCGGATGGGGCAGTGTCAGTCTCTGTGGATGTTGGTACAAAGAGTCCGCCAACGTATTCCCAGTAGGCTTGCCGCAATTTGCGCTGGACGTCACGCCTCAGGTACAGGAATTCGGTGCGTAGGTCGCGCGTGCCGAATTTTCTCCACAGCTTGTATTTCCTGTCCCTCTTCTTGATGAGCCTACGTAGTTCTGGGGAGATCCAAGGTTGACTTGCTCGTTGACGCGATGTTTTGTGAGGGATGTTACTCTTCATGCTCTCTTGCAACTTGTTTTGGAAGATCGTCCATAGCTCGTTGGCTGTGGCAGAAGGTGGTAGGTCCTGCATTTGTTGGTAGAGGCTGGTCATGTCTTCCCTCATCTGCTGCCAGTTTGCCTTACTGTACAGTGGGATGCTGCGAGGAGGGCCGTTCTTGATGGTCACCCGCGCCTTCCACTCGAAGTATACAACATCGTGGTCAGAGATGCCGGGGACAGCTTCGATTCGGGGGACAAGGTGGGGTGCATTGGTGATAACCAGGTCAAGGGTGGTCAAATCGTGCGTTTGGAAGTTAACCAGTTGGGTGAGGGAATGGTTATGGAGAAATTCTAAAAACTGTCTGTGAAGGTTGGGGTAGCGAGGTGAAGGTTTTACTATGACCTTATTCCAGTCAAAACTGGGAAAGTTCATGTCACCAGCGATGATGACGTTGGCAGAAGGGAACAAGAGCAAAGTCTTTTTTACTGAGGTGAAAAAATGTTGGAGTCCTATTTCGTCGGCGACGTCAGGTCTGTAATGGGCACAGATGAGGGTGGGGGGGTCTCCCTTGCGTGCTGGAAGCAGCTTTATCCAGAGGTTCTCACCTTCGGAGTCAAGTTCCTCGCACTCGACGAATTGGATGCCCTCTCTGATGGCAATGAAGATCCCTCCCCCATTGCGGTTTCTGTCCTTTCGGATGGTATTGAATCCAGGAGGCATGAACTCATTAGTGCTTACTGTGGAATCAAGCCATGTTTCCACGGCGATGACAACGTCAGGCTTGAGGCTGTCAAAAAGGTTGGGTAGGTGTGGTCGTTTAGCGGTGGCACTCTGCAGGTTAACATTTAGAAAGCGAAGAGGCCTATCTCTCTGCTTGTTCTGTTGAGCTGCGCGAGAAGGGGTAGAGGAGTGGAGCGGCTTGAAGCCGTTGGCTGTTGATGGTAGGGAAGCATCACTTGCAATGCTGGAGGCAGACAGGGTATGGGGGTCGTGATCAAGGCCAAAAATATCAAAGGCAGTTAAGCTTGGGTTTGGCTGTCCACAAATAGCACAGAACCATGGTGAATCTGATTCCTCTAAGGCCTGGTGGGTGGAAGATCCAATGTCAACACATGTAGCGTGGTACCAAAGGCCACAGGTCTCGCAGGCTAAGGCTTTACACTCCCAGCCTACTGATCTGTCACACACGCCACACGGGGCATGGGAGTCATTGGTGATATGCACTCTTGATGTCATGGTTACCACCTTTGGGGTAGGGTCGATAGTTGGGGAAGCTGCTGGTACGATGTGGGGTGGGAGGAGTAGAAGCCACACTGTAGCAACAAGTGCCCAGGGTGATGAGGCGAGTTTCAACCGCATAAGTTGGTTTGCGCAAGTCAATGAAGAACAAATTTCACAGTACCTTTTGATAGGAGGTCTTACTGTCCAAGTGGGGTGGATGGGTGCAAGGAGGAGGCGTAGGGTTCCAGTAGAAGTTGTCCTGAGAGTCAGCAATGATGCTTGAAGGGGGCCGCCATGACAGTGGAAAGTTCGTCGGTAGGGTAGGTTCCTTGTGGTTGAAGTAGACAAAGTTGTAGGCGATGGCAGAAGCACACAATACGATAGATAGTTGAGGGAAGGTCTTGGGAAGGTTTATGAAGGCTTTGGGGATGGGAAGAAGTAATTAGAATAAGAAAATAATGTTGAAGTGGCAGAGCGAAAATTTCGAGTCTGCTCACACCGGAAGTGACATATCGCCTAACACTACCATGTGATAGACCTCCGAATCGTCTGCCCTGATGTAACAGTTTAACTGCAGAGAATGCATGCTTGTCATGGTCTGGAAAATGGAGTGTTAAGTCATACGAACTCTCTGTAATATCTTGCAATATCAAAAGATCCTATACGATGCTTACAATCACTAATTTTACTATGCACACCCTCGATGATCCAGGAAAGCAAGGACAATGCGACTTTCTCGTCTGTGCTCTCTCCGCCGTTACGGTCTGTATTATCAACTGTGCTAAGTCTTATTGTGCTACTATTTACACCGCCTGACAACGGATTGTTATTGAGAGAGAGGGAGAGAGAGACATACAGACAGAAAGACATAGACAAAGACAGACAGAGACACAGACAGACAGACAGAGGAGTGACAGAGACACATGGACAGATAGACATAATGACAGAGACAGACACAGAGACGGACACAGAGAGATAGACAGACAAGCAGGCAGACAGATAGACACAGAGACACAGGACGCCAGAAAGACACGGAGAGACAGGGGGAGAGAGACAGACAAACAAAGAGACAGACAGAGATTGACAGAGAGGCAAAGAGACAGCCACAGAGACGAGACAAAGAGAGAGACACAGAGTGACTAGTGATTGCACTGCTGCCAACTTCGTCTCGAAAAATTGGAAGGGTTTCTTCCTCTTCTCTGGTCTGGGGACATGCTAGAACTGATGGGTCTCCGTTTGGTTTGTGGTTGTAAATGTCAGAGCAGTACTCTGTCCATCTATTTAAGACTTCTTGTTCTTCTGCCAGACTTGCTTTGGATCGTGGAAACTTTGGGCTGTTTAACACTTGTCAGCAGCTTCACAGTCTGGTAGGCCTTCTTGCTGTTGTTCTTGTTTAGACTGTTCTCTATTTGCTGGCATTGATCTTCTGTCCAGTTCTCCTTTGCTGTGAGCATGCCTTTTCGGATGTCATTGTTGATTTTTCAGTAGACATCAGCTCCCTGTAAGGTGTTCTTTTTCTTTTTCATCTCTCTTCGTTTGTCACACAGGTCCAAAAGTTCAGGTGTGATCCACGGTTTCTTCTTTGGGCGGTGCTTGCCAAAGATATTAGTCGCAGCTGAGTTGAAGGTGGTGGTAATGGTGTTGACATCTACTTCACCAGCTCCCAAAATGTACAGTGGTGCAAATTTCCCTTTAGTTCCGGCTTTGAATATTTTCGCCACCTCTGGGTCTTGCAGTTTGTTCAGGTCGAACTTCAATCTGGTGCACTTTGCTGTGTTTACTCTCTTCAAGCGGAGCCGGAAGGACATCATCACGAGAACATGGTCACTTCCGATGTCTGCTCTTGGAAAAGTGCGTGTCCTGCCAATATTGATGCTTGATCTGAAGTCTATCTTGACTATGATGTAGTCAATCTGGTTATTAATATAGAACTCTAAATGAACTAAGTTTTAATGTGTTGTAAAGGGTGTTTTCTAAAGGATGTGTTATTTAGTGACTGGACAACACACACACACACACACACACCCACACACACCCACACACACACACCCATATATATATTTTTTTCCTCTCTTTCTCTCTCCCTCTCTCTCTCTCTCTCTCTCTCTCTCTCTCTCTCTCTCTCTGTATATATTATACAGAGACAGAGAGACAGAGAAACACAAACACTCACCACACAAATCAACACACCAGTTGCCTAAACTTAAAGCGCTTGATTGTGTTAAATCTCTGACAATGATAATTCTCACAATGTCAGATATACACTTACCATTTCAAGACGTAAGTTAACAAATTCCATTTTCCCCTGTGATGGGTTATAGTTCAAAATTTTGCTTACAGTATGATGAAGGTTCGGGCAGAATTAAAATAGTGAAAGGAGGCGTGGCCGGAGGGGCGAGGGTGGGGGGGGGGGGGGGGGGGGAGTCACCAGTTTTTCCAAGTTAGGAGTTTTGCCTCCTGCAAAGAGACTAAACTTAAAATCAATGTTTTTTTTAGGCATCCTGGAATTCTGTCCTGAAGGCATAGTAAGGGTAGGCAGCCGATGCAAAGATGAGCGTTTGGAAAAATTCAACCTAAAGAACATCCGGAAAGAACTACGGCAGGATAGAAAGGTATACAGATAATTGTTTTTGAGGTGTATATATGTATGTATAGATACATGGATTTAGATAGATGGGTGGATGTGTGTGTGTGTGTGTGTGTGGGTGTGTGGGTGTGTGTGTGTGCGTACTGCGTGCGTGTGTAAAATAATATAATTATGGAATAGGATTCATGTGATAAAACCTAATTTAAAGTAACAAGTGGTTAATGCGATATTGTGCTTGTGATGAAAAAGACGTAGATAAAAAAGAAGAAGAAGAAGCATCACTACCTGGTTTAGTGGTGCCACTGATGAGAAGAAAGTGCAACTTGAGCGCATCGTCAAACACGCGTCCAGAGTTATCGGGTGCGAACTTCCATCTGTCGCCTCGATCTACAACACGCGCTTGGTCCATAGAGCTAGAAACATCACAGCTGACCCCTCACACCCAGCCGGCCATCTGTTCGAGCTCCTTTCGTCCGGTAGGCTCTTCAGAGCCCTCAAAACCAGAACAAACCGTTTTAGATATTCTTTTTTTCCAGAGGCTGCTCTCACTTTAAATTCCTCATAATGTCAAATTCATAATGCTGTAACTGACGTCACGTCATAATCCACTGGCACCTACTTGTTTATTTTTACTATTTGTTGTTTGCGTGTGTATGTGTGCACGCTTAGTAGGTATTTTATTAGCTGGTAAACGTGTGTTTGCATGTATGTTTTATGAATATTACTGCCACATCGCAACATATTCCATGTGCATGTTTTATGTCAATTTGGCCAATAAACTTCGTTGAATCGTTGTATTATTTAGGACTCAACATGATCATCATTTTGTGAATGTCTTTCAGACCAACTTGTCGGTTCGGAACAGCATCAGAGATTGCACCCGGTCTCTGCACCTGATGAGATTAGAGATAGACAACGTATCTGCTAAATTAGAAGCCACAACCAAAGGAGTGGTGGGAGCTCAGGTTCTGAAGAGCTTCATGTGGCCGAAACAGTTCGAAAACCTAGTCGCCCGTGGGAGAACCTTGTCCGTGGCCGTGACCAATGTTCACACGGTAGGTCTACTTACTGTCCCAACTTTAAACTAAATGTCCTTGCCTGCAGAGACATTTGTCTATTTGATAAAGACTAATTAAAGTAGTAGTGCATTATGGTTATAGGCTCTCTCCTACGACCGAAATAGTTAAAGGGACCCAAGATTACACATTTCAGCGTCATAGATTCTGTTCAACAAGAACAAGAATTATTGGACAGATGGACAGAGTACTGCTCTGACCTTTACAACCACACACCAAACAGAGACCCATCAGTTCTAGCATGTCCCGAGAACAGAGAAGAACAAGAAATCCTCCCAAGTCTCCGAGAAGAAGCTGGGGCAGCAGAGCAATCGCTGAAGAAAGGTAAGTCAGCAGGAATGGACAACATACCCGCGGAACTGCTTCAAGCAGGAGTAGAAGCGATGATTGATGCCCTCAACATTATCTGTAACTAGATCTGGCAGAGTGGGGAGTGGCCTACACCATGGACCCAGTCGTTTGTCACCACTCTTCCAAAAAAAGGTAACCTTCAGGAGTGTGAAAATTACCGCACCATCAGCGTCATCAGCCATACCAGCAAGGTCCTCCTGAAAATAATACTCAACAGGTTGAAAACCCAAGCTGAACAAATCATAGTTGAAGAACAAGCAGGATTCAGGGCAGGGCGAAGTACCACTGAACAGATTTTCAACCTCAAAATAATCTGCGATAAATACCTACAATACCAACAACATCTATATCATGTGTTTGTAGACTTCAAGAAGGCGTTTGACCGAGTCTGGCATGCAGCTCTGTGGGCTACCATGAGAATGTACAACATCAACCCTAAAATTATTGAAGTCATCAAAAGCCTGTATGACAAGGCTACCAGTGTAGCCCTCCATAACAACGCCATCGGACACTGGTTCAGAACAACAATCGGTGTGCGTCAAGGATGCCTGCTCTCTCTCCAAAACTCTTCAACTTCTTCCTAGAGCGCATCATGTCAGATGCCCTTGCAGATCACGAAGACACATTCAGCATAAAGAGTAGAGCAATGTCCAATCTTCGTTTTGCGGATGACATTGATGGATTGGCTGGAGAGGAACAAGAACTTGAACAGCTGGTACAGAGGCTTGACACCAGTGCAGAGAAGACCAGAATAATGACCAACAACACCAATGGCATCAACACGGACATCAAAGTCCAAGGCCAATCCCTCAACACAGTACCTAGCTTCACATATTTAGGAGCCATTGTATCAGCCAATGGGTCCCGACAGGAAGTCCTCTCCAGGATCGCACAAACAACTGCTGCCCTGGCAAGTTTGAAGCTCATTTAGAAAGACAGGACCATTAGTCTACATTCCAACGTAAGACTGCTGCGCTCCCTTGTCATATCCATCTTCCTATACGCTTGCGAAACATTGCAGATCTACATCTAAGAAAACAAAGCATGGAGATGAAGTTCTACAGAAGACTTCTGGGTATTTATTATACCCAACATATCACCAACGACGAAGTCTGACAGACCATCACACAAGTCATTGTACAACACGATGATCTGCTCACAGTGGTGAAGAAACGGAAACTCCGATGGTATGGCCACGTCACCAGATCATCAGGCCTTCCAAAGACCATCCTGCAAGGCACAGTGCAAGGAGGTAGAAGAAGAGGGAGATAGAAAAAAGGTGGGAGGACAACATTCGAGAATGGACTGGCTTGACACTGAGCGCAGCCATGAGGGTTGCTGAGGACAGAGAAAGATGAAGTACGCTGGTTAAACGATCATCTGTAGTGCCCCAACGACCTCCGAGTTACGGGACAGGATAGGATAGGATAGGTTCTGTTCAAATTCACAGTGAGTGTCGCCCCATCGGAAAGAAAGGTTAAGCTTTATGATAACCTCTTTCAAAGTACGGGTTGATATAAATCGACAATTCATTTGTTTATATATGTGCCTATTATATAGCATCAAAATTGATTCTAAAAATAGTGCCGCAGCGAAAGTGTGTATAGTAGGAACAGTTCTTTGTTTGCATTAAAAGAAAGAAACGCCTAAAATTCAAAGCTTAGCAGTTATTTTAATCAACGATTGCCCAATTATATCATGAATCTTTTCATGCGACCACAATGCAGTTTTCCTATTAAACTCATTGTCATAAAAAAATATAAACTAACATCCTTGATACCTTGGCCCTTTTAACAAAAACCTTTACACTTACATTTACCCTTTGGGTCTGATTTAGGAGGAAAGCACGTAGGCTATATAGCATCATAGCATCCACTATTTCTAATAGTAGTAGTAGTAGTAGTTGTTGTTGTTGTTTAGCATTATCATATTATGTTCCTACCTTTACCTTAATCCATACCTTTACCAGTCTCTCGCATTCTTCTAGGTGATGCTGGACTGGTTGACGAAAGGCGCGATCAACCAAGACCCCAACAAGGCGGAAGAACCAGACTCTTACAATGACCTGGTTAGGGAAGCCATCAATCTCATTGTACAAGGGAAGACCCTGTGCGACGAAAACATAGTTAAGCCCAACCTGCTCCACACTATGTCACAGATCATGCGTGCTCAATTGTACAGGTAAGTGCATGAGAAAACCTGAACGCATCAAGCAGCAAATAAGAAGCGCGCGCCTTAAGCGGTTTCACTTCGCAGGATTTTAAGGAACAATGGGCTGTTATTAGAACCATTCATATAAGAACCTCTCTACATTAGTGGTCTTGTGATCCGTGTAAAATTTTCAGTGTCAGGGAGGGCACAGAATAGTGTGGCTGAAGAATTGTTTTTGGAGCAGGAAATGTTAGACTGAATTAATCTGTTGAATTCTAAAATTAATCAAATGTCTAAACAATAAAGAACTAGAATAGGAAATTCTAGAGTCAGATTCTGTCCGTGTTTTGTATTCTAAGAGGTCTACACAAGTATTACATGGAAATATCTGTTGTATGCACTAATGGCTCAAGAAGTCAATCAGAATATTTCACGAGAAAAATGTCGTTTGCTACAAGTATTGTAATCTGGAAATGTGTGGTATTTGTATTTAATGTGGGTATTTCAGTACGCAAAATTATTTCTTCTCGTATGCCCATCATGAACTTAAATAATTCAACAGAATCCTGTTTAGAAGCAGTAGAACGAGGGAAAGTTTGTTTAATAGCGACGTTCCTTTTCACCACATGTGATGAATGTGTGTTTGTTGTGTATGTAGGAGTGTTTGTAACATGTGAGCGTGTATGTTGGTTACATATCGCCGCGCTTTGAGTCTGATTTAGGAATAAGGCGCGTATTATTATTAATAATAATAATAATAATAATAATATTATTATTATTATTATTATTATTATTATTATTATTATTATTATTATTATTATTATTATTATTATTAAATAGAGAACAGTCTGAACAAGAACAACAGCAAGAAGACCTACAAGACTGTGAATTGGTTGGTTAAACAGCCCAAGGTCTCCACGATCCAAAACAAGTTTGGCATGTGTCTTACAGAAGAACAAGAAGTCTTGGACAGATGGACAGAGAACCACACACCAAACGGAGATCCATCAGTTCTAGCATGTCCCCAGAACAGAGAAGAAGAAGAAATCCTCCCAATTCTCCGAGAAAAAGTTGAGGCGGCATTGAAATCGCTGAAGAAAGTAAAGTCAGCGGGAGTGGATAACATACCCGCAGAAGTGCTTCAAGCAGGAGGAGAAGCGATGATTGACGCCATTACCATTATATATATTTAAGATCTGGCAGTGTGGGGGATGGCCAACACTATGGATCCAATCGCTTGTCATCACTCTTCCCAAAAAGCGTAATCTTCAGGAGTATGAAAACTAGCGCACCATCAGCCTCATCAGCCATACCAGCAAAGTCCTCCTGAAAATAATACTCAACAGGTTGAAACCCCATGTCACGTCACCCGAATAGGCTCAGTGACTTTAGCTCAACAGCGAGTGATAGGATTCGAACTCAACTAAAACACTAACACAAATACCAGATGAACAATTACACTCTTTTATTCAACGCACAGACACACAGGAATATAGGAAAGCTAACCTTACCCCAACCCTTAACTGGTCCCACAACCCCAAAAATTAACCATCAATTACCTCCCTTGGCTAATCCGTAATTGCACTGGACACAAGATGCCGACACAATCAAGATATAGCAGTTTGAAAATAAAGATGAAGTAATACAACTGAGGGCTTATGTATACAATCACCAAGATTTGAAGAAATGTATTTAATTAATATCAAACTCTTTATATAACAGCCTAATTCCGTTATTCAATACAAAGCTTAACTAAATCGTCTAGAACTAGCACACAAGTCTCTTGCCTTTCCTCAACTGAATTCCATAAAATCACCCCACTGTTTCCAATCTATCACTGTAAGGAATCACTGTTTTAAATGTTCACTGTAACGTCGTATGTATGATTGTGAGTTTGCGTGGTCCTGAGTATGAAAATCCAAGCGGCAGCCTCCCGGTAGTAAGGGTCTTGTAGCGCCCAGGTGGCATGGGTCGCGCAACGCCTTAGCTTCCCGGACGAGTTCGGACAATGTTGAACCAACGCCCGGTGTGACATCCTCACAGTTCCTAGTATCTTAGCTGGGCTGGGAGCGAATGGGAGCATTCTGATTGGTCGACGCGTTACAAAATTCGACGCATGCGCACAGTGCTATCATAGTCTTCGTAAGGGTTAGGGTTTGGGTTAGAGTTAAGAGTTTAGGGTTAGGGTTTGGGTTTGGGTTAGGGTTAGGGTTATGACGCCTAAGAACTTCGTGAAAAAGCCGGCCCGACATGACCTAGCGCATGCGCAAATGCGCTCGGATAAACTAGGAGACCCGGAACTTGAAGGATGTGACACCGGCACCATACGACACCAGCGTGGGAGCAACAGCAAACAACAACCAGACAATCGGCCCAGCAATAGCAGTAGCACGTAGAAATAGACATGGTAACAGACGTAGACGTAGAAATACTTGGTAGTAGGTAACAAAAGTAGGTAGGCCCAATCTAATCAACATAATAATGCATCTTACTAAGCTATCCATTTACAATGTAAACATAACATGGGAAATAACTCCTTCTGCCATCCGCCATCTTGACCTGTTTATTTATGCATCATAACAATTCACATTTCTTCTATAATTTATACTAACTTCTCATGAACATGATTATTATACAAATGCATTTATATCCATTTCTAATCAACAATCTTAATTCATTCTCTCTCTCTCATATTCATCACCCCTCTAGCATACTATATCATACGTCATCACTCTTGACCTCGTTCTTGCTACAACCTCAACGACATAATTCCATTATAATTTCGAACAAGAAAATCATATGAAAATAATATTTATCAAAATACCCCTTTTCCCCTCATCCATCATCATTTATTCGCGTACGCTTGCTCAAAGTGTATAGCCACTAAAGAATTAGGTTACTAGGCACCACTAAACTTCAGTTCTTGGCCTGTGAAGCTACAGACACACAAAACACCACAACACAACACAACACAACCTGTATGAGAGTCGATGGTTCGTTACTACTGTCATATCATGATCTAGGACATCCTAGCATCGACGAGATGCCTAGGTCTTGGGCGGTCTCTAAAAGAAGAGCACCTCCTAACTGTGGTAAAAGTACTTTATTAACACAGCTCCAACAACACACTGGTCATTCTTGCCCTTCTTAAGGAACATGACCTCAGGTGGTTCCAAACACAAAACACAACCCTTATAAACAGACTCTACACTACCCGATAACAGTGTTAGTCACAATCTAGCCAAAATGCCGTCCGATCACAATCAGTATCGACTTGACTCTGACACTTCAACGCCGTTTCCCAGCCCACAGTTCAAGACACAGAACTCTGTTCAGGCCCCTTGCATCAACCGAACCCTACGTAAACCACGAGATTCCTGCAAAACTGTCATACGCTACGCAATACAAAGCGCTGATTCATACTTTCCGCACCTCACTCTCTTAGATATAAACCTGTAAACTATATACATCTTGACTCAGCATATATTTCGCGTGAGTCAAACTCGTGTCGTCACACCCCAGGCTGAACAAATCATAGCTGAAGAACAAGCTGGATCCACGGCAGGGCGAAGTACTACCGAGCAGATTTTTCACCTCAGAATAATCTGCAAGAAATACCTACAGCACCAACAACATCAATAGCTTGTGTTTGTAGACTTCAAGAAAGCGTTTGACCGAACCTGGCATGCAGCTATGTGGGCAACTATGAGCATGTATAACATCAGCCCTAATATTATTGAAGTCATCAAATGTTTGAATGACAAGGCTACCAGCGCCATCAGGAACTGGTTCAAAACAATAATCGGCGTGCGTCAAGGATGCCTACTCTCTCCAAAACTCTTCAACATATTCCTGGAGCGCATCATGTCAGATGCCCTTGCAAACCGTTTAGCGGATGACATTGATGGATTGCCTGGATAAGAACAAGAGCTTGAACAGCTGGTACAGAGGCTTGGCACCACCTCCATAGCCTTTGGAACGGAAATAAGTTCAGAGAAAACCAAAATGGTGGCCAACAACACCAATTAATGGCATCAACAGGGACATCAAATTCCAAGACCAATCCCTCAACACGTGCATAGCTTAAAATATTTAGGAATAACTGTACCAGACAATGGGTCCCAGCAGGAAGTCCTCTCCAGGATAGCACACACAACTGCTGTCTTGACAAGGTTGAAGCTTATTTGGAAAGACAAGACCATCAGTCTACATCCCAAGATAAGGTTGCTGCGCTCCCTTGTCATCTCCATCTTCCTATACGCTTGCGAAACATGGATCCGTACAGCAGACCAACAACGAAGAATACAAAGCATGGAGATGAGGTGCTACAAAAGACTTATGGGCATTTCTTATACCCAGCACATCACCAACGACGAAGTCCGACAGACCATCACACAAGCCATTGGACAACAGATGACATGCTCACAGTGGTGAAGAAACGGAACTCCGATGGTATGGCCATATCACCAGAGCACCAGGCCTTGTAAAGACCATCCTGCAAGGCACGGTGCAAGGCGGCAGAAGAAAATGGAGACCGAAAGAGATGTGGGAGAACAACATTTGAGAATGGGTTGGCTTGACACTGAGCACATGAGGGTTGCTGAGGACAGAGAAAGATGGAGTACGCTGGTTAAACGATCATCTGTGCTCCAACGACCTTCGAGTTACGGGATAGGATAGTATAGGACAAGAACTTACTGCTTTTATATACAAGGAATTTTTATTCTTCATATGTTGGCAGATTCTGGCTCCGGCAAGCAACATCGTTACTGCAAAACGACATATCAATGGCCAGACAGAACAATGCTCTTCCTCCCTCGCAGTCGGTGGAGTTACTACAGGTGGCACGCAGAGACATTCTGCCGGACAATGTTCTTCAGAAAGTCATTCATCCTCTCCTCTTTGCAAACATCACTACACCTTTGCTTGGTCAGTTTGATAGCATTTCCTACTGCAGTGAAAATCGGATAAGATCCAGCACTATATTAATTTTCAAATACCGGTGTATGTTCAGATCATGTTTTTTGTTGTGGTTGTTTTGAAAATCAGGTACCTTAAACTGATTAAAATAATCTGATGTTTTAGAAAACATCTTACAGGCCCCAATTGCTTAAAATGGTACGATCTCTACTACTGTAATTAGTGTAATAGGTCAGTACTATATCAATTTTCAAATAACGCTATATGTCCTAGCCATGGTCTTTTTGTTGCTGTTTAAAATATCTTATGCTTAAACTGATTAAAAATCTGAAGTATTAGAAAACATCCTACAGTCCATCAATTGCTTAAAGATTGGTCTGCGTGTATGGCATAAGCATATGCCTCAACAGCCTTGGACTATCAGCTTGATGCACGCCGAGCTCATTGTCACTATATGCGCTAGAAGCATTCCATCTCTGCCCGAACGTAGTGGCAAACGGACGGTCTATTGGATCACTTGAACGATCGTAAGCCATGAGACTTGCAACCATTGCAGAAAACCACCAGAAACAGAGGAACTACTGCGTGCGCGCGTGGCTGGGAGTGTGGGAGGGAACGCCCAAAGCTGTTTTGTCACGCATCATCGATGGTGACTACATTTTGCCTGAGGATAGACTTATGGCTTCAGATATGGCCGACCTCCCGCTTACAGCCAGAGTGCAGCTGTACCGGTGAGTCCGTGTGTGTGTGTGTGCGTGTGCGCGTAACGTGAGCGTGCGCACACATGTTAATCCCTGGTAATGTAGAATGTCGTTAAGCGGTCCTGTGATCGCAGTGCTAGTAGGCTATGTAGTTTGCTGCATATTATTATGCACAGCTTATTGACGAAACTAAGACTGTATCCACAGGATGGCCGTTACTTAAATGTTGCTGGCAGAATGAATGGTCTATGATTGAATTGAACAGATGAAACTTTTATCTGAACCGCATTGTTTGGAACCCAATTTTTTTTTAATTACTTTCTTTAAAGATTTACAACAGCGTTTAGGTTTCATGGTCTCCTGTCTTATTACATTTACGTTTAGTGTTAGTATGTCGAGGTCTTCATAATCGTTCAATTTTTCAGCTTTTGGCAACACAAACTTCTGAGCCTTCTAGATGGCAATAACGTCAAGAACCCAGCAGTGAAGAAGCAACTGACCAAGGCAAGGAAGGAGATCGTTTCTGACGAAGTGTTGCAGCAAGTAGCCAATAAACGGCTGCTGGACGCCATTATTTCAACCATGCTGCTTCGTCACCAGCAACAGAACAACCACTTCATCAAGTCTTGGCTCGGCATTAGCGACTTCTGTCAGAGCCCGTCCGATCTGGAGGTAGTGGTGATGTTGCTGGTGGTGGTGGTGATGATGATGGTTTTTTTTTTTTGCGGGGTTTTATGTGTTCGTTTTTTCTTTCTTTCTATACGCGAAGCAAATTCTGTAGTATGTTGTCAAATGTACTTGGAGCCAATAAAAAGTTGAAGTTGAAGTATATCATTATTTTTGTTAGGAATGGTGGATTATGGTGGTGATGGTGTTATTGTTTTGGTACTGCTCCTAGGCTCTTTT
Source organism: Oncomelania hupensis (assembly GCA_036898135.1). Taxonomy (NCBI): domain Eukaryota; kingdom Metazoa; phylum Mollusca; class Gastropoda; order Littorinimorpha; family Pomatiopsidae; genus Oncomelania; species Oncomelania hupensis. The sequence continues at coordinate 32,579,501 of CM072519.1, forward strand.
CAAGTATGCTATTAATTTCGTTGTAATGTCTTGAGTATCCTACTGAACACAAGTCAGCACAACAAAATCCAAATCTATGAAACCAACACAACTGCGAACTGCGAATAAATGCAAGAAGCTAGTTAGTCAACAGTATGATGAGCGACGTTGATTACCAGTTGGAAGAAGTCAACAGAATGAGGAGCGACGTTGATTGCCAGTTCAGAGTTGGAAGAAGACGTTGATTGCCAGTTGGAAGAATTTGGTTTTGCTTTGTCATAATCATGCTGATTTCGGATTGAAGTGTCTACTCTCATTTCAGAAATTGATGGACGCGCTTGAGGATGAGGATGGAATAGGCGAAGCTGCTGTGGATGAAGAAGAAGGAAACGAGCTAGCGGTGGACGAGGAAGCTGAAGTCATTCAGAATTCACGTCGTCTTGACATTGACGATGACGACGACCTTTTCAACTTCGGCAAGAAAACGCCTGGGTATGCTACTACTCATTTATTTATTTATTTATTTATTTATTTTATAATATTGAGTGTTCAAGCCTACGCCTTGAATTGTTCAAGTTGTGAGCCTGTGAAGGCTGTTGTTGCACAGTTTGCATTTTTATTGTCATTTTAGGCAGTTTTTTTGCACCCATAAATGTACAATTCCGCGCAAGCTTATTTCTTTTGATCTGCATTTTAAATTTGTCATATGAGGTCCTTTTTGAGATTATGCGATTTTGTCTTTTAAGCAGTTGATGATATAAGCTCAACAAGAACTTGAGATGGTATTTTGTTATCTGTTCATTGTGACCTGCAACGGCAGCAGAGATCAAAAACAAAAAAAAAAAGAATGGGAAAAAATAAAATATTTTCGACTTAGAATTTTATTTAGTTTGTATTGTGTTGTTCCTACCTTCTTTATTTTCGTCCTTTGTGGATCAATGCAGACTGGATGTGAACTCGGCCATGAAGGAGCTGGGCGTTCAGAGCACGTCAAGCATTCGCACGCAAAGCAAGACGGACGACGAAGGTTTCTCCTTGCCAGCGCGGCAACAGAAGAAGATGAAGAAGCAGCTGCAGCATCTGCTGAAGTCATCCAAACCTATGAAAGATGAGGAAGCCTCAAGAGTCAGTAACTTGTGGAGCGAGAAATTGTCTGAGGAAAGCCGCACGCGTCTGTACCTCTACTGGCTCAGGAAGTACCAGGTAGGTCTCGTTTTTATGAATGGAAAACATCCCACCAAGAATGCAGTTTTAGTATGTTTATGGATTTAGCTATCTCCTTTCTGTGACTGTGGAAGCATGGCTACCAGCCCCCACCTGTTCTGGCCGGGATAGTGCCAGGTAGATTAGGCGGTCAGGGGCGGATCAAGGGTAAGGTAGGGTTTGTATGTGGCAAGGAGGAGGGAGGGTCCAAATTGTGGCCAGGGTCCACAACCGGTGATGTACAGGGGCGAAGGCCTTGTCAGTGGGTGGGGTGGGGCGAAGCATCTCCTGACGCTGAAGACAATGTAACTAACGGATTCATTAATTTGTCTCCCCGTGGGGGCGCCGGGGTTTCTGTATAAATAGTATCCCCACTTTCTGGAAATTTAGTGCTTTAAATTGCCATTGTCGCTGTCTTTTTCATTTGTTCTATCGGATTCCTATTGGGTTCTATCAATCTAATAATAATAATAATAATAATAATAATAACGGATTTTTATATAGCGGGTACTCCAGCCTATGACCAGACTCACCACGCTTTACATAGTCATAACATATAAATACATGCACTCGATGAAACATTACTTTTGCTACAATACACCAAAAGACGGGACAGTAAAGGTACAGACTATTTACAATTATGTACATAAATTACAAAAAAGACAAAGATATACTATTTACAACTATGTACACAAATGACAAAAAAGACAGAAAATAGAATAGCAAAAACCTATTTACAGCTATTTATATGCCCGGTTAGGCCCAGGAAGGAAAACAGTATAAATATTTACAGCCGTGTATACACTTACGGATCAGACATAGACAAGAGATGAGAGAATGGCAGCGGGATACAAATCAATCTGAATAATGCAGTTTGAAGAGGTGGGTTTTGAGGGCCTTTTTGAATGCTTGTGTTGATTGTATGTTGCGGATATGGGAGGGAAGGGAATTCCACTGCTTAGGTGCGGAGTAGGCGAATGCACGTTGGCCGTATGTCTTAGTGCGGGTGACGGGAACCTTGAGTGTGCGAGTGTCAGCAGAAGATCTTAAAGTGCGTGAAGGGGAGTAGACAGACAGTAGATCAGCAAGGTAGGAAGGACAAGAATCTGTGAAGAAGTTGTGAAAGAGAACAGAGAGTTTGTACTCTATGCGTGCTTGCACAGGAAGCCAGTGAAGGGAATGTAGTAGAGGTGTGATGTGATCACGTTTCTTAGCTCGGAATACTAGTCTAGCTGCTGAGTTCTGAACCTTTTGTAGTTTGTCAATGATGTGTTTCGGGGAGCCAACAAGGAGAGAGTTGCAATAGTCAAGACGAGAAAGGACGAGAGCGCAGACTAGGGTTTTGGTGGCCGGGACTGTAAGATAGTGGCGAAAGGAGCTGATTTGGCGTATGGCCGTGTATGCAGAGCGACAGACGTTGGAGATGTGGTTGTTGAGGGACAGGTCATCGGAGAGAATGTAGCCGAGATTTCTTGCTGAGGATGAGAACTGAGTGTTTGTTGTCCCTACTGTAAGCGATGTTGTGAGAGGCGAGAGTGAGGAGGAGGTGTTGTGCTTGTGAATGAGGAGGGCTTCGGTTTTATCGTCATTAAGCTTAAGCTTGTTGAGTGTCATCCATGACTTAATGTCTGTGATGCAGTTCTCCAAAGTCTGAACAGTGGAATTAATGAGAGAGTGGGCGGTGGATTTATACAGTTGTGTGTCGTCTGCAAATGACTGACTCTCAACAGCATGCTTTCTAAGCAGGAGAAGCAGTGGCTTGGTGTACAGAATGAATAACACCGGCCCTAAAACGGAACCCTGAGGCACGCCGCACACCAAGTCTGCTGTGCTGGAGAAACAGCCATCGACAGTGACTGCTTGTGATCTGTCAGAAAGATATGAGTGGAACCAAGCCAGGACCGAGCCAGAGAATCCAAAATAGTGTTGAAGAGTGTTAAGGAGAATGTGATGGTCGACTGTGTCAAAGGCGGCTGAGAGGTCTAATAAGGTGAGAACGGAGACGTTGCCCTTATCTAAGGCAAGCAACAGATCATTGGTTACCTTTAGGAGGGCTGTCTCAGTGCTGTGGAATGGTCGGTAGGCAGACTGGTTGGGGCAAAGTAAAGCGTTATCATATAGGTGGGCAAACAGTTGTTTGAGAACAATTTTTTCTATGACTTTGGACAGGAAGGAGAGGTTTGAAACAGGTCTATAGTTCTTTAGATTATTTTTGTCTAAACTTGGCTTTTTAAGGAGGGGTTTGATGACAGCCGCTTTGAGCACCGACGGAACAACACCAGAGGACAGACTCTCGTTGATAATGTGGGTAATGGTCGGGAGTAGAGGGTCAAGATTCTCTATCAACATGGGGGTAGGAATGGGGTCGAGAGAGCAAGATGTTGGTTTTGAGCTTAAGATGACTTTTTTGACCTCTTGCTCTGTTATTGTTTGAAAAACTTCCATCTTTGCGGTGGTGAGGGAAGGTGAGAATGGGTTAGTGAGTGGGATCTCATGGCTATCAAGAGCGGCCCTTATGTCAGCCACTTTCTGTGTGAAATAATTACAAAATACATCTGGGAGCTGACATGCTGGATGTGTGGATGGGAGTGATGTTGCATTGCTCTTACCCCTTAGCTGATTGCAAATGTCAAACAACTGTTTACAAGTTTCACTGCTACAATCTACTATACTATCTTCTTCGCTTGACCAGTCAACTACATTTTTTATTGAAAACTCTTCCGGAACAAAACTCCTGATTTGTGTGTGAGGTCTGTTGGATCAGCTTGGGAATATTGGACGCTTTCTACCTGTTACACTGTTGTTGTTTTTATCAGTACATGTAGTTGATTCAGCCCCGATGCTTGAATCCTGACAGGTGTAACTCAGATTCGTTTATCCACGCAACCTGTTCACTCAGCAACAAGGCAGGAGTCGTCGTATGAAGTTGTCCAACTTTATTCAGCGTACATCAACAACTGCATACAAGATCGCTCAATCGCTTTTTCCATTCCTTCACTTTTTAAACTAACTTTTTTTGAAACATTGCGGCACTTATATAGTCTCTCTATACTCTAGAGAAAGTTTTGAACATTCCAGCGTGTCGCAATTACAGGCAATCAGAATAAAATTCGTCATCGGAACTATCCGCAAGCCAAAGCTCTACCATTAGGCCACCGTGTCTCCGTACTGTACTGTATATCGATAAATGTGTAACTCTCAGTCTTAGAACCCTATAACATTTAAGAGCCGTCCATTTTCTTACAATGTCAGCTCCTTCAATTTGATCTCTCTGTCCATCAGGACCATCTTCGTCAATCGGTGAAAGCTCAGGCTGACGCCTATAATAGAAACTCGCAGCAGCTGAAGGAGCTGAGGATGGGGGAGGACAAGGCCATTCTGGAGCAAGCCACTGTGATCGGCATGACCACCACAGGTGCTGCAAGGTACCTCAAGGTGCTGCAAAGCGTCCAGTGTCCCATCGTCATCATGGAGGAAGCGGCAGAGGTTGGTCTTCCACGCCTTACAGTTAATTTAGGCTGGAATGTATTCTTGATGCGTGTATTGGTGACCGACATCATCATTCTTTGGGTGATTAGGTGGTGTTGGACTGCCCATAAGTTTACTGCTGTTTAAGACGTCAACTTTAATCCTTTAGAATTATCTGACAGATTATACTTACTGGGAAATTACTGTTGTTTTGAATCAGGTGCTGGAAGCTCACGTGGTGACGACACTGAACAAACAGTGCCAGCACTTGATTCTGATCGGAGACCATCAACAGTTGCGTCCCTCACCCACCGTGTATGAGCTGTGCCTCAAATACAAGCTGGATCTCTCACTATTTGAGAGGCTGGTCAACAACAACCTGCCTCATGCTACCCTCACAGTGCAACACAGGCATGTCATGAAGTTATTACAAACACTACTTTGCACTTAAAACCACACTGATTTCTTTAGAACCATCTGGAGTAGAAGTGCTGTCAAATGTATTCTGTTGTGCGTAGTTTTTACGACTTGTGTGTTTTGACATTCGGAGAGGCGGTTTAATTTAAAATTCACATTTACTGCACAGACTCATTAACACCCCTTGGTTTTACTATATGTGTGTGTATATTACCAGAATGCGACCGGAAGTGTCTACACTGGTGCGCCACGTGTATCCGAAGCTTCAGGATCACCCATCAACTATGACCAGGGGTCACATCCGGGGTCTGACGCAAGATGTTTTCCTCTTCCATCATGAGGTAGACTATGGCGAATCGTTTATTTTTACACTATTGACTGATTAAAACATATCATACACTATAAATGTGTAATAAAAGTAATAATAATAATAATTTTAATAATAATAATAATAATAATAATAATAATAATAATAATAATAATAATAAAAATCGGTTGCTATATAATCGCATTTTCCTCCTAAATTAGACCGAAAGCCAATGTGACCAATATACAGGCTGACATTTTACGTGTAGTGTAAATCTTATCATTCCACTCACACACATAACACTGCCACCATGTTCTTCTTGTTTGCCAGGTAGAGGAGGCGCGCAATGACGAAACCAGCAGCAAGTCGAACCAGCACGAAGCAGAGCTGTGCATGAAACTCTGTAGGTACCTCGTGCAGCAGGGCTACTCCACTGAGAAGATTACCATCCTCACTGCTTACTCTGGCCAGGTCTTCGCACTCAAGAACCTCCTCAAAACTGATCCCAATTTCTTTAAAGGTGCGCAGCTGCTTTACGTCTGGGATCGTGGGGACGGGGCGGATATTGCATCTATTAAGGAGTAGACTATATCCTATTTGTTATAATTACTGCAGTCCCGTTTTGAAAGGCGATACTACTTACTCCCAGCAGGGACGGATTAGTTTGTGGGGTTTGGCGAGGATCACATAGATCACGATGAGAGTCGAACGCGAAAGAATAGAGGCTGATTTGCATCGATATTCAAAAGCTATTTACTGATGAACTCGTGAAAAACTTTTCATTAAAAATAAATTGTGCCCTCTCATCCCTCTCCTCCCTCTTCCTATGTCCAAACTGATCCGCCCCTGCCCATGTTTAACTTTATTTTTGTCTCCCAAAATATGATAAGATTTTTACAAATTGTTAGAAATTAGTACATGTATACTGTTCTATTTAGACTCTGGAAACATTTATTTCAGATCCTGTTGAAGATGAGATAAAATTAATGTTGGTAACCTTTTTTTTGTCTTCCAGTATTTAATTTAAAAACAAAACTGCTGGGGTGGTTTTGTTCTCCTAGAAATATATTGTTAAGAGGGTACCCCGGTGCGGAGTGATTAACTTATACGATGTGACATTGGATTGAAGTAAGTAGACTGTGTACTGATGTTGTAAATATATGTTTAGTTGCGCATCCCTTTAACTTCATTCATCCGAGCTGTAAAGCTCTATTTTCCGGTTTTAAAGAGACAGAACAATTTGGCGTACAGTGTTTGAAGGTGGGATGAGAGAAAGAGGGAGAAGGGAGAAAAAATGTGGAGGCAGCTCGGGTTAACACGTATGGAGGCTGTTCTTTTCAGGCGTCAGGGTGACCGCAGTGGACAACTACCAAGGGGAGGAGAACGACATCATCATCCTGTCCCTGGTCCGCAGCAACCAGCAAGACTCTGTGGGCTTCCTCAGCACTGACAACCGCGTGTGTGTGGCGCTGTCCAGAGCCAGGGATGGCTTCTACGCTTTTGGAAACTTCAAGTGAGTCGTACGTGGACAAAGACTTAACATGTTCACGCCACTCGAGCGAAGAAATGACTATATACTTCTGTATAAATTATAGCTTTCAAGTGGATCGTTCTGAAACTGCAATTAGCACAATCCGGCAGAGCACAAAGTCTGCTGTGTGACCGATCATTTCGTCGCCATTCATTTGGTCTGTTGAATGTTGAGACTTCGTATGTCTGCCTATGTTCTTTTTCTCCACTCCTCATACACAAGGGTACATCGCGCTATCAGCTGGGCCTGTGTCACCACTTGCAGTTGAATTTGATTTCTTGTTTATAGGGTCCAGTGAACCCTTAGCGGTCATAACTGGACCACATTAACTCGAAACATGTCTATTTATCACAAGGTCAGAAACACGTATAGGATCCACCCAAAACGCCTGCAGTTCAATAAGTGGTCAGTGTCTTATTCATCAAAACAGCTTTAGGTTTTAATATGCTGCTCAATATTCAAACCCAGTGAATATTTCCAGATTAGCAAAAATCTTCGAACACAACGTTTAAACTTTTGTTCATAAATGCATGGATACTACCTATAATCAATTTTTAATTTTTTTTTTGGTCTTATTATCGAAGATAGTATTAAAGATATTATTTTGTTGTTGCAAATTTTAGGTTAGCATGTAAAAGCTACCGAATGCGCGGATTTATGTTATTAATTCCTCTATTTGATATCGCTTGTTACTGAGGTAGCCTATAACTATAATGTTGGCGGTATTTTCAGACTGTTGGTGAGCGCCAGCAAAAGCCCATTGTGGAAAAACATTGTGAAGACAGCCAAAGAGAATGGACAGTTGGGGGACAAGCTTGTTCTGCAATGCCAGAACCACTTGGACCAGAAAGCTGAGGTCGTCACAGCCAAGGCAAGTGTTTCAGACAAATCCTTGCCCTATTTATTATTATTATTATTATTAGTAGTAGTAGTAGTAGTAGTAGGATTTTATTCATATTATTATTTAATATAATATAGATTTTTACACCACAGCTATTTTGGTAAGTCCCAAACTGAAGCTAAAATTGTATATATATGCAGGATTTTGATCAGATGCCAGAGGGAGGATGCAAAAAGCCGTGCGGTGTCAGGCTGGAAAAATGTGGGCACGTCTGCGAGCTCAGCTGCCATGGATACGACCGCAAGCATGAACAATACAGGTGGGTAATTCCAGTATTTCACTAACCTACCTTTATGTGCGTCGTTTTTTGTTTTTTTTGGTGTGGTTTTTTACATGCTCAGTTAATATAAATGCATATTTTCCTTACACTGTCTTGCACATGTACGTAAAGCATGTGGTCAATAGGCCTATGGGCTCCAATAAAATTATGGTGCTGTGTTTTGTGGAATCTCCAGTGCTGGAAAGTATCTTGTTAGTTAGGATCTATACCAAAGAGCTTAATGATAGAAGTGTTGTTAGTGTTAAAACAATCGGATAGCGGCTTCAATGATTCATGTTATACCTATTTGCTAAATCCAAAACAGTTTGCTTGCCGACAGTTTACGTTCAAAAGGTCGCTCACTGTTTACGTTATTGCTAGGCTGTTTGACTATATTTGTGCTTATATTTCAAAAGTAGATGTCAGATTGGCAGTTTGGCTTCGTCAAACTGCTTATGTTAACAAGTTAAATTAGACTAAGTCTGTTTTCTCCTCGTGATCAAATACTGTGCAAGATAACCCCTTACCTATGCACAAAAATGGTCCTTGATCTGTTGTAATCCCTTTTCGTTTGAGTGTAAACGGGAAAAAAAATGTAATGTAGAAACTCAGTCCTTGTTCTGATCTGTGAATTTCTGCGCATTAGATCTATATTGCGTGGAATGTTGTAGTCTAGGTTCTGATTGTTCTGTCTGATTAATTAATTATTTTCCATGAAGTGACTGATGTTATTAAGCCTGTGATGTGGGAGGTGAGATGGTGGGGGGTAGGGGGACACCTGATATAAATTAAATTCACACTATTAGTGAAACATTTGATTGAATGACAGAGCTCTCTCTTCCCCCAACCCCCCCACCCCCCCTCTCTCTCTCTCTCTCTCTCTCTCTCTCTCTCACGATTACGGATTTACACAGTTTCGGATAAATGAAACAGTCTATCATGCATATTTTAATTTTAAAATATCTGTCGTTGATTAAAAAATAATAAATTCCAGGGCAGAAAACGAACCTATGACATACACACATAAGCAGCATAAAAGCACCTAATACATGTCAATAAGTAAACATTAAAAAAGACAGCAGTAGCGGAATGTTAATAATAATGATGGTTACAAGTTTGGTTTTTGCAAACGTTGCCATAAAAATGTTCTTTTGCAATGGCATAGGCTCAATACGTTACCACGCACAGATCATTCATATAGCAGATGATGAAATATAGCCAGCCCGAGCAAAGGGAAATAATCCGTGAGAGCGTCTCGCATTTTTGTATATGACATAATGGAAGTTCCCCCTCTTTCCGTAATAAGCTCTTTGTCTATACCTTGTATATGTGCAGATGTAAGAAGAAGTGTGAACGCATCTCCTGCAAGGAGGGTCATAGCTGCACGAAAAGGTGCTACGAGGACTGCGGCAAGTGCCTGTCCATGGTGGTGAAGAAGGTGCCTATGTGCGGTCACATGGCCACTATGGAATGCAGCCGAGACCCACACATCTGGAATTGCCAAGAGCGGTGCCAAGGGGTGCTACAGTGTGGACATCAGTGCCGCGGCAGTTGCGGTACCTGCCGTACTAGGAAGGCCCACGATAGGGAATGCCCGGAAGAGGTAGGATGATCTGAGAAAGAATATTTTGAAGTATAGAGAGAAATTACGGTTTAGTAGCTTCGGAAAGGGGAATTCAGAGTTGAGCTGAGAGGTAAAGCCAATGTTTGAACACTCAACTGGGGACAGGGCAACCATTATGCCAACAAAGACGTATGGGAATGTTATGGAGCGTGCAGTTGGTTCAGTGGTGTAGATACAAGATACAAGATAATTTATTGCCAAGTGAATAATACACAATGAATGCATTTGGTCAATGCTGCAGAACCACACACAAAAGCACACATAAAACATAATGAACAAGTTGACAGCAAATCACAATCAAAGGATAAGATTAAAGTCATAAAACAGATGAACTGTACAAAAGAGCAAATCTATAGTTGTTAGTCAACACACACACACACATACACGCACACACACACAAACACACACACGCACACACACCCACACACACCACACGCGCGCGCACACACACACACACACACATTGCTAAATTCTAACCATCCAGTTTTCACACTCCCTCCATTCAAATTCGTGTTACTTTTACATTAGCACGCCTGTAGGCAATGGTAAACAATTAAAACATTGAATGTGAAGTGATAACATTGCAGACCGTACAGGCAGTGGTTCGAAACCGATTGACGGACTGGGGTGCCGGCGGAAAAATAAAATAAAATTTAAAAATAGAATGACTGAGATACTGTTGGCTAAAGCGGTGTACTCAGCGGCAGAACAATTGAAAGATTGAATGCCAAGCGACATCATTGCAGCCCGCACAGGCTGGTTAACTGCCTATAGTCCCGGGGAAAAAAAATCATGACCCTCAGACCCCGCACCCCCACTCTCTCGAATGAGAGTATAAACCCAGGTCTAGTTTGTGTACGCGTGGCATCGTACGGATTTTAAAGATCCTGACGCTCATGTCCCAGACTGTTTAGTGCCGGTGACACAAATACACCCAGTAAGCTCTAAGTCCCTTCTCCCCCATAGCCCGTCGCCCAGGATGGTGCTCGTTTGTTTGGGCGTCAGACAATGCGCCCAAAGGCTGCTAGTGGATGCCTCGGGCAGCTGAAGTTAAGTCCTGTATCGACCAGCGCCTTGAGCAGCTCTTGAGCTGGAAAAGCGCTATATAAGAACGATTAAATAAATAATAAATAACACAAATTGTACTTTCGTTCAGTAGCCTTGTATGTGGTCATATGATCAAAAGCGGTTTCATTTTCTGTAGTTTTGCATGTGGTCATATAATCCAAAACGGTTCCATTTTCTGTAGAACTTTTGTGAAGTGATCCTATAGAAAGAGTCATACTCGAAAAAATCCAACGTTTTAAGGACCTGCATAGTGACATATTGTTTTAAGACGGCTTCCTCGTATGTTCTCAAAAAGAACAGCACTTTTTTTTTTATATAGGTGGAGAGGTTGTGGCCGTGCGGTCATTTGGTCAAGAGCCAGTGCAAAATCGCAATTGGCGAGCTGCCGTGCAAGAAGCCTTGCGAAGCAACTCTGGACTGTGGTCACCCCTGCAAAGGCTCGTGCGGCGACTGTTGGTTTGGCCGAGTTCACAAGACCTGCCAAGAGAAGTGCGGCAAGCCTCTGCCAGGTTGCGGTCATCGCTGCCGGCTGCCATGTGGAACGGTAAGTGGATAGCTGTTTGGGCGCGTCGTAGAACGAAGGAAGACTACAGGTGTTTTTTTTTTTTTTTTACTGGAACTAAGATATAGCTACTTATTTGCTTTCAATGCTCTTCAAAAAACCTTCTTCAGCAAAATGACTGTTGCGACTGGAAACTGAATTGTTTTACTGAAGGTAGTTGTGACTGAATCGGTTTGGATTATACATGGTTTTGGGTTTAATTGGCTGCATTTGATTTGAGCTAATTTGATTTGAGCTGAGTGTGACTTTGAAGTTTGTTGTTGTTTGCAAGTCAGTGAATGAGGGTAGGGCATGGGGAAAGGGGAGGTCAGGTAGAGGAAGAGGGGGAAGGAAGGGGCTCTTAAAACAGAGGGCACCATGCTCCATCTGTCCTACCTAGTCTAAATAATTATATTCATCGACCAATCACTAGCAATTTGCTCTAACAAATAACAACCAAGGTGAAATCCGGCGTTAGATTCTGATTACGTTTAAGGTCATTCTCAATTTTTTTCTGATCCTTGTGTGCCGATTACTTCTTAGTGAGGTTAAAGGTAGAAACTGAAATTAATTTTCATTGAAAATTTTGGCCCAACATTAGTTGTATTCACTGTTATATTATTCAGCAGGTAGAGACCAGTAGGATGTGAACTGAGGTGCTTGATACAGCTGCATTCTGACCTTCAGAGATCGAAACAGTTTTCCTTGTAATATCCAGATAAAGCATTCATATTTACCCGTGAACAGGATGAGTACACAGGAGGTCCTTATTTTGTCCAGGAGTGTCTGCCGTGCGTGGCAAAGTCCTGTGGGACGGCTTGTGCTCACAGCAGCTGCAAGCGCATGTGCGGCGATCCGTGCCTGCCGTGCAATGAAAAGTGTCCTTGGGGAAAACAGTGCAAGCATCAAACATGCGACTCTCTGTGCTCCAAGCCATGCAAACCCTGCTCTCTGCCTTGCATAAAGACAGTTAACTGCAAGCCCGATCAAGAACCACATCCTTGCTCAGGTAGGCCAAATCTCAATAATTTATTTAATTAGACCCACGTTATTGTTGTACAGAAGGGCTGACTTGAACTTTCCAGACATACATAGTTAGATTGCTGATTTTCTTATGGTATATTATGGATATAGGCATTTCCCCAAAAGAAATTGGGGGAAATAGAAGTAGAGCTGCAGTCATGATTATACAAAGACTAGTTGACTTTAAACATTCAAACAACTCTAAACATTCAATGTCTTTCATTAAAGTCTTTCAGTTGTAGTTCTTCTGATAGGAAGTTGTCACTGAGTACACCGAGTGCTTCTCTAAAAACCAACCTTACTGAAGACCCCCACTAAAATTGTTTACATTAAAGACGCTCATAGAGTAGAAACAACTATCTGGCCAGGATAGCAAAAAAATACAATTGAGACACAATTGCAAAACCATTTTGCACACAAGTAGGAGGTTTCGCTCTAAGTATTCTGGTTTGGATGCTGGGGCGAGTGCTGCGGAAAATCTTCAACTTTACGCTACAGTTGTTCTGTTCAAAACCTTATCGTATAGTTTGGGATCCATTTAATGACTTTGGCATGCCAGTTCTCCGTTCACATTTTGTTTTTTTCAAACTGAAAGTTTAATCTGCAATCCAGGCCTGTGCGGAGAGAAGAAGTGTTTCTGCTTGCCATGCGAGCGAAGCAAGTATGCGCCACTGGCTATCGCTGGAGTGGAGTCTGAAGAAGAGAGTCAGACTGTGGATGAGGGCACCCAGCTGATCAAGCTGCCGCAATGCGGTCACATCTTCAAGACAAAGGCCCTGGACGTGTATGTGTCTAAGATGTGCCGGACGCTGGCGCCTATGGGCGTGCTGACCTGTCCAGTGCACGACTGCAACAAGCGTATTTTGGCTCTGGATTGCTGGCGCTACAACTACATGATTCAGGAACGACACGACAGGTGAGCTTCCCTTGTTTATAGTTGTAGAAAAGATCTAGTTTAGCTCTCCACTAAAGTTGTCACTGTCACAGCGCTTTCCGAGCTGTAAGCCGCTACTTTTTCCATCAACGTGGAACCCTGTTCACACCACGAACGTCAGCCTACATTAGTCTCAGCTACGCTGTGTGAACCCTGCTGTCATCCCCTTTAAATCCTTGGCATGTCTTAATGTACGTTTCTTCTTACTTGTCTTTTTGTCCTCTGTTTTTTCCCCCGCGGTTCTGTCGCCTCAATGAATGAATAGCTGAATGAATGAATAAATATAAGCATTATCAAGTGTATAGCGCAAAAAAAATTACACTGTAAGAGCATGTTCACAGCGATCACACCGATCCAGATGTTTATCTTTCTTTACGAGCCTTGTTTAACGTCAGGTCGATAATTTATAATAGCTAGGATTTAAAGTGAGCCTAAGGCCATTTTCTTTCCAACATTAACACTAACAGATTCTATGTTCATTTACGAGTGTATTAGTCTGCATTACTGATTCAAAATCTTTCCGATAGGCCTATTAAACAACAAGTTTGCAGCTAGTTTCATTCTGGCCGTCAGCCAATTTGACGGAAATCAGACTGGTGCTGTGACGCCACTGTGGAATGAGTAACTATAGCACAGGCGATGGGTTGGGTGACCTACAGCCCATGTGTCAATGAACTAGCCTGTGCAGTTAGTGCAGTGGTTTCTTAACTTTAGATTAGTAAGCTTAGTAATAAGGTTGTGGCTAACTGCGAGCACCAGACACATTTTTGATAGCTACCGCTATGAAGAATTATAACTAGAAGACACAAAAATCAGTTAGAATGCTCACACCAACATTCAGATAATTTCGCAAATATCAGAAGAAAAACACTGCAGTCATTTCTTAGCCTGAATTTGACATTGTGTGTTTTCTCATTTTCATCCCAGGTTCAGATTCACTTTAACACGCTTGCTACCTGAAAAAAGATCTTGTCTTAGGTTCACAGTTAGAGTCGGCAATGCTAATCAGTGTCGTACTACTTTTGTCTCAGATTTCAACAAGACAAAGAAAATCTTAAGAAAGCTACGACAGTCAGCAAATCTCGTTGTCAGAAACTCCAGGAGTCACTCGACCTGCTAACTCATGATGCAGAGAAAGAGAAGAGCTTCGCCTCCAAAGCTAACCGTGGTCAGGTAGGAAACTTCTTACAGATTCGTCGTGTGGCTGTACATTGTTAAAATTGTAATATTTTACTGTATATACATTAGATATATGTCCAGTGTTCATACGCCGCAACTGAAAGAATATTGGTACCATGGTTTGTATCAGAGAGATGGTTGGGCGTGGGGATTGAAAGGTCGTCCGTTTGTGTGGGTGTGTGTGTGGGTGTGCGCGTCGTGGGTGTGTGTGTGTGTGTTTGTGTGTGTGTGTGGGTTTTTGTGATTCAGATTCACATATTTCATTGCCACAAGGAGTTCAACGTGATTGTTGGTTGGTTTGTACACGGACGCTCGCACACACAGATGCACACAAACACACACGAACACAAACAAACTAAAACAATAAAATAAAAACAAAATTTAAAAAATTAAAACTTCTTTGCCGTGAAGGACATTAACACAAGTGTGTGGGTGTGGGTGTGTGTGTGTGTGTGTGTGTGTGTGTGTGTGTGTGTGTGTGTGTGTGTGTGTGTGTGTGTGCATCCTTGTGCTTTGACTCTATGATTTAAACTTGATCAAAGGAAATAAACAATATGCGACTGACTGACTGACTGACTGACTGACTGACTGACTGGCTGAATGAATGAGGGAGAAAGAGACAGAGACAGACAGACAGAGAAAGAATGAAGGGAGTTAGATGAGACCAAAATGATGACCAACAACACCAATGGCATCAAAATGGACATCAAAGTCCAAGGCCAATCCCTCAACACAGTGCATAGCTTCAAATATTTAGGAGCCATTGTATCAAACAATGGGTCCCGACAGGAAGTCCTCTCCAGGATCGCACAAACAACTGCTGGCCTGACAAGGTTGAAGCCCATTTGGAAAGACAGGACCATCAGTCTACATTCCAAGGTAAGGCTGCTGCGCTCCCTTATCATCTCCATCTTCCTATACACTTGCGAAACATGGACCCTCACAGCAGATCTACAATGAAGAATACAAAGCATGGAGATGAGATGCTACAGAAGACTTCTGGGCATTTCCTATACCCAGCACATCACCAACGACGATGTCCGACAGACAATCACACACGCCATTGGACAATACGATGACATGCTCACAGTGGTGAAGAAACGGAAACTCCGATGGTATAGCCACGTCACTAGAGTATCAGGCCGTGCAAAGACCATCTTGCAAGGCACGATGCAAGGAGGCAGAAGAAGAGGGAGACAGAAAAAGAGGTGGGAGGACAACATTCGAGTATGGACTGGCTTGACGCTGAGCGAAGCCATTAGGGTTGCTGAGGACAGAGAAAGATGGAGTACACTGGTGAAACGATCATCTGTGGTGCCCCTACGACCTTCGAGTTACAGGATAGGATAGGATAGGATAGGGCAGATGAGAAGGCCGGGTTGATAAACACTGTAACTAAAAGTCGACTCTGTAACAAATAAGTAAACACTTTGTTTGATCTAAGGGTTTATTTCAGGCAGAAAATACACCATAACATGATAGGCTATAGTTCTTTTTTCTTGTGCTTTTAGTAAAAATAGAATAACGAAGAATGCGCAAAAAAATGAGAACATGAACAAGAAGAAACCGACTAATGAAGTTGACAGAAGAAAGAAAATGACGTAGAAGAAGAACAAGTTGAGAAGAAGACGAGGCCAAGTTTGGACTTTTGCTGAAGATAACCGTCCGTCGGTCCAATTATTTAAGTCGTGTGTATCAAATGATTAACTGACCGACTAAATAACAAAACATTAGAGGCCTCTTACAGACAGTATGATCTGCATCACATAGGGTTGTGAGTCACTGGAAGTTTTGTAGCTACCATTTTTTTTTAAATTTGGAATTATCGAAAGGAATTTTAGTTGGAGTGAGAAAACAGGAATCCATTCTGTTGTTGGGAATCTGCTATCAATCAATCAGTCAAGTAATCAATTACCTAGTCATCAAATCACCACGCATTAAATCAGTCATTCTTCAAATCGACAACTCATCAAGCGATTGACAGACTATCAGTCAGCCAATAACATCGATAAAGTAAACATTTGATGCATTTTTCAATCGGCCAAACTATCGGTGACGCCAGCAATGATGTAATAGTAATCATCGTCATCGTTGTCGTCATCATCGTCGTCGTCACCAATCATTATCATGGACGTAGTTATCACCATCATCGTCATGGTCAATATCATCATCATCATAATAATCATCATCGTCATTATTATCATCGTCATCATCATCACTACTACAAAAAATCCCCACCCACCATTAATTATTAAGCGAACATTAATTATTATGTAAAGGGAGGAAATATTTCATGCGGAGCGTTTTTAGTGGAATTTTCCGTATACTTTTAAGAGTAGGCCTGCGTCATTCCGGTATTCTTAAAGCTTGCATTGTTTTTAAGTGTTAGTACTGTTGCTTAGGTGTAGGAAAATACCATGATACCGACACTGTGCATAACATTGTTTGAAAACAGAAAACATTTGGACGCAAGTGGCTCTGTGCTTTCTGCTGACAGCTTTCTGCTGACAGACTATTGCTCTGAGTATCAGTGACTTATTCTAGATACAGTGTTTATATAAACTATTACCCATGAAGTATTCTTGAGTATTCTTCTGTAGCTCTCTTGTCAGCGCAAAAACCTGCTCTGGTCGCTGGTCGACCCTATCCAACGTGCCACCCAAAACTTGCAGTCCTCTAAATGTCAAGATCGAATTTACCATAGACGCGCATTTGTAATGTATTGTATTGTATTGTATTGTATTGTATTGTATAGTATAGTATAGTATAGTATAGTATAGTATAGTATAGTATAGTATAGTATAGTATAGTATAGTATAGTATAGTATAGTATAGTATAGTATAGTATAGTATAGTTTTGCGCATGGGTCCTCACCGGTTGGTAGAAGCTGGGCACGTGCGGGATAGTGCCGTAGAACTGTTTCATGTTGTAGTTCTGAGACACAGCAATAGCGATCAGCATGGAGAGCACAGTCGCTAAAATCACTTGGTTCCTTCCTGGGGCCAGTTTTACTTTCCAGTTCCGCACGAGGTGCTGAACGATAAACACAAACGATCATAACGTTAAGGAGGCCGAGGAGAGAGAGGAAGAAGAAGAAAAGAGGAGAGAGACACTGAAAAGGATGGTAATGAGGAGGAAAAAGATGAGTAGTAGGATTGGGAGAATAGTAGGAGGAGGTGAATGATGACGATGACAATTATTTAGGAAGTGGCACGGTGTGCGTGCATCGGAGAACGAGATCATCAGTAATTCTTAAACGTTCATGTGACCCAGAGAATCAACACTTTTAATTAAGACACCGAGAATGTATGACTTTAAACGCACAATGGTAGCGAAAGGTAAATGCGGTTTCTGTTAGCAAAATGTGTAGTAATGCATATAAAGTAAAGCTGTTCCACGTGAACGATGAAATGAAAGTCAATAAAATGACCAGACCGGTGATTTGAAAGTGTTAAGTCGATTTCACGTTCTATAGAGTTCTGCCTGACGAGACAATGTATGTTAAAATGTAAATGTTGTTATGATCTTATGATCTAATAGCTCGGGGACAACAATGGCAAGAATTATTGCAATTTTAAAGATTTCGGGACCAGGCTTAATGCAGTCGGAAAATTTCACCCCTTAGTTTTTTGTGTGTGCAGTAAACCACTAGTGACAATACTTTTGAAGTGTCATCGTGCTCACGGAGAGCGGCATTTTACTAGACTTCATGCATTTAGAAAGTGTTACGTCGATTTCACTTTTAATACAGCGTTCTGCCTGACTGGCAATGTACGTTTTATTTTAAGAAGAAGAAGTCGAAAATTTTCACCCAAATCACAATCAGGCTCAAAGAACGGCGATCTGTACCAACATACACCCTCACATGTGTCACACATTTTTACATACACACAAACACAGTAAATACACATCTATGGCTCAAACATGTGGTTTAAAGGTAGGTAGACAAGGATTCATTTTCGCTTTTTGTTTTCTTGCAGTAAACCATTTAGGACAATACTTTTGAAGCTATTGTGCTCGCGGACAGAAAGAGGCGTTTTGGAAGATCAATTTATGACTGCTTGGACTCATCGTGCACAGATTTGTTTTTAAAAAATGGATTTTTATTATTTAAAAAATTGGGGGTGTATATAATATTGCTGCACGCATGTGAATAATAACTTTAAAACACACACACACACACACACACACACACACACGCACACACACACACACACAATGCAACAGCTGTTCGTTATTGAGTGAGCGCAAAATGATCATGCTTTTTCATTAATTTGAAAACCTTAAACAATAATATAAACATCATTGCAGTTGTTAAAGTAACACATGCTATTTGTGGAATCTTAAATCAATGATTTACGAAAGTTTAAAGTTCTGTGATAGCTGTGTCATGATATATGGTTTTCATACGTATATAAATTATTCACATCCCCCTCCCCCCAACCCTACCTTTTTATTCCTACTCGCAAATCAAGCCAGCATTTGCAGGTACCTTATTCGGTTTCTAGTAAATAACTCTCTTTCTCTCATACATAGACTAGGCCTACATACACACAACACATCCATAGGGGCACACGCACACACACATACACACACACGTACGCCAAAGCTTGCCCACAGATATTCAGGAGCACATCATACACTTTGTTACGTTGGAGACGCGTGCGATGGTACATGTAGGTTTACGTGTGAAATGCGCACAATAATAGGCTTGCGTGTGTGACGCGCGCGATAGATCTGTTCGTTTTATTTTGCAACGCATGCAGTAATAGAGTGTATTTATCTTTGATTTGATTTTGCATTGTTATTAGAAGAAGTTTTGTACAACGTTGGAAATTTTAGTTGTTCGATATTATTTGAGAATTTTCTAAAGTCAGTTGTTTATTATCGATCGAAGCGTATGGATAATTCTAGTGGTAACCACGAGACGCTTCCATCCCAAATAAGGTTGTGTGACGTGAGACAGTGATGATGAAATTACTTTTGATTGGTTGTGGTGTTTTATGCAGGGGTATTCTCGCTTGTTCTGGAGTAGAGAGAGAGACTATATAAGTGCCGCACTGTTTCATAATAAGAGAGAGTTGAAAGTAGTTTGTATTGTAAGATTGATAGTTGAGTATTGTAAAGTGGAAAGTTGAGAGTGGAAAAAAACGATTGTATGCAGTGGTTGATGTTCGCTGAATAAAATTGGAAAACTACATACGACGACTCCTGACTTGTTGATGATTGAACGGGTTGCGTGGATAAACGAATCTAAGTTACACCTATCAGGATTTCAAGCATCGGGGCTGAATAAACTACTGATAGAGAAAAAAACAACGAGTGTAACATTTTGGGGGCCAAGCCTGCGATCTACGCCCTAGCCAAGGGTTCAACTGCTACAACAAGCGAGTCAACGTTACGAGAGGCAGTCATCGAGGGTAGCCGCCAAGGAGTTGCGTCGGGAGGGGCCAACATACTGGGACTACATCCCCGATAGATTCGGGTTGACTGCAAGGGCGTGTATTCGCTGAAGAGTTGCTTCGTGAACGAACAACAGACCGGGACTACGTGGCTGCCGTAAGACTACGTCGAGGGACAGTCTCGGAGCTACATCGCCAGTATTATAGAGAGCGACGAGCGGACGTCGCGTCTACTTCAGCACAGGAGCGTGTACATCAACATCAGCGTGGTGCAGCGTCGCATACGACTAGGACAGCGGGGCCTGCGTCAGCGAAGGCGACTAGTGACAAGCATCAGCGCTACTGCAGAAAGCGTACTGTTCTAGAACAGTCTAGAAAAGTGCAGCACAGTCAAGAACTTTCCAGAAAATAACTTTCCAGAAAAGCATCAAGATGGCTGACTTCTGGCAGAAAGGGATTGAACTGAATCTCAAAGGCAAACAGCTGACGGAGTACGTCAAATTCCAGGAGAGAATATTGCGTGAAGAAAGAGAAGAACAGCGTCGCCGAGAAGAAATAGAATTAGAACGGAAGCGTCTAGAAAGTGAAGAACAGCGACGGCGAGAAGAAATAGAATTAGAACAGAAGCGTCTGGAAATTGAACAGCAGCGGCAAAAAAAAGAAGAGCAACGACATCGTGAAGAAAGAGAGTTCGAGCTGAAGCGTCTTGAAGGCGAGCATCAGTACCAGCTAGAGTTGGCGCGTATCCAAAACAATCAGCATGCACCACATGTTATCAGCGACAACATTGCCAGCGTTCATCGACGGGAAGGACCAGATTGACAGTTATCTGGCGAGATTTGAAAGGTTCGCCGAAAGCTCTAACTGGCAACCTCAAGACTGGGCAATTCAACTCAGTGCTCTTCTGACGGGGCAAGCGCTGGGAGTTTATACCAGACTGTCGAATAATGACGCCAAAAACTACGACGTCTTGAAAGAGGCCCTATTGCATTGCTACAGCTTCACAGAGAAGGGCTACCGTAAACGCTTCCGTGAATGCCGGCCTTTGTCAGATGAGACACCAAAGCAATTTGTGGAGCGCCTGTCGTCATACTTACACAAGTGGGTGGAACTATCAGGCAAAGGGAAGTCTCACGATAGTCTCCATGACCTGATCGTGAAGGAGCAATTCCTCAATGCCTGTCACAAGGACCTGGCGACCCACTTAGAATTACAGAAGCTGCAGACGCTTAATGATGTGACCGAGGTTGCTGAAAGATATCTCCTCGCTCACGGGAAGACGCTGGGGCCACCCCAGGCGACGAAACATTTTCAGAAGACTGGAAACCATGGGAACCAGATCCAGGGGAGTCAGACGAGCCAGAAACACACGGACTCCACGCCACCTTCCAGGGAAGGGCATTCAAGGGGCTGTTTCACCTGCAACGCTACAGGCCACAGAGCGGCTAACTGTCCTCAAAACAAAAGTAGCGGACAGCAAAGCAGTACGGACAATGCAGCGGCGGGCAACCGGCAGAGGCGGTTCTCCAATCAACGGCAAACCAGTAGATCTGACCATCAAGTGTGCGGCGGGAGCGTCATCCTTCCGAGTGAGACCGAGCGCACAGCTACTCCTGCGGACGTGCAAGAGTGCATGACTGATGGCCAACTCCTCCTTGCCAACGGGAAATCCATCCCCGTCGTCGCCAGCGCAGCTATGACCGTCCAGAACATGCCTGTTTCCAAGGGACGCGTCGTAAATCATGAAGTGACTGTTCTAAGAGACTCAGGCTGCAGTGGGGTTATCGTCAGAGATCTCCAAAGAACAGTTCACTGGCGATTCAAAATGGACACACATGGCCGACAGCAAGTGTGTGAAAGCGCCAGTTGCAAAGATTCAAGTCAGCACCCTTTTCTACATAGGTGAAGTAGAAGCGGTTTGCCTGAAGAAGCCGCTGTATGATTTGATGATCGGGAATATTGGAGGCGCGAGACGACCCGACGACCCCGATTCAGAATGGAGTCCTGCCTCAACCCAACGCGTCGAAGTTGTGGAGGAGGATCCATTGCCATTTCCTGGTGGAGACCTTACAGAGCTGCTACGGGACAATGTGGCTACTCCGGCTCAGCCCTGCCGACCAGAGATCGTCGGTGCTGTTACTACTAGGGCCCAGGCCAAGAGAGACAAGACGTCTACGCCACTGAAGGTCGCCGACAGCTCCAAAGCCGCCATCGAGGACAGATAAACTGATCCAGCTCCAGGAAGCTGATAGCACTTTAAACAAGTACAGGAACCGCCAAGACCACGTGACCAAAGGAGTGGCACGGTCTATTTTGAGGTGAAGGCCAAGATCCTGTACCGAATCTTTCAGCACCCGAGGGTCAACGGAGGAAAACCATTACGTCAAGTCTTGGTACCGTTACCCCTAAGGCGCCAAGTGATGGAAGTAGCACATGACTCAATCATGGGAGGTCACCTGGGCATCAAGAAGACATCGGATAGAATCCAGGCGGTGTTCTACTGGCCAGGACTTCATGCGGACGTCAGCCGTTTCTGCCGATCATGTGTCATTTGCCAGAAGACCATACCTCGAGGAAGGGTCCCGAAAGTGCCTATGCAGAGGATGCCTCTGATCGACCGACCTTTCAAGAGGGTGGCCTTAGACTTAATCGGTGAAATAAGACCTCCGAGTGAAGAAGGTCATCGATGGGTACTGACCTTAGTGGACTATGAGACTCGGTACCCAGAAGCAGTGCCTCTGAAGAAGATTGACACTGAAACTGTTGCAGAGGCACTGGTGGACGTGTTCAGCAGACTTGGAGTGCCTGAAGAGATCCTGACAGACCTCGGGACACAGTTCGTCTCTGACTGCATGAAGGAGGTCAACAGACTGCTGAGCATCCGGCATTTAACTACGACACCGTACCATCCAATGTGCAACGGGCTCGTCGAGAAGTTTAATGCTACGCTGAAGTCCACCCTGAAGAAACTGTGCAGCGAGCAGCCCAGACAATGGCATCACTACATCAATGCCTTACTTTTCGCCTACAGAGAAGTGCCGCAGGAGTCCACCGGCTTTTCTCCGTTCGAGCTGCTGTACGGAAGAACCATCAGAGGGCCGATGCACATCCTAAAAGAACTGTGGACGAAGGAATCAGACACCCAAGAGGTAAAGAACAGTTACCAGTACGTGTTTGAGCTACGGGAGAAGCTGGAGCAGACTCTCGAGATAGCCAGAGAGAACCTGAAGAAGTCCCAGGACTGTGGAAAACACTACTACGATCGGAGGGCTGTAAAACAGGAAGTTCAAACCTGGCAACAAAGTGCTGGTGCTGCTACCTACTGATCATAATAAGTTGCTAATGCAGTGGAAAGGCCCGTACGAAGTGGAGACCGTTGTGGGGATCAACGACTACAAGGTGAAGGTCGGCCAACATTCCAAGATATACCACGCCAACCTCCTTAAGCTGTACGTGGAAAGGCCATCAGAGACTATACACGCAGCAACAGCAGCTGAGATCGACGACAGCTTTGACAGCGAGGAACTGTTGGAACTGGGAGACTTCTACAGCAAAGAAGGCATCGATGACGTTAAGCTAGGACCGAGCTTGATGGAAGGTCAAAAGATGGAGCTCAAGGACCTTATGGGCGAGTTTCCCCATAGCTTCGGTGATGCCCCAGGCTCTACGACTTTGGTCGAACATGAAGTCCACCTCACTTCAAATATCCCTGTTTGATCCAAACCCTTCCCGATCCCTTTCAAGGCCCGTGAATCCTTGAAGAAAGACATCGACGAGATGCTGAAGATGGGCATCATCAGGGAGTCCAGTTCCCCTTACGCGTCCCCTGTCGTGGTCGTGAAGAAGAAGGACGGGAGCAACAGAGTATGCATCGACTACAGGAAGGTTAATAAGATCACCGTCTTCGACCCCGAGCCGATGCCTACTGCTGCAGACCTCTTCCGCCAATTATCTGGGAGTAAAATATTCTCGAAGATTGACTTCAGCAAGGGTTATTGGCAAGTCCCCGTGCGTCAACAGGACATACCAAAGACTGCTTTTATAACTCTTGATGGGACGTACGAGTGCTTAAAGATGCCCTTTGGCATGGTCAACAGCGGAGCTACCCTGAAGAGAGGAATGAGGAAGATGCTCAAAGGAATGGACAACGTCATGTGTTACTGGGACGACCTGCTAGTCCACACCCAGACCTGGAGGGAACATCTGCAGACCTTGAGGAAGCTGTTTCACCGTCTTCAAGAAGCCAACCTGACCGTGAGACCCAGCAAGTGCATTCTGGGAACCGACAACGTCGACTTAGTCGGACATCCGACGGAAGAAGGAGACAATGGAGGATGCACTGACTCCAGGAAAGCCCACATGATCATCGTCTTTGACCCTGGGCTGATGACAACCGCAACGGACGAGGGCGTCGTTTCCTTGCGGATGAAAGAACATTGACTCTATGTGAATGAACTGTAAACACTGACAGTATCCAGACAGACTGAAATAGGTTTTAATTTTGGACTTTGTTCGTTGCGTCTCAACGTTGTTGAAAGAAATTAAGTAAATTTCTTCTTGAGTGGGGGGTTATATGTTACGTTGCAGACGCGTGCGATGGTACATGTAGGTTTACGTGTGAAATGCGCACAATAATAGGCTTGCGTGTGTGACGCGCGCGATAGATCAGTTCGTTTTATTTTGCAACGCATGCAGTAATAGAGTGTATTTATCTTTGATTTGATTTTGCGTTGTTATTAGAAGAAGCTTTGTATAACGTTGGTAATTTTAGTTGTTCGATATTATTTGAGAATTTTCTAGAGTCAGTTGTTTACTATCGATCGAAGCGTATGGATAATTCTAGTGGTAACCACGAGACGCTTCCATCCCAAATAAGGTTATGTGACGTGAGACAGTGATGATTAAATTACTTTGATTGGTTGTGGTGTTTTATGCAGGGGTATTCACGCTTGTTCTGGAGTAGAGAGAGAGACTATATAAGTGCCGCACTGTTTCAAAATAAGAGAGAGTTGAAAGTAGTTTGTATTGTAAGATTGATAGTTGAGTATTGTAAAGTGGAAAGTTGAGAGTGGAAAAAACGATTGTATGCAGTGGTTGATGTTCGCTGAATAAAATTGGAAAACTACATACGACGACTCCTGACTTGTTGATGATTGAACGGGTTGCGTGGATAAACGAATCTAAGTTACACCTATCAGGATTTCAAGCACCGGGGCTGAATCAACTACTGATAGAGAAAAAACAACATCGAGTGTAACACACTTTACTAGATCACTTATGAAGCCTACATTATTCTCTGTAATAAGTCTGTCTGCTATCTGTATTTATGATATGCAGATATTCAAGAGTGACGCTGACATTGACGTCAACAGAGCCTTGGCACTAACCAGTCAAACCAAGCTGTCCAAAGTGCTGGAGTCCGTGCAGGGATACATCGAGGGCTACCTTATGACGGCAGACAAGTAAGCTGTTATCTAATATTACAATCTTTCTATCATGATCATATCAGAGGTCTTTTAAACTTCTAATATCCACGCGCTAATATAGTGTCTAAAGTGATGGGCGCAGGGCGTTACTGTAAGTTATTGCATAAAGCCAAGTTCTTCTGTGTTGAGAAACAGACACAGCACTGCCATTTATAATCGTTTATCAACTCAGACGCGCGACGTGTTTTTAACAGTTCGACCTTAACGCTTATGCAGAAATAGGACTTTAAACCTTGCTCTTCACCGACAAGCGGCATCAATCGCCATCATTATAATTTTTCTTTTATCGATCTCATTTTTTGGATTCCACTGTCATCAGCGATTTTGAGTTAGTTATAATATTTAAATCTTCCTTCAAATTCTAACCTGTAGAACACATTATTAATGATCACGAATATGAATACTGTATTACGTCGCAAAAGAAATTCAGCAGTGATGGCAATAAATTTTGCAAGATTTTGTGTGTTTGTTTCTTCCAAAAGAAAGCTGCTGGATGCTGATATCCAAATTCTACGGAGGCTGTTGTTCAAGACCACGCCGTTCCTGACCCCACAGCGACTGCAGGAACTGAAGAGGGAGATCCGTCGTCTGGTGATGAACACCAAACTACGCCGAGCCCTTACTCTCGCAGACGAACCTTTTCGCACAGGTAATTTCCAAAGTCTGGTACTGGAGTAACGAAGTATACCTGGGCTGGGAGGTTTGGCTCGACAAACACTGGATGATGATGATGATGACGAGGAAAATGATGATGATGATGATGATGATGATGATGATGATGATGATGATGATGATGATGATGATGATGATGATGATGACGATGATGATGATGACGACGACGACGACGCTTATGACGAGGAAAATGATGATGATGATGATGATGATGATGATGATGATGATGATGATGATGATGATGATGATGATGATGATGAGTTTGTAATTAAGAAAATGTAACATTTTTATTCATATATAAAACATACTTGCCTGCTGAAGTTGGTTGGCTCAAATAAGGATCAAACTCAATGCATATGCTACTCTGTTACAGAGGTGCAGTCCATGTTGAAACTGTTGGAGGAGAACAGGCCACTGACTAGTGCAGAGGAGGCGCGTGTTGAGAGAAAGGCGGAATTGTGCAGGCTGAGATTCCGCGACAGCATTCTGTGGAGAAACATGGACAGCAAACTTGACCTCAGCATCCTGGATGCTCCTGCCCACAAGGTAAGCACTGAGTATCAAAGACTGCTGAAAGCATCTCCTGAAACATGAACGGTAATTATCCTGCTCTCAAAGACAAAAAGTGTGACGTACTGGCTTTCAATTCCATGTTTTCAATTCTCCATGAGCTAAAGGAGCTCAAATATAATACAAATGCATTCATAAAGTCTGGTTCTCGGAACGGAAAACGATGCTTAACGTCTTATTGCATCAGCGTTAAGGACGATCACCACGTCGCCACCCTGACAACAATGAACATCATCATCATATCAAAAATAAGATCCTTCATAGTCTGGTTCTCCTTAACGCGTTTCGACTTTTATTAGAGAAGATTTGTCCTTGAAGGCTTCGACCACACTGTGTGCAGTCTATTATGTACTACTTGGGTAGTCATTAAGACACCATTGAGAAGTTCACATTAGCTACAGTTTCTTTGGTAGGTCTGATAGATTGATGCCCAGTGGGCCTTTCATTAAGTCTATTGGTGCTTGCTGCCTAGCGCCTAATAACCTATAGACCTATTATTGCCATTGCCTATTAAATAGGCGTCCCCTCCACATAGTATTTAAGAGACAGTCTGATCATAAGAGACAGTCTGATCAAAGAAGGAAGGTCGTCCCACTGCCGTAGCTCAAGTGGTGGAGCCTGGCACACCGATGACCCAGGTTCGAATCCTGTGGTGGGCGATACAAAATGTGGGCATTTTCACTGTCCATTTTAGCAGTATGATTGCGCTTGTGGTTCAGTGTTGGTCCCTACCCCTCTTTCCCTGGGATGGTTATCCCCGTCTGCCATATCGCCAATGGTGGGTGTAGACGTTAAACCTCAATGTTCATTCAAGAAGGAAGGAAGCCTTACGCACCGTGGCCTAATGGTAGAGCTTTGGCTTGCGGATCTAAAGGTCCCGGGTTCAAGCCCAGGCCGGGGCATTGTGTTGTGTCCTTGGGAAAGACACTTTACTCCCGTTTCCTACTCCTTCGGATGAGAGTATAAACCGAGGTCTAGTCTGTGTCGCATACATTCCATCATAACGGACTTTAAAGATCCTGAGTGCCGTTGACAAGAACACACCCAGCATGCACCTAGGTCCTTCTCCCCCATCACTGGCTGCCCAGGATTGTGCTCAGTTGTCTGGAGCGTTATTACGATGCGCCCAAAGGCTGCTATTGGCGCCTCGGGCGGCTTGAGTTAGATCCAGTATCGGTCAGTGTCTTGAGTCGCCAAGTATGGCGAAATATGTGCGCTATACAAATCCTCGATAATAATAATAATTACGCGAAAGTTGGTGCTGGCAATGCTTGGATCTTCTGTGTGGGTTGGTTAGAATTATAATAACTTGATTACATATTTTCTCTCCAAAATTCGATATTACGTATCTGTTTTCCAGTACATTAATTTCATAAATTAATTCATTTCAGATTTATTTTACTTCAGCTGCGTAATGATAGAAAATCATCAGGACATTCTCAGTTAGTTTTCGTTGTCTTCTGGTTACACATAATTATTTCGATGATTTTTGCCTGCTTTGTATCTGTAGGATCTGTGTGACGTGCTGAGAACAGCGAAAGGTGTTTCTACGGCATTGCCAGAGCTTTCTCACCCAGAAGTGAACTTCGACGACTATCTCCTTGATTTCGAAGGGGCACGGGCTCTCAGAAGAACTGCTTCAACGGATTCCTTTGGCTCGGATGTCGCGCGTGCTGGTTCTCCTATTTAGCCACATGAGCTCGACAGACTATATCAATGACAATAAAAACATTCCTTCTTGTGTTGTGTTGCTCGTAAAGAAGAAGAAGAAGAAGAAGAGGAATCCTTTTGGTTTCAAAGATTTTTGCTCTTAGCCATTTGACAAATGTTTTTTTTTAAAACAAAAAACGAAAGTTTTTCAGTTCTGACGTTGAGATTTTTGTTGTGGTTCAAAGTTAGTCGGAAGTCATTTTTCAAACTTGTACACTAGAAGAATGGTCATAGAAGAGTTTATTAATCCACATTATTGAGGTGAAAGCTCTCCGATGGGCATGTTAACAGCTTAAAAAGTCATGAAGGTCCCTGACAGCATCACAGGCTTCGCTAGCTTGAGGGGTCTAAATGCAGTCATTGAGAGTCACTTCAGACTAAAAACGTACATTTAAGCAAATAATCATGTAAGGTGAATAAAACTTTTTTTTTATTGTGCACAGTTTTGATTTAGACCTCAAAACTCACTTTAATAAGCTACGTTTTGTTTTCTTTTTCTATTTTATATGTTGTTTTTTCTTGTTTCGTTTGTCCTTCACACCCCACACCCCTCCCGCCCTCACTCGTACCCCCTCCAGTAGGCCTGGAATTAAACTTTTGCCTTGCCGTGCCTTGCCTTGCAAGTGGCTTTAACCTAATTATGGTATTGCAGAACAAGGCTCGACTATGAGTCACACAGGGTGCAGAATGAAATTTCGATTAAACATCATACGACAGTATTCCTTAGCTTGTATTCCGGTGTTATTTTATTGTTGTACTTGTAATTATAGGTTATTAAGAGAGCTGAGAATGTATTTTATTTGGTGTATTTTTCTCTTCTAGAATAACACGTGACACTATTTTTATTTTATTTTTATTACTGTTTACTAGTAATAACTGAGGTTGGAATTTCATTTTGTGTGTGCATTTCCGGTTGTGGAATAACTTTTGGCTTTACTTTCTGCTCTTTTTGTACTTAGCATTTAATTATATTGCATTGATCAACATCATAGCGGCATTCTCTTAGGGTAAAAACTACATAACCGTTCGGTTGTATGTAGGCTTTCAGACTCTGTTATTGTATTTTCAGATTTGTCTGGAAATGCTTTGATATAGTCGGGAATCAGAATGATCCAAAGTCCGTAGATCTGTTTGTCCATCCGTTCGTTGAACGCGCCATATCTTAAGAACCACTGAACTCGCTTTGTTCAAATTTCATAAGAACATTAGCAGGGTTATTGGCAAGCTTCTCGTGCCATCGTATTTGCTCTATCTCAATGGTCACGGTCGTTTCTTTGCTAAACACGTGTTATTTTGATCATCGAAGTTTAACGTCTGCATGCCCCAGTGGCGATACAAGATGTTACTTTTTATATATGAAAGAACAGTTGATCCAATTTTTATGACATTTCGGTATACCGGTACTTGAATTCAAGTTGTTCAACTCATTGCCAATCAGTCAGTGAAAGTCTGTTTGGTCTGCCAGTAGATCGGTCCGCCGCTCTGAATTTTACTTTTTGTTCGTATCACCCCCTCCCACCCTCACCCCTCATTGTCCCGCGTCGCTCATTATCACAGGAATGACTAAACCGATTTTGATTATTTAATTGTAACATGGAGATACTATACTTGAACCCACGCTCGGTCTTTTGTGTCCTTCGCATTTGCTCTTTCTCAAAGTTCAAAGCCGCTGAGGTCGTTATATTATAGAGACGTTCTGAGCGTTATTTCAATTTTGGCGGAACTGATTATGAAACTTCCTTTGCTCGCAGAAATGTTTGGAGATAGTGGCCCATAATTTCATGCTTTCATTTTGATTCTTTGGGATTAAGCAGTGACTCAATACCGACACGAAAATTAACACAAGCTGATTTTCAGCTATTTACTGGGTGTCTAGTCATACATTTGAATGTCTTGCCTTCTTGTAATTATTTTAATTTATTGTTAAAGTTCTTGACTGTAATTTGAATGCTAGCGTCCCTGGCTTATTTTTAATAACATATGCTTGTGTTGTAACTGATTCATTTATCGTGTGTACATTTTGGATGAATTTAAGCTTTCTTAATAGACGAGAAATAACAATTGTGAGCGTGTGCTTGTGTGTGTGCCTTGTTTGTCTGTTTCTGTCTTTAATTTAACGTCTGTTCACCTAAGTGATTTTAGACTTGATGGGAGCAGGGGAAAATATTTAACAAATAAGGAATGGTCATAATGAAGGGAGAAAGGGATTAAACAAAGTACACAAAATTGAACAATTAAACAATCAAAATTGTAAAATAATTATAACTTATACAAATGACGTCCAATATAAGTACTAAACAATCCTTGTAAAATCATTTTAATTATGTCTCATATTTTGTTAGTTAGTCATGGTTTATAGGGTCCAGCGGGCTGCAAAGCGCCGAATCAGGACCATTATATCATATATATAATATTCAGTGTTCTGAATTTATACATAAATAATATTCAATGTTCTGAATTTATGCTTCACAGATTAGTAGTCTGTACTGACTGTTGTTTTACAAAAAACCTCCCAACAGGACTGTATGTGCCTGCCGGCGCAGTTTTTTGTAAATCAAAATTTGTATTCTTTTTTGTGTGTTGGATGGTACGAGTTATCGAATGTTTTATTGCAAGTGGTCAAGTTGTTGTAGCTTATCTCTTGGGTCCGTTGGTTTCCGTTGTTTTTCTATTTCGTTTGCATGATTTCTTCTTTTCTTGTGCGTGCTGCGCAGAGGGCACAGGCGGGAGGAGATCATCGCGTTTTACGTGCACCTTTTTTGTCTCCCTTTGTGAGTTCTGCCTTGATCAAGCAGTCTCGTAAAGTTGCATTTTGTGTTTTCCTTTTGAACTTAGCTTTGCATATGCTTTTCGTGTTTTGTTTTTATATCGTGAGTCATCACTCAGGTAGTCAAGAGAATTAATGACAATGTAACTAAATTTTGAAAGTTAGGTTTGTCGTCCTCTGTCTTTCAATGTAGAAAGTTTGTTTTTGCAGAGCTGTCCATTTTTCTGTGATGTTGTGTGATTAGGTTGAATCTGGAATACAGTACGTGGCATTCTTTTTGTCTTGTATTTGTCTCATAACTTAATAACTTAGTCTGAGATGCCAACTGTCGGAAGTTATGCTAAGCGAATTGATTTTCCTTGGATTTTCGTATATTCTGATCAATGATTGTGATCGAGTTGGTCTCAGTAAGTTTACAGTTTAAAGAAAGTAATTTTGTGTATGGAAAAGGTTTTTGGTAATAATTTATGCATTAAATTTCGCTTGTTTATACTTTGTGTTGATTCCTTAGTGTATTGGGATGTGTAAGAGTTTAGTTGTTTGTTTAGTATGTGATAATGTTGTGCTGTTTTCCTTCTGTATCTCCCTCCGTGTGTCTGTTATCCTTTTCCCCTACTGGGTTGTCTGCTTCTCTCTTTCGTCTGTCTGTCTGTCTATCTGTCTCTCTCTTTCTCCCTGTTTACTGCTGCTTCTGTCTCCGCTATTCTTCACCTTATTTCTCATTCTGGTCTCTGTTGCTCTTTCAGCGCTTCTCTCTTTCTTCCTTTTCTTTCTTTCTCCCTTTCTCTTTTCATTCGCTCTACTCTCGTTGTCTCTTCAGCTTATAAGTAAGACTGTATTTGTAAGGTTGTGATTCTGTAGGGCTTGTTTGTGTTTTCTTGTTTTGCCCACAGTTTTCACCTCTTTCTCTCGCTCTCTACTGATTAAACCAACCAGACCAACGAAGACGTCTGTGAGACTGAGCGTGAGCGTTACCAGCATGCACCAAACAATGGGGTTCCCATGATGGCATCACAGGAGGATCGGGGTCATGCACACTGTATATTAATGATTTTGCAATTGATATCCAATAATGGGTATTTTAATCCCTAATATTTCGTGTAAGAATAATATTTTTCATAGATACGTTCCTTTGCTACTGCTGCTAATAAAATGCCGTTTTCCTGTTTTCTTAATTCAGAATAGTCTGTCAAACTTTGCTCGTTGAAGTTCCCAATTAGGTATAGGTATTTATGAAATTATGTTTGAACCTAATTTACAATTTAAATTAGATTCGTTCATGAGCTCATTTGTATACGTTAATAGTCTGTAAATAATTAATACTCTGTGCTCTTTTGGGAAAATGTAAATCAGAGCGTATTTCTAACTCTGGATCTGTGAAATTGTCAACTGCAGATGCCCTCACTATATATTTTGCACATGATAATTTTCTCCATTCGTGTAATGGTAATACACCTGCATATTTATAAGCATAAGATGTTTTTGTGTGTATTGGAACACCCATAGCCATTTTAATTGCTTTGCTATCCATACTTTGAAGTAATTTTTATAAGTATTTTGGGGCAGAGAAGTACACCTCCTGGCCATATATTAATTTAGATCGAACAAGCCTGCACACCAGGGGAATCAAATTTTGTGTATCTTGTCCTTATTTTTGATAACTTATAATCTTTATTAAATTAAAATTTTTAATAGCCTTTTGCAACAAATATTGTTTATGTTTTTTTCCAACTTAAATTGGCTGTAAAATACACGGCAAGAAATTTAACTTCATTTACTTACTGCAATTCTTTAATACCAATATAAAATTTCGGTAACAGTTTTGGACCAGTTCTTTTATTAAATAATATCCTATTTGTTTTTCTTTTGACAATTCAAGTCTATTCATTATTATGTATAAGTGAATATTATTTAATTCATTCTGATATACATTCTGAATATGTTTTATTTCAAATAAAGATGGGTGTGTGCCAGTGATGACTTAATTTGATAGTTTTAATTACATAAACCGCAGTCTCAAAGACAGGATCTGCAACAAGGCTCGTGTATCCGACCAGATTTCTGAAGACTTTTTCCAACACCTCATCCTCCTTCCGCCTATTATTCCACACATCCCCCCACCCCTATCTATCTCCATCTCCCCCCCTCTCTCTCTCTCTCTAGCTCTCTTTCCCTCTCTCCATTACAAGCGCCTGGGCTCTCCACCCATTATTCCACCCCCACCCCTTATCTCTCCCTCCCAATCTCTCTCTCGCTCCCTTTCTCTCTCTCTCTCTCCTCCTCTCTCTCTCCTCCTCCCCCCTTCCCTCTTCTTGCTTTCTTTTAATAATTTCATTAATTAACTCCTATAGTTTTATTTCTTTCTCACTCCATCTCTAGTTCTCAAAATGTACTTCCGGGCCTCTTTTTCTTTTTCTTCCTGTTGTAATTGTTTATGTATTATCATTTTCATTGTGCATTTAGGATCGCACAAAAAACTGCTGCCCTAACAAGGTTGAAGCCCATTTGGAAAGGCAGGACCATTAGTCTACGTTCCAAGGTAAGGCTGCTGCGCTCCCTTGTCATCTCCATCTTCCTATATGCTTGCGAAGCATGGACCCTCACAGCAGATCTCCAACGAAGAATACAAAGCATGGAGATGAGGTGCTACAGAAGACTTCTGGGCATTTCCTATACCCAACACATCACCAACGACGAAGTCCGACAGACCATCACACAAGCCATTGGACAACACGATGACCTGCTAACAGTGGTGAAGAAACGGAAACTCCGATGGTATGGCCACGTCACCAGATCATCAGGCCTTGCAAATACTATTCTGCAAGGCACAGTGCAAGGAGGTAGAAGAAGAGGGAGACCGAAAAAGAGGTGGGAGGACAACATTTGAGAATGGACTGGTTTGACACTGAGCGAAGCCATCAGGGCTGCTGAGGACAGAGAAAGATGGAGTATGCTGGTTAAACGATCATCTGTGGTGCCCCTACGACCTTCGGGTTACGGGACAGGATAGGATAGGAGGATAGGATAGATTATACTGGCACTACAATAAGGGCTTTGCACATGCTTCACAAACGGCCGTTCTCATAATTCATAGACATTCCAGATCTGATTAATGACAGAGGGATTTTTTATTTGGGTAAGAGAAAGGGGGAGGGGAGGAGTTGTAATTTTGTTGATTAACTATCTATTCTGGTCGGTGGAAGGCTCTTGATGCAAAAGCATCAACAGTGTTGGCCTCAATTACCGCCTGGGGACCAGTTCAGTTCAGTTCAGTTGTAAATTTATAGTCCCCAACACATTGAGCATATAGGAGACTGTGATGTTAAGAAGTCCGTAGGAAAAAGGAGTCATGATGCAGTAGAAATAACATGAAGATGGAGCGCAAAAGCAGCTACGACGTCCGGAAGACGAGATGAGCTGTTTCAGTAATACTGTAGCAGTGGAGAAGTAAGGGTGCCAATCAGGAAGCAAGGGCGGGATGTTGTCAGGGCTATGTAACCTACGGGAGGTTAGGGGCAAGGAGTTATGGCAAAACAGCCAACAAGTGAAAATGTCCAGACCAGTGTGGACAGGCCGGCACAGCGCCGGACAATGGATTAAATTTATACTGGCGTGTGGCGGCGTGGCAGGACACCCCTCAAATAAATTGCACTATGTAAACAATTAAAAAGTAAAACACAAACATACAAAACCGTCACGGCCGGGCAATCGCCACGGCGGGCGCGAGTTATATAAAAACAGAGGTCACAAATACTGCAACCGATCTGTACAAGGCAAAAAGCTAAACGGCCAAATAAAATAGCTAAACAAATAAAATCCAGAATACTATGTATATACAATGGTCGTGGACCCACTCCACCCTCGAGAGCCTACCGCTATCCCTCTAGCGCTTTGAGGTACGCTTGGATAGCGCGCTCGCCACGTTGGCGGCCTCAACAGCCCTAACCTGCTGTACTACAAAATTGACAGCTCGCTCGAATTTGTCCACGTCGCCGTGGGGTAACACAGTCCGCATATGGGACAGGCTGCCCAAGATACCCTGTATGTAATCGGCGCCCGCTCGACTGATGGGAGCGCCGTCGGTGTCGTACGCCGTGTCTGGTGAGACCTGAATGGAGCGGTTTTTGAACTCCCTACACGGTTCGTCTCTAACTGGGCTATCCGTACCCACGGACCGAGTCTCCGGACGGTGGCTCTGCACGGGGTCCAGGACTTCAGCACACACCTGCACGACAGGGAACGGATTGCGTGCAGTCAACCCTCGCACTGTGTCGACCAAATCGGACACAGACCGGGTAAGGTTAAGTACCATAGACTCTAGCCTCTCAGTGGCCAACCAGGGGTCACGGGTTCCAACCTCAACGGAATTCGCACGGGCCGTGGATGGCCAAGACTCGGCAGGTCGGGTGCGCGCAGCCCATGTAGGTGTATCGGACACATCACTCGCAGCCAGGCAGCGAGATGGGTTGTCCAAATGGCC
Organism: Oncomelania hupensis; assembly: GCA_036898135.1. Classification (NCBI taxonomy): domain Eukaryota; kingdom Metazoa; phylum Mollusca; class Gastropoda; order Littorinimorpha; family Pomatiopsidae; genus Oncomelania; species Oncomelania hupensis. The sequence goes on from CM072519.1 coordinate 32,615,023, forward strand.
AGCCCCAGAAGAAGAGGTGACGGGGGCCCCTGTGGAAGTTACAGGGGCCCCAGACTTAGTTTCCATCGGACGCCCGAGACCAGGCGCAAGCTGTTTTTTTTTTTTTTTAGCAAGGCTCAGCGCTTGGGCCCGCGGCATGTAAGTGGTCGCCCTTACCTGGTTCGCCTACAGGCGCTCCTGGAGGGCAGGGCAATTTAGGTTTGCAGCAGAATGATTACCTGTACAATTAGGGCAGCGGTGCGTAACCGCCGCGCACTGGGCTCCAACGTGAAAGGTAGAACCACACGAGGAGCATACCTGTTTTAGTTCACATTGTTTTCTAATGTGGCCGAATTTCTGGCAGTTGTGGCAACGAACCGCCGGAGCTACAAACGGGACAACCGCGAACTCACGGCGGTTTAAAAGAAGATTGTGGGGTAGGTTCGCGGCTTCAATCGTGACCCGGACAGAAGTGGAAGGTTGCCCGTCAGATCTAAAGAGCCGCCGAAAGCATCGAACAACACAAGGACTGACCGAGCCGTCGGCCTCCGTGACACCTTGAAACTTAGCAGTAATTTCCTCGTCCGCGACGGTGGTGGGGACGCCACGGACGACCCCATCCACCACCAGGCCGGGGACAGAGCAGACCACAGACACCTGACCAATCTGGGTAACTGAACACAGCCTCTGTTGCTGGGCTTTCGAACCACAGGCTATCAGGATACCTTCTCCAAGGGGTTTCACACGGTCTACCGAGCCCACTATGGGCCTCAGCAGATCGGCCAACTTCCAATGCACAGCCTTCAGAGACAAGGTAGTTATGTTTCCGATTTGTTTGATCACTATTGGGAATTGGCATAGCCCATGGTTCAGCACTATGGGCGGTCTCGGAGGCCCTCTAAACCTACTTCTCGACCTAACACCGACCGTGGTCCAACCATCATCTCGCCTCACGGGCGGAACAACCGTGCTGACCCCGAGGTCGACAATCGGAACAGAACGAGTCGCCAGGGACGGGAGACAGGCCATCCTCCTCCGTCATGGTCTTGTCAGCCTGTTCAGCCTCCCCCGAGCACGAGGAGGAGTCCGACAGGGTACCATAGGCTCTTTTGCGACCCGAGAGGGCCTGTTCAGAGCCGGCACCGGCAGCCAGGCCGCCAGACCGGACCTCGATCAGGTGACCCTCCGAGTCACTTACTTTTGTCCCGGAGAATCTTTTCTCGTGCCACCAGCCAACCGATGGTGCTTAAGAGGCGAACAGGAGTCAGCCATCTTAGTACGACCGTCCATAAAAAGTCACACACACAAGAAAATAAAAAAGAAAGCTAGGGTGGTGACCAGCCACAAGCCACCCGCCAATGGATTAAAAATCCAAACCTAAAACCTTAAAACGGTTTAAAAGACAAGTTAAAAGTTAAAAATTACCTCACAAAAGCTCGCGCTTTGAGATAGCACAACCACCAAAGCTGGGCTGTCTTCAGAATACAACAATCATCAACAGGTTAGGTGCCACAAGCAAAAATCCAAACACCAGAGAGGCCGAAGAGCAGGAATATCGCACTAAGGTACAACAGTCAACAGCAGGTAAGGTTCCATCATGCACAAGACACTGAAGGCACAGAATCTCCACATAAAAGTCCAAGCAGTAACGCACATGGAAGAGACATCGCCTGGGGAAGAACATTCCAGTCTTTTATAGTACGGGGTAGAAAAGAGGATGAGCAGTACTCAGTTCGGCAGGTGATGCGGCTAAATTGGCTGTCATGACCTCTGCGTTGGCGGAGCAACAGTGGGGTCAGCTTACTAAGGATGGAGGGACAGTGCACCAGTCCTCTGTTGATTTTGAATAACATTGACAGGCGAGATGTCTTCCTGCACAGTTCCAGAGACGATCGCCCCAGCGAATCCAACATCTGATTCACACTTGAAGTGTTGTGGTATCTATTGAGGACAAAACGTGCAGCCCATGCAGCACGGCTTCCAGCCTGTCAATGGACTTTTGGGTGTGAGGATCCCATACCGTCGAAGCGTACTCTAGTATGGGCCTGACAAATGCCTTGTACGCTTGTTCCTTTATAGTCGCAGAGTTGATCTTGAGGTTCCTTCTAAGAAAACCCAAGGTTGTGTTGGCTTTATTGGCAATGCTATCAGTGTGTTCATCCCAGCTCATATCGCGTCGGATGGTAACCCCCAAATATTTAGCTGAGGGAACTGTCTCAAGGGTCTAGTTGTGGCGTTTGTAAGCCGCGCTGAGTGGGCGCCTGCTCCTAGTGATAAGCAGGGTGTTGCACTTGGCATGGTGGAACATCATGTTCCAGCTCATCTCCCACTCCTCAAGGCGATGGAGGTCTCGTTGTAGCTGGTTCTGGTCCGATATGTTGGACACCACCCTGTATACTGCTGTGTCATCTGCGAATAGTCAGTGCAGTCAGCTTGTCTGGCAGGTCGTTGATATATGCTAGAAACAAGCAGGGTCCGAGGACTGATCCTTGGGGTACCCCGGATCGCACTGGAACGAAGTCGGAGCGGCTGCCATTAACAACGAGTGCTTGACGCCTAAGCTGGAGATCCAGGCGAGAGCGGGGCCTTGGACACCATAGCCTCGGAGCTTGTGGAGTAACAGGCTGTGGTTCTCCCGATCAAACGCTTTGGCGAAGTCCATGATGAGGACGTCTGTCTGCCTGCCACTCTCCATGCTGCTTGTTTGTTCCTCTGCGAACTCCAGGAGTTGAGTCTCACATGATCTCCCTCTGCGAAAGCCGTGTTGGTTGTCGGTAAGTACTTGGTGGTCGTCAAAGTGTTGCATCACAGCGCTGACCAGGATGTGTTCCATCATCTTGCAAGACACAAGAGAGATCGGCCTGTAATTGGCGGGGTTGTACTGTTCTCCCTTCTTAAAGATCAGCGTGACATGTGCATTCCTCCAGTCTGATGGCACAACGCCGGTCTTCAGGGAGGTCTGCAAGATGATGGTCATCGCCGGAGCCAGCTCCTCTGACAGTTCTTTTAATATACGGGGGGAGATGCCATCTGGTCCTGTTGCTTTGTGAGGGTTAAGGTCGGCCACAAGCTTCCTCACTCCCCTCTCTGTAATAATGATGTTATCCATCATGGGGCAACCATTGTTTATCATTCTTGTTTTCTTCTGGAACTGTTCTTCTGTGTACTGGGCTCCGTCGCTGAAGGCTGACTGGAACTGTTCATTCAGAATCTCTGCCTGTACATTTGGGTCAGAGGTCAGCTGGCCGACTGTCTTCAATGGTGCGACGCCTATATTGGAGGACTTCTGGTTTTTAATGTATGACACTGAGCGAAGGCATGAGGGTTGCTGAGGACAGATGTGACGACACGAGTTTTCAACGCACGCTGGTAGTAACTGTGCCAAAGTTGTATATAGGGCAGAGTTGCACATCTCTAGCACTGCAGTGTATAAAGGTTTGACTCAGCATTCTTTATTGCGTATGTGGGTTTAGGTGTGTATGGTTTTCACATGGTTAATGCATAGCGGATAATGCCTAGCTAGGGGAATAGGGGACTGAACGAAACTCGAGGCCTTGTAGTGTGAACTGGATAAGATTTAGCCTAGCAGAGTCGAGTTGGGAGCTATTGCATGCAGACAGTTTTTGGACGGAAAGTGACTTTGTGACAGTGTTATCTCAGGATAAAGTAAAGTCTGCTTCTGTAAGGGTAGTGTGTCGGACGATTCGAACCACCCAAGGTCTTGTGTCCTCGTCGGGACAAGAATGACCAAAAGACTGTTGTGGAAAGATTATGACTGCTATTTGTTCAGGAAATAATAAGTGTAGGGTCTCTTCTTAAGGGTGTGTACCCTTCGTTTAGGGCCCTCCCAAGGCTCAGTGACCTCATCGATACTGAGATGTTCCAGGTGCAAAGCAAATCATAGCGCAGAAACAAACTTTCTACTCTCAATGGATAACATTTGTGGTGTATTGTATTGTGTTGTGGTGTTGGTGTTTGTGTATCCGTTATTCACAGGCCGAGAACTTAAAGGTGAGTGTGTACCGAGTAATTCAATTCTTTAGTGGCTTTGCACTCCGAGCTTGCGTACGTGAATGAATGATGTTGAATGGGGGGAAAGGGATATATTTTGCTAAATAGTACTTTTTACATGATTCTATATGATTTTCTTGTTAAAAGATGTAAATGAATAATGTTGTTGATGTTGTTGCCAAAATGGGGTCAAGAGGTGATGATGAAGTATATATGTTGAAATGAGAGAGAGAGAGAGAGAGAGAGAGAGAGAGAGAGAGAGAGGGGGGGTGATGAATATGAGGGAAGGGTGAAGTTGTATTATAGTATGCAAGAGAGGGATAATTGTGAATGAGGGGAGATAATGTGCTATAACATGGAGAGGGGTGATGGAGGTGAGAATGAAGATGAATTAGGATTGTTTGACTGGAAATGCGATTATAATTGTAATGTATATTTGGGTAAACAATCATGTTTATGGAGAAAAATATAAATTATTAGAACTGAGGATTGAATTGAATTGTTGAAATGCACATATGAACAGGCCAAGATGGCGGACGGCTGAAGTATTTGTTTATGTAGTGTTTGCTTTTTGTATGAAGATAGATTAGTAAGACAATTTATTTGTTTTGCATTTCACACACATAAACACACTTACGTCGTCTGAATTCTGTGCAGTATACTTCGTTACCTGTGCGTAGTCTTCTTCATCTTCTTTTGAGATTAAAGACAAGAGCGCTACAAACAGTGAACAGTGATTTATTAAGCCAGCCAATTTAATCTAATTTACTCTCCAAGTCTTGCTGGCTAGTGTCTTAACCTGTAATTAAATCTATTTCTTGCCTGATTTGTTCACTGTTACCAATTGTTTACTGCCGTATATTATCATTGTTGCATATTGTTGTGGGGCATTTTTGTGCACAGTTTTTGGGGTTTTCAGATTAAACAAGGGAGGTAATTGTTCAGTAAATATTGGGTTGTGGGTCCGGATAGGGGTTGAGGGTGGTTTATATACCCCATTATCCTGGGTGCGTGTGCGTGTGTGTGTGTGTGTGGGGGGGGGGTGTGTGTGTGTGTGTGTGTGAGTGTGTGTTTGTTTGTTTGTTGTTGAATAAAAGAGTGTGATTGTTCATCTGGCATTTTGTGTTAGTTCTTTTGTTTGAGTTCGATTCTTTTCACTCGATGTTGAGCTGAACGTTCACGGCACCCACTAGGTACGTGACGTGACAACAGAGAAAGATGGAGTACGCTGGTTAAACGATCATCTGTCGTGCCCAACGACTTGTTTGTTTGTTGGGTAGATTAACGTCTCCGGACACTTGACGCATATAGGAGAATTGCCCAACGACTAGTTACGGGATAGGATAAGATAGAATAGGAAAAGAAAAAAAAATTAGGGTAAAAATATAATCAGAATTGCTATTGAGTAAGTATAATAGAATAAAGTGGTAGGCCTAAATAGGATTATTTATTTGTTTGTCTTTCCCATCCAATCCACTCAACATTGTTAAATTGTAACATACAGTTAGTAGCGTGATATCATAGTCCGTAGTGATATTCCCTGTCTCATCCCTCAACCGACCCCCTTGATCTCCATTGGCTCTTCCAGTTTCTACTTCGTCAGCTTATCCTTCCTTCCACCCCCTTTGGGGTGCCTGGGGTTTCAGTATAAATAGTATCCCCACTTTCTGGAAATGTAGTGCTTTAAATTCCCATTGTCGCTGTCTTTCTCATTTGCTCTTTCTCATTCCTGCTCTGTTCTATCAATCTGCTATACTATCAATTTCTTCGCTAGACCACTCACCTACCTTTTTTCTTGAAAACTCTTCCGGGACAAGACTCCTTATTTGTGTATGAGGTCTGTTGGATCAGCTTGGCAATATTGGACGCTTTCTGCCAGGTGGTCACTATGGCTTGCTATGATGTTATTATTTAGCAATGTAGGCATTGTATATGTATGTGTTTTGTTGATATTTTATAATGATGTTTGTATTCTATTTTGTTTTTGTAAACGGGGGTTCGATAAATTAGAGTACAGCTTCAGCGTCCCCTGCGTGGGATGTCTTTGACTGGCTGGTGGAGAGCTTTCAGTTTTACCACTAGGGTTGTTTCAGCAGATCTTTTATGCGGATCAGGGGTTGTCCGGTCCTGATTTGGCTCGGAAGAGTCCGCTGGACCTAAAGCAATAATCATGTAATGTAAAGTAATGTAATCCTTCCTTCCTCCCCCTCCCCCCACCCCAACCACTACTACACCCACGTCGACTCACACCCTTAGGCTCACTGATCTAAAAGTTCAGTGACTTAGGCTACACACACAGGCGCTTGTATCTGGACACGCGAGCGCCTATGCCTGTGACGCGTCTCCATAGACATATATATTCTTATATATGTCTATGCGCGTCTCCCTTTGGTTATCTATAACCAAAGGGAGACGCGTCACAGGCATAGGCGCTCGCGTGTCCAGATACAAGCGCCTGTGGCTACACATGTATACGCAACCAGCGCACGATCAGCTGATTGTTCCAACAGATCTACAGTTATTTTGAAAGAACAGGTATGCAGTAGAACCAGTAGGCCTAAAGATTTATATATTTATTTCAATAGGGTGAGGGCGGCTTATTGCCTAAATCACACCAAGGAATTTACATTATAAATCCTTGATCACACGCTATGCTATATAAAATAATGAATAACTTCATGGGCCTCTGGATATTACATGCCCCTCGAAGGCGACCATCCTCGCGAAAACGTCTAGAAGGCACACACTTTGGATAATATTTTGTGTCTAAATATCTCATAATTCAAACCATTGTGTTTAGCTAAACGCTCTAGTCAACTAGGCTAAAAGATTTTTATTCTGGGTTTTGGAAGGAACCAAGGGAAGTAATTCTAAGCATAGTGTCTGCACAAACATGGCTGTGTTTGTGGGATTCTGCGGAGCGGTCGATAATTTCCTGTGACGAAACAGAACAAGTGATGCCCTTAGGTGTGGCAGCATTCACATGACTCTTGTTATCAAGGGACTTAACAGGTTTCCTACAACTTGCACGATGAAGACTGACGAGATCACTGTCTGGAAGTAGTTTCATTCTTCGCATACTATGTCAGTGTGATTGTGATTGTATCAATCCCCCGATTGAGGCAGACTGGAATGTTTTGACTGCAAATTGTAAAATTACCATTAGCGTAATGAAGACACGATTCCGTTGCTGCATGATGCAGGGTTATTGCTACGCAATGCCGTGTTGTACTGCAGTATTGCAGGCTTGAGACATTTACAATGCAATATATAGACCCAATGCTTACTTTAGTGTCGGCCGTTCCCTTTGTTCTCTTGATTGATTGTGCCTTTTCAAGAGTGATGACAGAGCAGTTAGGGCAGTGCCATGACCAGTGTGTTTTGATAAATCATGACTGTGACTGGAATAATGGTTGGGTGGTGTGATGTTATTATAATTTCAATTCATTGTTTGATGACCTTGCAGAAGTCTCATCATGAAATTGTCAATGGCAATGCGTTCCAAGTGAATTGGAAAATAAGCTGTGAGGAATTATACAAAAGTATTCCTTTGTGAATAATTGACAACTCTTGAGAACTTTAAAGCTTATAAACCTGAGTGTCCAACAGTGCAGGTTATTGTTAATTACATAGATGAAGATAATGAAGTGCTGTGGTAGTGTACTACTGACTCTGATACATGTGTATCATGTACATGTCAACATGTTTTGATAGCAAATCTTTTAATCCTGAATAGTCTACCATGAAAATAGAAGCATTTGACATTCGCTTTGACGGTGAGGATGCTGTCTTCACTGCAGGACAGAATGTCACAGGCACCGTCATACTTCGCCTTTCCAAACCTACAAGAATACTTAGTAAGTTTTTAGTGAAGTATTCAAGTAACAATGCAGAAATTGATTCAGGTGACATGATTTGCCTGCTTTCCCCTTTACAAAGAAGTATATAATACATAGTCCCACAGACATAGCTCAAGTGGTAGAGCGTTAGCCTGGCGCACTGATGACCCAGGTGTGAATACAATGATAGGCGAAATAAAAGTGGCAATTTTTCATTATCCAGTTTAGCAGTATGATTGCTCTAGTTCAGTGCTATTTAGGTCCTTACCCCTTGTTCTTGGAATGGTTATCCCAGTCTGCCATATCGCCAATGATGGGTGTAGAGGTTAAACCTCAATGTTCATTCATCAACCTTTCATAGAAATTTTCAGACTGTTGACAATATTTATAAGTTAATGATGACTGTCATAGTGATTGTGGACAGCATGTAAGTCATAATGATGACCCAGTGTCATAATGATGAATTATGGTGATCTGGATAATGTGATGATGACATGTGACAGTACTTATGTGGATGATGTGATGACTTCATTAGTTCATTGTTGAACTTGCTGCTTATGATACAAATGTTTTACAATTTATACAGAAATGGTAATTGCTTATCTTTCTGTAGATATCAGTGTAAAGTTTGAAGGACGAGCCAAATCATCTTGGGAAGTGTCAGGAGGTGATAGTAAGAAGCACTACCGTGCCTTTGAGACGTACATTGATGAAAATGTGACCCTCTATAATGCTGAAAGTAAGTTGAAATGTGAAAAATGCAATTGTTTGTTTTCTCTCTCTCTCTCTCTCTCTCTCTCTCTCTCTCTCTCTCTCTCTCTCTCTCTCTCTCTCTCTCTCTCTCTCTCTCTCTCTCTCTCTCTCTCCTTTTGTCTCTGTCTCCCTCCCTCTCTTTCTCCCCCTCCCCTTTTCTTGTCTCCCCCTACTTCTCCTACCTTTCCCCTGTCCCTCAGTCACTCTGTCTTTTTGTGTTTATTTCTTGATAAATGTTCAGATTATGTTGTCTATGCTGTTATCACTGTGCAGTTACCTTTTCTGCTTGGTTTTCTCTTGTTTTTTCATGGCTGTTTTGACTCTTCTGTCTCTTTTTTTCTTCTTGTCACCATTTTCTTATGTCTTAATATGAAGCAATTTTGAAATTAAATGTAATTGCAGCCAAAATCCTCACACAACTTTTGTCTGTACCTCTCTACTTTCCCCCCCCCCCCCCTCTCTCACCACCACCACCCCCACCCCGAATGTAAAAAAAAAAAAGGTTAATTTATTAATGAATTAATTTATTAAAATAAATAAATTATATATAGTTGGTGTACTTCTGAGAAAAAAAATCTTAATTTATAATCCTACGTACTACTAGTAGTGATTCATTTTTTTCTGCTATTGTTGTGCACATGCAGATGAAGAAGCCAAACATCCAGCTGGATACCACATCTATCCCTTCAGTGTGGCATTACCGGCAAGCATACCATCATCATTTGAGGGGCGCAGGGGCTACATAAGATACCAGTGTATGGCATTCCTTGATAGAGGATGGAAAGGGGTGTTGGATTGTGACATGGACTTCACTGTCATACGCCATTTAGATCTGAACACCATTCAAAATGTGGCTGTGAGTCAGTTTTGCCATTTCTTTGCATTTATTTTAAGCCTTTGATCTTTTGTTGTTGTATTCCCAGACTCTGGAAAAACTTTGATATAATCTGGAATTTGAACGAGCCAATATTTCTTTTGGTCGCTCGTTTTGTTGGAAGCCATATAGATATCAAGAACCACTAAACAGATTTTGACCAAACTTCATAAAAACGTTACCTCAGTTAGTAGCCTGTCTCCCGTGCAGTAATATTTTCTCTAAGAGTCTATCGCAAAGTCAAGGTCACTGGAATTATTTTGTTGCTAAACATGTTTTGCACAATATCTTCAAAATGGCTGCAGTGATTTTGTTGAGTTTTGTAATACAGGTACTTCAAATTATTCAGTAGCAGTCCGGTTGTCAATCAGTTAGTCAGTCATTCACTTTGAATTAAACTTTTTTGTTCAAAACACACTTTTTGTGTAATCTGAAGAACAAGTTGACCAATAACTGAACCAAAATGTGTCATTTTTACTTTGCGGATACTGGTAACCAACTGTGGTAATGCTAGAATAGTAGAATATGAATAAATAACATTTGTCTATATTGTCTATGTCTATATGATTGAGCATATATATGTGCTCAATCTATCTGCATATCACTATTATCAGAAATACTTATGGCTGCATGTTTGACTTCTTTCATACCTATACGTCGTCAGCCATCTTACATACCTAGGAGCCCACACAGTAAGGATAGTATGCTTACTTTCTGACAATATTCACAAAACACTCACATAAGACAAGAACTACCATGACAATAAATATCTAATCTCTCAATGCATAGATCCAGAAAATGACACACCACCTTTTAGTACTTGACTAGAGTATAAATCTCCTCTTGTAACAAATCACATGAACTAGTCATGTGCAAATCAATCAATTTTATTACACACAAATAATTTTTTTTTAAATCCTGATACTAATACTAATGGCGGCTCCTAATACTAACATAACAAATTATTAATGTGGAACAAAAAAACTAAACAAAAAAAAAAAAAGAAAGAAAAAATAGTGCCCAAAAGAAAATTTGGTATTCTCAGTTAGTCCATCCTTCCATCATTCTGATCCTTGTAATTTTCAAATCCTCGTTGCCCCTGATTCCTGACTGGCAAAGGTTCAAAGTGAAATAAGAGTACATGTAACATTCAAACATAGCCCTGTGAACAAAATTGCTAGATCTTGAACCTTTCTTCTTCATAAAATACATATAAAAATATCTATTTACCCATTATCTTCCAACTGAGTTTTTACACATGGGTTAGGTGTTATTTTACAACCATCCCATTGCATATAGGACGAGAGAGCGACTGCGTCACGTGACTAACTCACACTAAATACTGCACAATCACAGGCGCTCAACATATACCCGCTGCCTGTATCCCGCTGCCATTCTCTCCTCTTTGTCTCTGTCTGATCCGTAAGTGTATACACGGCTGTACATATTTATACTGTTTTTCCTCCTGGGCCTAACCGGGCATATAAATAGCTGTGAATATGATTTTGCTATTCTATTTGTCTTTTCTGTCATTTGTGTACATAGTTGTAAATTGTAATCTGTGTACATAAGTGTAAATAATTTGTACCCTTACTGTTCTGTCTTTTGGTTTATTGTAGCGAAAGCGATGTTTTATCGAGTGCATGTACTTATATGTAATGACTATGTAAAGCGTGGTGAGTCTGGTCATAGGCTGGAGTACCCGCTATATAAAAATCCGTTATTATTATTATTATTATTATTATTATTATATACACACATGCATTGTAGAGGATGTGTTTTAGAGGCAACCCCGATCCGTTACACCAAACACTGCGCAATAACAGTCGCTCAACATAACACACAATGCTTTGTAATGGGCGCGCGTTAGAGAGATCGTGATCCGTTACAACTGCTAAGCATATTAGATCACTCACATTTGTACTCTCTCAAAGATCAAGGTCATTGACATTGTGCTTCATTTTCTTAACATTTTTTGGGTGCTGCTTCAAAAAATTGGCATAGCCATTTTGGAACATTTATATATTTGTTTGCTTTTAAATAGTTGAGATAGTGGCATGTCATCCCCTTGTTCCTTTTACCTCGTAAGGATAAAGCCAAGTCACAACACCGCCAACGACATTAGCACTTTTGGAACATGTTTATTTTTGGGCTACGTGAGTGAATGTCTGGAAATACATTTGACTGGCTTGCCATCTTGTTGTTTATTTTTTAAAGAATGGTAAAATCTTTAATTGTTGTAATATTCAGGTTTTTTTTATTTTTATGTTTCACTGGTTATACATGTAAGTGTGCGTATGTTTTGTAGTAGAAATCTTGGAAGGGAAGGGAAGATCTAACAAAATCAAGTCTAAAGTTAGAATTAGTCATTTTGTTCAAACAGGTGGTCTTCTATGAGCACAGTCATTCTTTATAACATTTTAAATTAAATAATTGTAAAATGTTACAAACATGAACACCAGTATTTATTCAGCCGCTTTTTAAACAGTTTAATTGATTGGTTGATTAAGTTACACAGTGATGGATTGATTCACTTGTTCTTCATGATTGATATTCACGCTGCCATCTCATGCTCTGTGAAGTGTTTTTTTTTACAACTTTGGGGATGCCTTTATTCAAAGTATTGATCAGTGACCTATTCTCCTGGTAATATGTTGCTGGCACCTACCCTTGTCCCCAGGCTATTTACGATTTTGATTTTTGTTTCGTTGTTGTTTGTTTTGTGGGGATTCCCCTCACACACAACCCTCCCCACCCCTAATCCTCACCCCATAATAACCAACCACAACTTATACAACTGTATGAAATCTAATGCCAGATAATTTCAACGCCATTTCTCTCTCTCTCTCTCTCTCTCTCTCTCTCTCTCTCTCTCTCTCTCTCTCTCTCTCTCTCTCTCTCTTTCTCTCTCTCTCTCTCTCTCTCTCTCTCTCTCTCTCTCTCTCTCTCTCTCTCTCTCTCTCTCTCTCTCTCTCTCTCTCTCGACACATCAAGTATAGTGAAAAACAAAATCTGTATTTGTATTGTTTGGTTAACCCCTTCACTGCTTATGCCATGCTCAGCACATGGTCATTTTCAGTCTTTCATATGCTCGTAACCGTGGCTACCATGGTGCTTTTTCGTCAGCTAAATTTCGGAAAACTAAATAGGAGGTAATACTGAAAACTGATCCAACCACTTGTAAGATTACTAAAACAGCTCTTTCCCTTTAACCACTATGAGAGTTAGTTCTACCTGATGCAAGTGTTTTAGAAAATTACAGACTGAGAATCGTATTTAAGATGGAGGAACTAAGTCAGAGTTCAACACGTAGACCTGTTTTCAAGTGATACAGTGCTCTGGAAACGCTAGAAGAAATTTTAAATGACCAAGATAGTGATAGGAAGACTTTGGAGGATCAAATGACAGTGATTCTGAGGACGATGAGACAGACAGCAACCAACACCACCCTATTTTGTCGGATGTTGTGAGTGATGATGAAGATGACGAAGATGATCCGAACTTTGAGCCTAGTGATTTATGAATTACCACATAGAAGAATAATTTTATTGGCTGTAAATTGTGTAATGTGAGTACCAGATGTTTGACTTCATGTTCATAATACACTAACACCAGTTTTTGCAGTGTTTTGTGTGGTTTTATGTGCTAATAATATGTGTGTGTATACATGTCCGAAAACTGTCATTTTTTGAGATTTTTCTTTTAACTATAACAATTACAAACAAAATCTAAATATTATAGTATCACATAATCAAGTGTAAAAGCAAAAAAAAAAAAAAGCCAAACATCTAAGAGATATCTCAATAAATGAATGAGCAGTGAACAGATTAATGAACCTACTGAAGAAAGCAAAATTTAGCCCTGGCAAACTACAGCAATACCAAAATGCTATTATACTGTGGCAGTTAAGGGGTTAATTAAAAGTGAAACTAAAAACAAGAAATAAAGGTACAAAGATACAATTACTGGCATTGACGTAGATTTTACCATGGAAACATTCATTACATATGTTCAGTTTATGTAGCATGAGTCTTGTGACAAGAGTGCAGGTGATACTGATATATGTTATGGCTAAGCCTCGAGTTCAAGGTGTCAGGTTTCTACTTCTGTGGGAGTTGTCTGCAATGGAAATTTACATGTAAACAGACTACAGTTGCTCTGTTTTCCCAAGAAAGAAATGACTAGCTGTAGTTAATCAAACACAAATTATTCAACAGAGCTTTTCTTCACCTTTTGTTTTTTATTTCACAGATTTTTCTGTTGCCTTAAAGTTAAAACGGCCACATTCTCAGTGTCGTTATAAGTTAAAATTGAACTTACATACATCATTCTCTGTGACTGTAAAGTACCAAATTGAGCAAATTCCATTTAAAAAAAAGTATTTAATATTTGTAGTACTATACTGTATGCTTTTTATCCATGTTTTGCTCCTTCATCAGACTTAAAGCACAGCGATCTATACCAACATACACATTCAGGTCTCACGCACACTCTTTTGTAAACAACAAACAAACAATCAGCACTCAATTTAAAACATGTGTTAAAACTTAAATGTTACGTACATTTTTGTCTTGTTTTTCAAAGCTGTCATGGTGCTGATGTCACATGTCTTTTGCTGTAAGGTGTAATCTTCTCTTTTCATTAAAACATTAATTCTGATTGTATTGAATCTGGAACTGATAGATATACTGTGCAGAAGTGGGTGCCTTGGTGGCTTGAGTTTGATTCTATATTGGCCAGTGCCTTGAGCAGGTCTTCAGCTGGAAAAGCGTTGTGTATATTAAGAAATAAATTAAATTAAATTAAAGAATAACGAGATGACATGCCATTATTGAATCAGTAACGGCTGCAGCAAAATAAATTGTTAAGAAAAAAAATTAGTATAAGATACTGGCAATGATAATAAGATCTGTTTACCAATAATATATGTTGTTCATATAGCAGTTCTTATGGCACTACTTTGCTAGCAAGAGAGTTTGGAAGAAAAAAATACAGACAGAGAACTAATATGATTATACAAAAATAGTTAGAGATAGATCTCACTTATTTTATTATACAAAGGAGGGAGGAGGTAGAGGAGGGGGGGGGGGAGAACCATAAACAACCAAGAAAAATCATCATCATCGTTCACCATGATTCATCTTCATCATGAAATAAAATAGACAGAGAACATCAACAGTAAGAAGTGAGCAAACTGCACTGGTACTGCTTAGCGTAAAATGTTTATTTTCATGACATTTGCTATAGTCACACTTATTTCTGTTGCGTTGACCCCTAATTGATAGGACTGGTAACCGACACTACTATTTTTTAACTGTAATATTGGTATTATTAGACATATATATAGGTAAACTTAAGAAGAAGAAAAAATATTCTCACACCAGATATGAGTTCTTGGGATGGGGCGAGGGATTGGGTGAATAATGATATTCAAAAGTTATGAGACAAACATGAATTGTGGTACTAGTAAAAGAGCATTGTAAATTGATCATGAAGCACTTGGAACATGATCTCCAGCCTTGTATTTGAACAAGTCCTCACAGCATGAAGTACAAGTACTTGTAGGCTATACAAACGGCCACTTGAATCAGAATTTACAGTATTAATTTCAATTGTGTAAAATGCCAAGCTTAATTATTGTTGTTTCTGCTTTACAGGATCCTTGCCTGTGCACAAAAGAAGAAGTGTACGAAGGTTGCTGTTGTGATTCTGGTGTTGTTATCTCCAAGTTTAGTCTGCGTAAGACAGGCTTCGTCCCTGGAGAACCCATGATGTTTGAAATCTGTGTAGAGAACAAGTCAACATCTTCATTGTGTGGCTTGTGTATCCAGTTAATTCAGGTATTGTGAAAGCAAACTACATATGAAGCGTTTCAGTTTTTTGGATTTTATTATTTATTTTGTTGTTTTTGAAGCAGTTGACCATACATTTTGGTGTTAAAAGTGCTTTGTGCGGCTATGTTGCTTGATATGTGCTCTTTTACAAAATAAGTTATTATTATTAATTAATAATTAATTAATAGCAGCCAGAAATGAAAGTGTTTTCATTGAGACAATTTCTAAATTTCCATCAGGACTGACCATTTGATAAATTGATTAGAGGTGAAATGGGCGAGGGGCTTATTAATAAGTCAGTGGTGTGCAGCATTTTCTTTGAGATAACCCTATTGAGGGGTCCATAATTTTTGATTCAGTAAATAATCCTTGACTTTCACAACAATATCATCAACAGTACACTGATGAATAACACGCAGAATAAAAAAGTTCATTACCAACAACAAAGTTAGCACAAAAGTGTTTCCTAAATGAAACTTTGACTTTGGAATGATTGCAAATCTAATGTAATTTTCACTTCTTCTTCTTTTCATATTTTATTTATTAATTAATTTTGTGCAGACGGTACGCTACACAGGATATTCCGACAGCGTATTTTCATCGGGCAACCCCAAATTCCATGACAAAGTGAACGCCTGGGTGCTGTATGAAATTGAGGATGAGATTGAAGCCAGCAAGACGTACTCACTACACAATTATGCCCTGATTCCTGCTGTCGCACCGTCATTGCTAGAGGGTTGTGGAATCATCTCTACCATGTATCAAGTCACTGTAAGTTTTTTTGACGGATCACTAGAGGTGACTTTAACATTTATTGATCGCGCTAGAGATTTTGCCCGCCAGTAGTGCTTGCGAGGCTCATGCACTGTTGAAAAACATTTTGGTTACACCCATCCCTCTTCTCTTTATTGCAGTCATGATAGAGAGGAATATTCGTACTTGTATATAATGTCAATGTAACAGCAAACAAAGGGATTAAGAGCGATCCTTTTTTTTCTAACATATATGACATAAAGCTTGAGTCATATTGTAGAATATAATCAAATTTGCTTTTTTAGAAAGACAAGTAAAAGGGTTGAAGGAGGTAAAACACACCAGATTAAAGGATTCTTAATACATGTATGTATTTTGCTAAAACAGATAAATGGTGAAATATTCAGCACACCAACCTGTCCTGGCCAGATCCAACTGGTCTCACTGGCTGTTGCTGGTTAATGCTTTTTCTGTTATTTATCACCTTTTGTTTATCAGATTAGACATTTTATTAGTTAAGTGTATGTTTTACTAAAAGAAGAAATTTAAAAAACCTCATAACTCTCAAGGTAAGAACACAAATTTTCGGTTTATTAAAAACCTTTTTCAAGTGTACAACACTGGCCAAGTATAAAAACAAAAGACATCAAACACTATTTGAACGACTGCAGGAACGCCGTATGTGACCTAAATTTAGTCAGCCAAGACTTTATTTTAAGGCCAGTGTAAAACATCTATCGTTGCTGGGTCGCTGTGCCAGATCCATTGACTGATGCCATGACGGACTAAGTGTATGTTTTGATGGATTATGATTAAACCATATGTGGACCCACCACATTCCAGAAGATTAACGTTAAATTATATTAGGAAAATAGCTTGCATTCAGTTTGAAATTTTTCTTGATAAAATTATCTGAAAATTAATTTAATTATTTATTTTGAATCAGGAGTGGAGCTAGCATTTTAGCGTTCTATCCTTGTACACATGTGCACGGATAAATTGTTCAATTCAATTCAACAGGTTTAAAACATTGTCCGAAATAAATAAAAGAAATTCAGACTTGAAAACCATAAGATATCAAATGTAAAAATGCATGCCCATGTGTCCACTGTCCTGCATCCACTATATATTTGTATGACAAATTTTGTGCAGTGCAATCCTTGTTTAATTTTGTTTTGTTTGATTAGTTTATTGTAGTTTAGTTTTAGTTTTTTCGTTTGACAGAAAAATATTTGACTGTTGCCAGCTTCGAATACCAGTGGGCTGGAGCACTACAGACTTGTCGGCAGGCGTTACGATAGGAACAGTGCCGCTGAGAGAGTTAGACCACCTGTCTAGTATCAATGGGCCCCCTCAACGCATCAGCATGATTGACCGTACGTATAATTTGACTTCAGTTGTTTGTTCATCAGGCCTAGAATTTGCCTTTCATGTTCTGTTTTGTCAGTGTCGCAGGATTACATGATGATTCAGTGCAGTTCTGTTAAATGTATGTCGTGGGATTTGCAGTTGAAATTGTGATTTTCTGGCAACTTGTTGCTTCCTATCAGAAAACAATATTTTATGTTTTCTGTTTGTTGTTTTGTGTGTTTTATTTGTGCCAAATATTTTTAAGCAGTGTTGGCAGGGTTATGTCCCTTTATCTGCTATGCTAACCATTCTGTTCTAAGAATATTTTCGTTTATCGTTGGTTTTTTTTTTGTTTGTTTTTTGGCACACTATGTATGTGACTCATGAATAATCATTAGCTTGTTTCTTTTGGCACAGTTTGAGTCAATCTCAAATCTGTGTGGTAAGTTTAAAAATATAAAATACAACAACCACATTTATCAGACGTTTTCTGCAGTGTGACCAAGGTTTAACTCTTTGCCTGCCAGGCATGTTTCCACGTTTGTACCAGACTTTTCTCTGGCACCGGAAAGAAAGTTCAGTACCTCAGGCATTTAAGCTACTGTTCTTTCAATAATAGTTGTTAAATAGACATATTTCATATCAAATTAAAGGTAAAAGAGTGAAGAATAAGAAAAAAAACACAAAAATGTTAATTTGATTATGTTATTATTGAAATATGTGTTTTGAAAGCATGTTGATCTTTTTGAAATGATAAAATAAAATAAAAATATTTCTACATACCACAGTGATAAAAAAAATCTGGAGGAATAATTCCAATCACTGAATCAGCTTCACACACCAGAAAGAAAATTTATTTAGGATCAAAATACACTTTACAGTTTGAAATTATATTGATTATTAGCAGAGTTTGACACACTGTCGATTGTGCCCATCACAATGCTTAGTAAAATGCGCAAAAAACACTCTAAAAACGAATCAATTTGAAGAAACCACGCGACTGTCGATCAAGAACGAAAGTAGAAAGAGTTATCTCTCTTGGTTAAAATAAAACTTGGATTGGACTGCGTAAAAAAACGGAACGAAACGGAATACTGAAATCGATGATATATCGTAGATTGGCAAAAACATGGCGGCTTAGATCGACGATATATCGTCGATTGGCAGGTAATGAGTTAAGAGGTGTCTTTGATTAAAACTTTCTGTTACTTTTATATTATTTATATAACTTCTAAAATATAAGTTTACAATTCTTTAAAATGTTAGTAAAGGTCTACTAATTAATAAAATAATTGTATGCATGTTTTATGTGTATGTTTACTAA
The DNA here is from genome assembly GCA_036898135.1 of Oncomelania hupensis. NCBI lineage: Eukaryota > Metazoa > Mollusca > Gastropoda > Littorinimorpha > Pomatiopsidae > Oncomelania > Oncomelania hupensis. Next base: position 32,633,740 of record CM072519.1, read on the forward strand.
TGTATTATTATGCCTGTTTGCAGCACCTCCATCGTATGAAGAGTGTGTGTTTGGCCACATGGCTATCCAGAGTGGAGAGAACATCGACAATGAAGAGGAAGTGGTGTCTCATTCTGACTCATTGCGTCAGCGGCGCAGAGAGCTGCGGAGGATGCCCAGTTACCCCTACTACAACATGGTCAACGTTTCTTCCAACGGCCAGCACACACCCGACTCTCCGTCTCCAGCCTATTTCCCACCTATCACCACCCAGCCTTCCCCTTTTTCTCCTCCACCTCCTCCGTCACCGCCGCATCAGCCTCCCCCGCCAAGCTATGAATCACTCGGACATACACAGTGAGATATCCAATCCAGGCTCACCATGATACCTGTCATCTACTCAGTGGCAGACTTGGTTCTGCGACATTCAGGTTTGAGTTGTGATAGCTTACCAGGCTTATACAGTACTTTCATTCTGTGACTTCTTTGTTCTTTTTAATGATACCAATGTGTATTTGACAATATTTGAAATGCTGCATGCTCTGTGAAGACAAGAAACATTTACAGATATGCAGCATTATTTGACTTACCAATTCTTTGTGTTCATTGCTCCACTTTAGAAATGCAGGAACAACAGGTCTTAGTCAGACTTCAATGGCACTGCTTGGAACAATTTTATCTCCTTGCAATGACCGATGTTGCAAATGCCAAACAGAAAGAAATGTTTTTGACAGTTGGTTTGTCTATTGACATTTGTTTATTCATTTTGTGTCATGCTTTTGGACCAAATATGTCAAAGGAACAAAGATCACATATTGCACAGACAGTTACCTTTAAAGAATGTGAATCACTTGTCTTTGAGCCTTTTTCCTTTGTGAGTTTGGCTTTGAGCCAGCAGGTCAAAGTTATTTCCCTTCGTATTTCTGAGCATGCTCTAATAGTTTAAAACAAGTCTTATATGAAGGATTTGTTTTGTTTAAGTTGAAGTTGTCGCAGTTAATAATTGCAGGACTGAAATTGCAATATGTTTTCAATCAGCTGTCCCAGTGGTTTAGCAAACTCCATCAGCCAGATCAAGCTATTCTGCAGGAATTAAATATGTATATCCGTTATCTATATAATTATAACCTACGTTAGCGCCAACAGCATGAAGAGGAGAAGGTGAAAAATAATGTTATGATTTTGCAGATATCTCTGAGAGGGTTGGGATTAAGAAGTTCACGGATGTCTGCAAATGTTTCATGCTAAACTATAAAATCTAGTGAAGATGAAGAACACACTTTAAGGTCATATTGTGTGACGTCAAGGATGAATAGGAACTGTCAAATCCTGCATATACATCAGAAATGCTGAGAGCACAAAACTCATTGAGCAAAGTTCTTTGAGGAAATGTAATTGATAATGACTAGAAGGGAAATGTTATTTGATGAAATTTGGACTACTTGCTTACTGATAAGATTTGCTGTGGGACAAGTGCCCGTAGTCATGCTTTATTGTTGAATTTGTATTTAATTATTTAAATCCTGGTTGGTCGTAGACACAATCTCCATGACGTTAGACTAGAGACCTTGACGGGACTACGAACAAATGCTCAGTACGGCAACAAAATTTCCTCGTCGTTCATTCTTCATGAGGCTTCGTATCAGCAAAATAAACGCTTGCACACGACTGAGTGCTCAGTACGGCAGTGAAAAGAGCAATGAGGGGAAAAAACGTGCTTTTACAAAATAACTGGATTCTGGCCTAGAGGGAGGCGTTACTGAAACGTGCAAGAGCAACCTCTGAGTATGTACATATACATTTTTAGCTTGTGACTATCATTGCATATTATTATTGTCAGCATTGGATGTTATTTTTCACTTTCACCGATATGCTAAAATACTGTTATGATGAAAGCCAAGTCGACAATGTTGCATGTGATAGCGGTACCCTTCTTAAACAAACCGATATTGTGTAATTACAATTAAGATAATTACGTTAGATGGCAGCGTCTCTCTTATTGCAAAGTGAAATAATGTTTTGTGTTTAGACATGCCAGAAATGTGGTTCCTTGCATTAGGTGCTATCAAATCTGAAGAGTGTGACAAAATCATTGCAGAAAGCCACGAATCACGAATGATTTTTCTGTTCAAACTGTGTTTGGTGGTCAAGGGAAATAATAACAGAGCAGTTAGCTCCCATTCTTTAGTGTATGTGTATAATTTTGCCAATGAAATTAGGTGTCAAAATGTGGTGGATGAAACAGCATAGCACTGCACAGTTTGTCGGATGCAGTGTGCTATGAATTAACATATTAGTTCGGATTTTTATTGAGCCATTTTGCCTGTTAAAAATAAGTGTTAATATTTTACAGATTGCGTTAGGTTTTTATTGCTTGATCAAAGCTTTGCTTCATGCCTGTAAAATAAAAGTGTCACATTATATTTGTACTTTTCTTGCACTATTGGCCATGGCATGTTTTTGTGCCTGCAAGTTGTAATAATTGAAGTATAGTAATCTTTGTACTAATTATGTTATGACTGAAAAGCACAAACTCATCAGTATATTGTCACAGTAACCCACCTGCACAGTCAAATTTATTAGTTAGCTCTCTCAGCCCACCGTTAACATTTCATCTCTGTACCCTTTACCCTAGAATTCCTTTCCTGAACACACACGACACAACACACACATTTACAGGCACCTATACAAACTCAAGAAAGACATTTTAATAATAGTGGATGTTATATGTGCCTTATTCTTAAACCAGACACAAAGCATGGCGATCTGTAACCAACATATATGCTCACATGTTACAGATTTTTCTACATACACAACAAACACACATTCATCACCCAAACATGTGGTGTAAAGGCAAGTCGCTATTAGAAGAGGGAAAAAAATCAAATTTTATTTTTGAACCATTAGGCAGCCTGCATTATTGAATGGAGGGAGAAAACCAGAGTACTTTGGAAGTCTGGAGTAAAATATAAAAAAAGTGGGGTTGGGAGGGAGGGATGTATATTCTGTAACATTTACACATTTCTTTTTACAACTTCCAGTAATCTTGAGTTAATGTTGTATTGTTCGTTAAATGAACATTATGAGAATGTTACTTATTTTGCACATTGTCATCTGTTACTATTTATTTGTTTGTTTGTTTGCTTTTAGTTCTGGCAGTTGGGAGGTTACATACAATTGGGTTCCATATTATTCTATTGCGATACTATTACTTTGCCATGCTATTGTTTGCCCTGGACTTTGAAGACTGTGCAATAGACATAAAATAATACAAGAGGTCACAGTAGCATTACATTGCTGGAAACTGCATGGAGTTGAATTGTGAACCAGTTCATTTGTCAACATGTATTATGAAATGAGTCCGATGGTCCAGATGTTATCACAGATTAAATACTTTATTGATGTTTTGTGCATTTTAAAACTTGTTCAGTATTTGTGGTTTCATTTACTCTGATAATTTACATCCTCATAATCATGTTTCTAGTCAGTCTTTGTACATTTTACTCACTACTAATGATGCTTATTAAGAGTTGTTTATGTTGTTGTCATATACTTTGCAGTCCACTTTTTGTAATGTAAAGATTTGTGTGCAATATTGTATTTTATTGAGGTATTTTACAGTTGTTTTGTCTGCAACTTAAAATATACTATAGTATTTGTGCGTGCTTTTTCAGTTTTGTTCATGTTGTTCATGACTTTTCTTAAAATTCTAGTCAAGTTTTTTTTTTCTTTAGAGATGTTTTCTGTGATTTAATTTTTTAAAAAGCCTTGACCAGATGTGATATTAAAAGAGTGTTCTTGAAGTACAAATGTAAACAACCTACGGCATAATAATAATTTTGTCTGGCTTTTAAAATCCTGTTCCAGGCTAAAATGTGCAATATGAATAAAGTTCGAAAATCGGTAACTATATAAGGCCTATTATTTTTCTCACAACTCACAACTACTATTTTTTTCTGGCAACTGCTTGTTTAGAACTGCAGCTCAGTCTCCATCGTGAGAAAGCAACTCTCTGCCCCCACCACTTAATCCCAACTCTCCCGCCCCAACTTTCTGCCCCTCCATCCCCCTCTTCCTCTCCTCCCTTCCCTGTGAGGTTGCCAGGGGTTTCAGTATAAATAGTATCCCCACATTTTAGAAATTTAGTGCTTTAAATTCCCACTGTCACTGTCTTTCTCATGTGTTCTTTCTCATTCCTACTCTGTTTTATGAATTTACTATGCTATATTCTTCTTCGCTAGACCAGTCATCTACCTTTTTTCTTGAAATCTCTTCCGGGGCAAAACTCCTCATTTGTTTGTGAGGTCTGTTGGATCACCTTGGGAATATTGGATGCTTTCTGCCAAATGGTCACTAGGGTTTCTTAAGATATTATTTAGCAATGTAGGCATTTTATAGGTATGTGTTTTGTTGATATTTTACAATGATGTTTGTATTCTATTTTGTTTTTGCAAAGGGGGATCGATAAATTAGAGTATAGCCTCATGTCTTCATTGTACAGTGACTGGCTGGTGGAGTGCCTTCAGTGTTACCACTAGGGTTGTTTCAGCAGATCTTTTATGCGGATCAGGGGTGAGTCCTCTTTCAGCGAAGTTATGGGCTTGATTTTGTGGTCCTGATTCGGCTCTTTGCAGTCCACTGGACCCTGTAAGCAATGAATAACTAACTAACTAACTAACTAACTTCTGGCCGCCTCCTGCCTCTCATTCTCTATTCTTGCCTTGCAGACCAAACTGCAGGCAAAACGTGGAATATGGATGAAATGAAATGGGTGTCATACTCATATGAAGTGAATGTATATAATAGTGGATTCTAATCTCAAAAATAATATTTTTCTAATATCAAATTTTTATATGTGCAATGTAAATTCATGTACATACTTTTTACAAATAACTGTCTGCTGCAGTGAATTGCCATACGTTTGTTAGTGTAAAATGTGATTTTTTTTTTAACTGGGGGGGGGGGGGGGAGGGGGGAGGGGTATGGAAGTGGGGAGGGGATGAAGGGCTAGGGGGAAAGGGGGTGGGAAAGAGTGGGGCGGGAGGTAGAAGAGAGAGAGAAGGGGAAGTCTCTTTTGGGGGGAGGGGGGGTGGGGGTGTGCTTGAATATATCCACTGCTTTTTTTTTCTAAACTGCTTTTTCGTTCAGTTGCTGTCTGTTTTCTCTATGTATTTGATAGATTCTGTGGTATATTTGTTTAAAAACATATTCTGAATGCCTTTTTGTGACTGTAAATGGCTAAAATGCAAACATTTAAATTTTCATTGCTATTTAGACCTCTACTGTTCTATACACATTAAATTTGTGATGGATCATGCATGTTTAAAACTATGGTTTCACTGTATGTTCATATATCCATCTCCTAGAAACAGATTGTGTTCAGTTTAATTTTACTGAGCGAATATAATTTTTTCTCTTTTTGTCTGTGGCAAACCATTGATGTAATTATTTGTGACATCATTAGTGTACCCCCGTTGGGGTGCCGGGGGTTTCAGTATAAATAGTATCCCCACTTTCTGGAAATTTAGTGCTTTAAATTCCCACTGTTGATGTCTTTCTCATTTGTTCTTTCTCATTCCTGTTCTGTTCTATCAATCTGCTATACTATCTTCTTCTTCGCTAGACCAGTTCCCTACCTTTTTTCTTGAAAACTCTTCCGGGACAAGACTCCTTATTTGTGTATGAGGTCTGTTGGATCAGCTTGGGAATATTGGACGCTTTCTGCCAGGTGGTCACTAGGGCTTCCTATGATGTTATTAGTTAGCAATGTAGGCATTTTATATGTATGTGTTTTGTTGATAATTTATAATGATGTTTGTATTCTATTTTGTTTTTGTAAACGGGGGTTCGATAAATTAGAGTGCAGCCTCAGCGCCCCCTGCGTGGGATGTCTTTATTGTAAAGTGGCTGGCTGGTGGAGAGCTTTCAGTTTTACCACTAGGGTTGTTTCAGCAGATCTTTGATGCGGATCAGGGGTTGTCCGGTCCTGATTTGGCTCGGAAGAGTCCGCTGGACCTAAAGCAATAATCATGTTATGTAATGTAATGTAATGTAATGTAATGTAATCATTAGTGTACTTTTCCCACCTCCCCTCACCATTTCCTCTGCCCCTCCTTCCTACCTATCATTTACATATCATCAGGTCAATCATTAATTTATCAGGTTTGAAGTCTTAACGTTTTCATATTACTCCATAATTAAGCAGGTTCTCAAAATTTATTTTGTGCATGAACTCAAAATTACATTCAACGCATTAGACTATTTGATGCGTATTTTCCAATACATTATGACCTACGACCAGAGACCAATGTCTCAGGGCTACTGGAGGAAGGTAATTATTATACTCCTTAAACAATGATTGGAAAAATGCGCATGTATATATATTCAGCTGTTTTGCCCATTGCAAAGTTTTCAATAACCAAACTGTATGTATGTTACATGTTGGTTGTACCTCAGGGGCCGGGGCGGATCTAGGGGTTCCAGGAATTCTGGACCCTCCTCCCCTTCCCCTCCCATTCCACACTCTCCTCCATAAAAAAAAGAATAAAATAAAATAAAGTAGTGATTAACCATATGATCTTCCAGGAGAGTCCCACAATGCACCTCATACAGTTACATTATCTTCAGCGGCTTGTGGGAAGAGTGGGAGGGAGCTTGCCCCCAGACAAGGCTTTAACCTCTGGACACCATTGGGGTCTGGACACTGGTCACAATTTGGACGCTCCCTCCCCCCTCCCCCACCTTACCCCTTAACCCACCCCTGTATTTGTTACAAATTGTGACAGCAAGGTGTGTTGTAAATGTTTAATTACTAAGCACTAATCAGTATCAAAGCATTGCACTATAACCACTAATCAGTCCTATCATACCTCTAAGACTGTGGACAAGTTGAAGATATTGCACATTGTCATGACAGTTGTTGTATTTCTACTTCAGCAATAGTTCTTTATAAGGTTAATGAGTAATTATGTATATTAGAGAACAGTTTCTTTTACTTATTTATTTTATATCTTATTTGTTTAATTATTTATTTCTTTATGTAATTATTTTCTTTTGGAAGAGTTACATTTAAAATTTGTCAGCAGGCAATAATTCCATTATTACCTAATTATAGTTCCATTTAATTCATGCAGATACCTGAAAAGCAATGATACTATGTTTCTCTCATATTATTAATATTACATTTGATATTGAGAGAAGTATTAGCGTTCCTTTTTTTCCCCAGGTTTATATGTAACTCTTTTCTTTTTTCAGTTGAAAGAAGTAAAGAAAATGGTTTTGTTATGTGATTTCAGTTTGAGTACAATATTGAGTAGTGAAAATCATCTTGTATACCTATATATTATAAGTTCTTATTTGGTATTTATGCTTTTAACAACAACAACAAAACAAATGGTGTGACACAGCTACAGCAGCTTATTCTTGTGTTTCGACACAAACTCTGAAAATCTTTATTGTAATAAATTTTGGTGTGATGTGAAACGTGTTAAAAACAAATTACAAAATGTGAAATAAAACAAAGAGAAAACATTTATAGATTGACTGGTCTCTTATAAATTCTAATCAAACAAATGTACTGCTCTCTCTCTCTCTCTCTCTCTCTCTCTCTCTCTCTCTCTCTCTCTCTCTCTCTCTCTCTACGAGCTCAAGCCTACATTTCTAACCTAGTTCTCTCGCCTTTCCGTGAATGGTGGTCTCCCTTCTGTCATAAATCTTTTGTTGAGGGTGAAGCGAGAGCCGCGTCAATAAACGGAGGACAGTTGCGCGCTGCGCTGTTTTGTCGAAGGTTGTATTGGTCCTACTTACTTCCAAAAGTCGTCGTCTGCGATTATATCATTGTATTTACCCTGGAGTGCTGAGTTACACGACTTTTTCCCGTTCTTGTTTGCAGTTGAATAAAGGTAAGTTGACCTATAGTAGAACATCTTCGATCGCGATCAGACAGTCCGCCGAGTCGGTCTCAACTGAAGTCGCCATTTTATCGCGTGTCACTGTGTGTGTTGACAACGTTCGTAGACATTGAACGTGAAGACTCGCTGGTTTTCAGTTGTTTTCTGTTTGTTAAGTTAACTTGTATGCCGTTCTTGGAGCACAGACATTCCTTCTTGCTTATTATTCATTTATTGATTGTACCTGGGCTTTTGGTTTTTTTTTTTTTTTTACCCTTACTACTGTGTGCAAAACGGGAACATGGAATTTCAATGAACTTGCGTTTACAATGTACAATGGCAAAAATATATAGCAGCAACATAATAAATCAATTAAAATACAAAGCATAATTTTATAAATCAGTCAAGTAGTGAATTACATATTCATCCAGTCATTCATAACAAGTTCAATAACTTACTATAGGCTGTATTATTACATGGTCAGATACTGAGTAAATTAAGTGCAAGTGGTGTGTTTTATTTATTTAATTTATTTATTATTATTATTATTATTATTATTATTATTTTAAATAAATATTATCTGCTCACTACCCAACAATGGAAATGTTGCTCCTTTACATGGATTATCACATGAATCTGAAGAAAAATAAAACAAAAATATCAGAACACACACTGACACAGTTTTAATTTCTGCATTGAGCACATTGGCACAAGTCTGAATGAATCGTAGGCCATGAATTTACACATCAGTTTACAGCATTACGGGCTGGCAAAATCTCTATAGCGGAATCACTGACATATGTAGCTAGAACATATAAATGCGTATAACAGTTAATTATTACTACTAAATGGGATGTTAAGTACAACTACAATCCCACTAGCAAGCATATATATTCTTTGATCACTCGATTCATTAATTTATTTTGCTTTGATTTCAGTAAAACATGGAGATTATTCCATCAATGAAGAAGCGTGACAAATTGATTCACGAGGGGTTCATGTACACCGCAGACAAACAGTCCTCAATAGACCCTGGTGTGGTTCACTGGCGCTGTGAGTTGTTTAGGAAACATTTCCGTTGTGGTGCGAGACTGACTACCAAAGATGGTAAAGTGACGCGCAAGGGGGGCGAGCACATGCATGAGCCCAGCCTGGACAGGATTCAAGCTGCCAAGGTCATGCTGGACATCAAAAAGAAAGCAGAGGAGGAAGGTGGACTCACTGAATCAGTGAAGGAGTACATCAGGAATGTTAAAGCTACTCTGCCCAGCGACGTGGCAGCCCATCTCCCTGTCTTTAAGTCAATCATCAGGACCCTGCAACGAGAGAAAGTTCGCAGAGAAAGAGGCATCGGGGTAACCCGCTTCTCCATCATGGCTCGTAGCTTATCAAAAGAGTGTGACTCCGATCCAGAGTCTACGGGTGAAGGCATGGAGAAATCTTATCCCAATATTGAGTGGCCATCTGAAGAAAGCAAGTTGGAGCAGACTTTAGAGGGAATAAGGGAAGATCAGTCTCAAGACAAACAGCCAATGTTTAGATGGCAGCGAAGTATACACAACAGGCGCAAGAGGCTGGCATTGAAGCAGGCCTATCGACAGAGATACCAGAGCTCGTTGATGGATCGCGAGCGAAATTTACAAAAGGGTTGTTATTCTGGTTTACCAGAGCACACACAAAATTGTTCAGAAAGCACACCCAGACTTCAAATCTCTTCAGTAAGTGCCTGTGGCTTTCAACCTAGTCCAACTGTCAGCATGGAGGTTTCCAGCACTATTCAACCATTTATAGAACAACCCTGTAACTCACAAGCAACAAATGCTCAGTGTCACTGGATGCCAGGACAGAGAACTGCAACATGCACATCAGCAATGCTGGACAATAGTGCAGTCAAACAGGAGGGAAACATAGAAGACTGGTATGTGGAGGAAGAGCCAGCTGATGATGTCGGTGGAAGAGAAGAGCAGCCTAGAGTTATTCAGGTGAGAGACCTATAAATGATTGTGTGACTATGTGTCTCATTGAATTGTATTAAATTTGTTTGCTGTTTACCTAGATTTTACATTAGAGCTATTCTAGCTAGTTGGTTCTGTGGTTTGGTTTACATTGAAAAAGAGAAGTTGTCGTTATTAATTTAGTCACTCATGATCAATAATAACTGAAATATACTATACATGTATTGAGCTTTTTTATAATTTTTTACTTATTTTCTCAACGTGCTTAATTAATTATTATGTTTTATTTTAAGTGTGTGTCTTTATACAATTGCAGTATGCTTAGGCATCGGAAAACTACTAGTCCTGTACTCTTGCTGTAAATTTAGAATTCTTTGATATTATAAAGTTTATGTTAATGTTTGAACTTTGATTCCAGAGTCAGGTCTATGAGATTCGCATCCTCACATTCACGGGTTCGGATCTTGCACAGTACAGACAGAAAACAAAGCGAGAGCGCTATCTCATTGCTCGCAGCAAGTTTTCAGACAATGTCCTTGGTCAGTGGGTCATCGAGGGTCATGGGGTCAACCAAGTCATGCAGCTCATTCATTATGGTATGACTGTGTGTTTGTACTGTTACTGTTAGTGCTACTGTTCAAAGTGCCTTTGACGTACAATCTTTTTAGTTAATTTTATTACGCATTGCCATTATTGATTCTGTATAAATAAATTAATCATGTTACAGTTTGCATCTGAGCATTCATTAACAAAGCTATACAACTGTATAAAACCTTGCATCTTTATCTCGCCACTTTCTACCACCCACAGCGTCGTCCTCACCGCCGCAACAACTGCAGCCATTGTTAATGTTGATGTTGATCATTGGTACAGCACGTTCAGTCCACGCTGGTGTTATCATGCTGCTTTGGCACCCATTCATTGAAGCATAATAATCTTCCTTCTTATCACTTTTCCATGGGATTGTTTAAATACCCTGGAATAATATATATATATACCCAGTCTTTATTCTCAATCTTTGAAATTGCTGATGTTTGTCATCAAAGATAGACTGAATGACTGATTGGTCAGGAGTGCTGAATTTGAAAGCCAGGAATTTCAAGTCTACCAACAGGCTAGTGACTTAGGCAACGTTACTCACCAGCAGCATTTCTCACTAGCCAATAAACAACTTTTATAAAATGTAACAACTCTGTTTGTAATTTGATGAAACTTTGAAAGAATCATTGAAAACTGAGTGGAGAAAGCTGTCACAGCCAGTCGGATGACTCGGCTTTGAGGTTTTAGGATGCCAGAGACGATTTCTACTCACACTTGGCCATCGTGAGAGTGCATTCAGCACCTTGGTCGGTAGAGGGACCATGGTAGTGCTTGAATATGAGCTTCTCTTTACGGTTTGGTATTCATATAAAAATAGCTGACCGTCGGTGTTCTGTTACAGAAAGTCTGAATGTGATGCTAAAAGTGCGGCTTGAGATGCAGATGGACGATACATGGGTGGAAGAGTTCCAAGCTCTGGAAGATTCAGCTCGGGCAGTAGAAAACTTCATCCTTGTCCCTACACCTGACTGTACTGTGGTCTCAAAGTTCAGCCCTGCCCTCCACGGTAAGTGTTTATGTTCACTTTCAAGTGGTGGTTCCACCAATGCTCTAAATTTGTGAACATTTTTCCTTGGCCACAGGGTTTCCATTGTACCATGAATAAGATTTTTTTTAAAATAATAATTAAAGTACAGTGGAACCTCCGGTATCCGGCTCTCTGGTATACGACTCCCTCCGTTATGTGACCTGAAAACTTCTGACGGATTCACTTCCAATAATAAATGACCTCTGGTATGCGACAACCTCGTTTATGCGACCAGCGACCGTGTCTTAAGCCCTTTATACGACCGTCTTAAGGCAATTTAAAAGAGATATCAGTTAATTTGCTGTCTGTACCTTTCGTTTTTTCTCTCATGTTAGTGTACGTCTGCTGTTGTCTGCTATTTCCAGTTCGCAAATAAGGGACATTACTCGCCTACACTGGCTGTCAAAATGACGTCTCGCAAGAGGAACGTTTTGAGTTTGGCAGAGAGAATGAAAGTGATTGAAAGAAGTGAAAATGGGAAGAGTTGTTTGTCTATTGCAAGAAGTTCAGACATTGGGAAGACCCAAATTCAGCTCATCATAAAGGATAAGGAATCTGTGAAACTACGATGGGAGAGTGGAGAAAGTGGCGAAAGGGAAACATCGAAACTGAGAGCTTCTGCACTGACAGACTTGGATGAACGCGTCTGGCAGTGGTTCGACTGTTTTCTATTTTTGAAGTTGTGAATAAAAGACAAATCTAAAAATGAAATGTTTTACAGTTTCCTTTGTCAGAGAATACATGCTGGTGAGTGTGAAAATTATGACTACATACCCCTTTGAGCCTGACCCCCACCCCACCCCACCCCTTGTTTCCGGTATAAGACCACCTCTATTAATTTATAAGACCGTTTTTTCTCAGATTTTGGAAGGTCGTATACCGGAGGTTCCACTGTATTACAATAAAAAATAATAAGTTGTGCAGGCCTCTCTCTTTCTCTCTCTCTCTCTCTCTCTCTCTCTCTCTCTCTCTCTGTCTCTCTCTCTCTGTTTATATTTTAATACAAATAAAATAAATAACATGAGCAGCACTAAATAAAAATGCATTATTTATAATTATTTATAGCAAACACTTATTCAAAAGAAAATGACTCACATACTATAGCCGTGCTTGAAACAATAAAACGGTACATTACTTTTATTGTGCATAATTTGTGGTTTTCAGCTGTGTTTAAATATTTTCCAGTTTAGCACAAAAAGAAAAGTACTCTTTGTACAATACTTTTACCCCCCATTGAAACAGTGGAAATGCACTTTATTTTTAATTTTGTCGGTGGGTTTCAGCTGTCTATGAACTACAAACAATGCCAGAGCAGAAGGAACCATTAGGTCTTGGAGAGGGAGCAAGTCTCGTTGGACGATTTGCGACTCTGTATGGCACTTCTAAAACAGGTATATTGTTTGTACATTGATTGCATATATATGATGCTGATTCCCATGTTGATGTAATAAAATATAAATAACTACAATCCTTTAGTAGTTGTTAAATTCTTTTAAACTCTATCTTATAAATAACAAAATACATTTTAATTTTAAGTGTGTGGGTTTGTTTATGGGAGAGAGGAACACAAAGAGCCAAATCAACAATCGGACAGACAGAATGAAAGGGTTGCATTTTCAGTGCCATGAGCTGTTCTTAAAGCTGCAAAGTGCAATATGCCACAACAAAATTCTTTTTCTTTCAGAATTCAGGCTCATTCGGTATCCAGATGCTTCTGCAGCTTTCATGGGAGCTCACCAATCTAAACATGGTAAATACCCTATCCGATCCGATCCTATCCTATCCTATCCCGTAACTCGAGTTCGTAGGGGCACCACAGATGATCGTTTAACCAGTGTACTCCATCTTTCCCTGTCCTCCGCAACCCTGATTGTTTCGCTTAGTGTAAAACCAGTCCATTCTCGAATGTTGTCCATCCTCGAATAATGGTAAATATATTTTGTATTAATTAAAAGCGGGTCTTTTATAGGAGGTTTGCACTAAGAATAGAATATATTTTCTCTCTATCTCATTCCGTGAGGGGAAACATGAGGGATGCGTTTGTGGAAAGTTTTCGCCACTTGGGTCTGTCTGTGGCTGTTGTTAGGGGGTGTTGTCCATGTTTTGACATAATCTGTCCAGGTCTTTCTCGGCCTTCCTCTGCGTCTGTCTCCTTCCAGTTATTGCATAAATAGAATAATTTATACAGATACAGGCATTCCTTGTCACACTGTTGATTATGTTTTATGGTTTCTTAGGTGACTCCTGTCATGCAGTTTGCTCTGTCATTCAGAAAATAATTAAAGATTTTTTTTTTTTTAAAACCTAAGATATTCAGGTTCAGCAATTAAGTTTCATTCCTCATCGTGACCCACACCACACCTCTCTTTCAGTTCTACCAGACATAGAATCATTTAATTATAAGGTGTGCTTTTAGCATACCTACACAAATGTAGATCATTATATAGAAGTTGTAAGAATTAATATACAATAAAAATGTAGATTATATAGAAGTTGTAAGAATTAATATGCATATTTGTATGACAGAGAATAATTATTCTGTCTTTCTGTGTGTTTGGTGGTCGTGCGCATTTATTCTAAATCATTCTAAATAATAATAATAATGGATGCTATATATGCGCTTTTCCCCAAATCACCAAACAGACTCAAAACATAACGATCTGTATCAACATACCTGCTCACATGTTTTACACACTCTTGCATACACAACAAACACACCACTCAGACATGCGGTGCAAAGGTAGAGAGATCAGTATTAGAATTCGGACAAAAAATCTTTTCTTTTTTTTTTAAATATATATATTTTGCTTTTTCAATTCTTTTTGTAATTGCTGACATAATTTAATTCGCTTTCGAAATAATTATAAACGTTACATTTTCTTGCAATCTCAGAGAGACCACTTACCGTTGTATATTTTATTGAAGTAATGGTTGTGCCGTCTGTGTGTTTGCAGAGTTACCCACAGGGTGCGTGACACGATTGCTGGTTCCGTTGCCTACATCTTCTCTACACTAGCAGTCTAATTTTGTTGTTGTGGATTTCATTCTATTTAAGAAAGTGCAATATTCATTGGTAGGAGATGTTAAAAAGGACAACTTGTGATGTTGCCACCCATTAGATTTTATACTCATCTTCTTTTTTTCTTTTCATATCTCAATTAGAATTCTGGGGCCTCATCATCATGGTGAGAGTTTTACTGTTGACATGTGCCTGTGAAAGTACATGTAATTGGTGTTAGTGTGCATACATAGAAGAGGTATCTGCATACAACGGAAAACACAACAGATGTGGCCCATAATTTTTGCTTTTTGGGGAGGCTTCGCATGCATGCATAAACTGTTTAACTTATGTGCATTTAATGTACACAATCCTTGAAAGCAACCTCTCTATTTTGACAGATAATCACTTTTGTGGAAATATTTTAATCCTTCAGTTCCCTAATATGTTGGCAATAGGGTGGGGAATGAGGGGGGGGGGAGGGTGATAGTGCTAAAATGTGCATTTGTGTAAAGCGGACAATAACTCAAAATTGGATAAGCACACTATGAAACAATTGCTTGAAACACACAGAAGGATCCATTTCCTTTCTAACGATTCTCGTTTAAATTATCCATCAAGTGGATGAATAATAAAGCCCTTCTAAAGTGACCTACTCAGTTTTGTTTCAATTATTGTAAACTTAGAACGCTATGTCTGGAGTGGACCTTGTCTCCAAAACAACTCGTTAAACAGTGAGGCAATTGATGTTTACTTCACATTGATGCTTGTCTTCATCATTATTTCCTCTAAACCTTAATGTTATTGTAATTATTATTATTATTAGTAGTAGTAGTAAAAGCAGTAGTAGTAGGGGTGGCCTGTAGTGCAGTAGATTAGTCGCCGGTTTCCTATAATGAAGGTCGCGGGTTCGAATCCCACAAGGGGTGAACATATGTGACGTAGGTACGAGACTTTTTTTTAGGTCACTGAGGGTTTTCTCAGGATACTCCGGTTTTCTCTTTCCCTTCAATAATGCGTATTAAATGCAGTCAATATGAAAATTTCAAATGTAAAAATTTGATTTCCTTTTCGCCTTCTAATAGCGATCTTCCTGCCTTTACACCATAGGTTTGAGTGCTAGATGTGTTTATTGTTTGTTTGAGAGTGGGTGAAACATGTGAGCGTGTATGTTGGTACAAATCACCGCGCTTTAAACCTGATTTATGATTTGGGAGAAAGCACGCATATATAGCATCCAGTATTATTGTTATTATAGTAAGCGTTCTTATCTAGCGCTTTTCCAGTTTTTGAGCTGCCCCAAGCGCTGCTTTGTGTCTAATAATGAACTTCCAGTGTTGCAAATGATCGTTACTGGCAATTGTATTGATGGATTCTGAAATATTTTCTGGTAGATTTATTGTGACAATGTGAAAGATGCACGACCAGCAATTGTCCACTCTAGTAGTGAAATCTTGCCTGTTGTATCGTTTTTTTTTTGTAAAAAAATATGAAAGTGAATACCTTTTGAAAGCAGTAATAGTCTCAGTGATAATGATGAGGGTTATGAGCGGCAAGCCACACATTTCTTGTATTCTAAGTGTATCGGAGTAAGAGGACGATAACAACCCTATATATTATCACCAAATACACGTCCATGCATTCTGATACATTTTGAAAATTCAGTCTATTTATTTTTAGAAAATGTATACTTTTCTATACCTGTGAAAAATTCCTGGGTGCCAAGAACAAAAAGAAAAAAGTTAGGCCTGTCACTTTCTGCAGGATCTAAAATTTAATCTTGTACCAAAGTGCCCATGTCAGTTGATATAATATGAACTTTGCTAGTATTTTGCAAAATGACATCATCTCCAAATGGTTAAGAAGAAACATGTCCATTAAGCATGTGGTCATTCTACAGACATCTGAATGACATCAAAATTTTTGCAAAGATCTACCTGTTTTTTGGTCATTTCCGCGAATTTACCTAATTTGTAGATGTTTTCGAACTTCGACTTCGTTATATCGGTCGAAATTTGGTGCCTGGGGTAAAAAAAACAACATTCGATGTAAGCGAAGATACTTGTAATCGTGTTCGTTGTATCCAGAAAGTTCAAAGTAATTAAGAACAACCCTGGCACGGATGTTATTTTCTTTCAGTAAAAGCGTTGTTTGTTGTGCGAGTGTTGAGCTGTACATAACAAAATATTTCAAATTGATGTGTTTTTCCTCTTGTGTCATTATCACATCCGGCATTTGTGCCACTGCCCCCGTTGGGGTGTCGGGGGTTTCAGTATAAATAGTATCCCCACTTTCTGGAAATTTAGTGCTTTAAATTCCCACTGTCGCTATCTTTCTCATTTGCTCTTTCTCATTCCTGCTCTTTTCTATCAATCTGCTATACTACCGTCTTCTTCGCTAGACCAGTCTCCTACCTTTTTTCTTGAAAACTCTTCCGGGACAAGACTCCTTGTTTGTGTATGAGGTCTGTTGGATCAGCTTGGGAATATTGGACGCTTTCGAATTTCTGCCAGGTGGTCACTAGGGCTTCGTATGATGTTATTATTTAGCAATGGAGGCATTTTATATGTATGTGTTTTGTTGATAATTTATAATGTTGTTTGTATTCTATTTTGTTTTTGTAAACAGGGGTTCGATAAGTTGGGGTGAAGCCTCAGCCGTCCCCTGCGTGGGATGTCTTTATTGTAAAGTGACTGGCTGGTGGAGAGCTTTCGGTTTTACCACTAGGGTTGTTTCAGCAGATCTTTTATGCGGATCGGGGGTTGTCCGGTCCTGATTTGGCTCGGAAGAGTCCGCTGGACCTAAAGCAATAATAATGTAATGTAATTTGTGCCACTTTCCTAGCTCATCTATTCATTTTTTATTCCTCTATCAATTTATGGAAGAACTGCTTTCACTGCTTCATGTGGAAACGCCTACATCTATTTCCACAGAAGCCAAGATGTGCCAGCTGTGACTGGAACCTGTCACTCAGCACTGCCGATCGTTTAGGAACTACTGCCTCTTGATTTGTGAAAAAAATATATATATCTGCTTGTACTAAACTTAAAAACAAACTTGAACCTTTTGACTTGAAAAATATTCTAATACATCAAAAATTCGTAGCTCTTATTCTTAAGACAGTGTTGTTTTTATCTCTTAAAACTTTAACCATTTGTGTCCGCTGAGGAATCTGGGCAGTTTTTGAAAAATACTGCCAAATGGGTCTGAGAGTACTGACAAATGTTAATGGGAGGAGGGAGGTGGGGAGGGGGTCTGCTAAAGAAATTTAGAAAATTTAAACTACCTATCTATTTACAAATAGACATTTTTTTACAAATGGGTAGTACCTGTAATTTTGTATGGCAGTGATGTTTGGGTTTCTGGAAATTTATTTACGCTTTTGTTAAAGGTTAAACCTAGCACACTTTTGTGTATGATTTTTGGCGAAGTCGCTCAGTTACAGGTAATTACTCATTATATGTCAAATGTAGACTGCTTAGCTTTTGGTACAAATTCTAAGGAATTCTTCGTAAACGGATCAGGTAAAATCTCAGTGCTTATGTTATGTCTATGCCAAGTTCTTTATAATAATGCTCAGTGTAATAGAGTGACTGTTTATGATAAATTTTGTTGTGTAATCCTTATCAAACATACTGTATTAAAGATTAATGTATAGCAACTTTTTATATTACATTTGTTTACCCCTATTTTATCAGACATGGTTATAATTACTTTTTCTGTATAATTATATTAGTGATTAGTTTTCATTATCAAATACGGAAAATACGTGGTTTAAAATATTATTCTTAGTTTTGATTGGCTGAACTAGTCGGATATGGAAAATCCTATTGACTGATTTCATTTATAATAATATAATAAGTTTTCTGTATTTTTCATAATTGTACAGCAGATATTATTTTTCATTAACATAATTCTGATTTTGGAAATATTATCAGAGAGGAAGTTGTCAGTCTTTTTGTAGCCTTAGTGCATGCAGCGTCTGTCAGTCAGTCAGTCAGTTTTGTCAGCTTGTGTATATCATAGGATGTGATAGTGTTAAAGTTATTTATTGTTACTTTTTCAAGTTCAAGTTTGTGTTATAATCTTGGGACCTGTTTCACACTGAATCGGGTCGTCTGTTGTCCTATCTCATCCCTTACAAGCAATAAAATTCCTTGCCGAACTTTAACCACACGCCTGGTCTTCGTGGACATACGAAACCCACTTGTGTGTGTGTGAATGACATCTCTTTCTACCACCACTCCCACACACCCTTTTACATCAGTACAAATCACCATGGCTGGAAACGATCTTTGTATGTCTCACGTACCCCCGTTGGGGTGCCGGGGGTTTCAGTATAAATAGTATCCCCACTTTCTGGAAATTTAGTGCTTTAAATTCCCACTGTCACTGTCTTTCTCATTTGCTCTTTCTCAGTCCTGCTCTGTTCTATCAATCTGCTATACTATCTTCTTCTTTGCTAGACCAGTCACCTACCTTTTTTCTTGAAAACTCTTCCGGGACAAGACTCCTTGTTTGTGTATGAGGTCTGTTGGATCAGCTTGGGAATGTTGGATGCTTTCTGCCAGGTGGTCACTAGGGCTTCGTATGATGTTATTATTTAGAAATGTAGGCATTTTATATGTATAGGTTTTGTTGATAATTTATAATGATGTTTGTATTCTATTTTGTTTTTGTAAACGGGGGTTCGATAAATTATAGTGCAGCCTCATCGTCCCCTGCGTGGGATGTCTTTATTGTAAAGTGACTGGCTGGTGGAGAGCGTTCAGTTTTCCCACTAGGGTTGTTTTAGCAGATCTTTTATGCGGATTGGGGGTTGTCCGGTCCTGATTTGGCTCGGAAGAGTCCGCTGGACCTAAAGCAACAATTATGTAATGTAATGTAATGTATGTCTCACTTATGGTTAGATTTTAGAGGTTCACTGTGCTTTTTCTCAGTAGATCACTTTAAATGTTTAATGAAACAGGAATTAGAAGACCAGTTTGTTTAGTCTTGGCAGCATGATATGTTTAATAATAATAAAAATAATGTTATATGGGTGCATGTGTGTGTGTGTAACCTATAAGATGTTCAAACATGATTTTTGTTTTGAAAAATACCTTACATGTTTATCAAACGTTATGCGGAAAAACTTCATACAATTTAGATTATGTTGTAATAAATGCCGGAACGACAGCTACAATACCCCAATATATTGAGGAAGAAAGAGAGAATATGCACGTTACGTAATTTAAACGAAATTGCTTAAGAGTTTCACTATATCTTTTCTTGTAATAATAGTTACAAAAGACAACCACACAGTCTTGCTAGCACCACCCAAATGTACATAAATTAATGACCTTATGAAAACAAATTCTCCTGCCTAAGAAGATAAACAAAATTATATCGATTAATTGATATTATTTTTTCACTGTTCAAATAATTGGACTAAATAACTTCTTTTTGTATATTCAATGTTATTCTCTCACTTTTATAATTATGAGGTGTGTGTTTGTCCCTGTTAGAATTGCTATATTATTCGTATTGTGTAAGTATTGTTTTGAATGCATGGAATAATGCGATCACAGTTTTTTTAATCTTGCTTAGTATATGTCGTTATGTTTGTCTGACTTGACTGAAAGCCTCTCAGAAGGCTGGAACCCTAAATAAACATGTAAACTTGTACAACATACTACACGGATTAATCTACCAACACCTTTAACATTGTATCCTGCGTACAACATACTAGGCAAGGATGTAACTGATCTACCAACATCTCTTAACATTGTTAAGTTCTCTAAAACAAGTTTCAGAGTGATGCAATAAAACATTAATTGAATAGTCTTGTATGGAAATACCTCAAAAATAAAATAATAATAACATTCTTCTTCTTTTTAAACAAAAAAAACTTGTTCTTACTCTCTTTCGTCTTTGTGGGTAATGGATGATGTTGGGGAAGGTTGAGTGGGGAATTAAGACCAGCTTGTGATGATGATAAAGAAGAAAACCTTTTTTTTCAGTTGTATATAGCAATAGCTTATCGAACAAAAAGGAAGAATTTAAGTAGTACTTAGCCATTAATAATTTAAAAACCAACCAAATTTATTATTGTACAAACAGCTTCAACAAATCTTTATTACCCGTTACTGAAATTACATGCAGCCATTTGTGTCGCCATAAAAAACAAAAACCTTACGGAAATAATCAATAAAAGAAAGCACAATGCACCAGATGTTGAACACCCGCTCCCAGGTTACAGACCTCAAGAGAGGAGCAAGCCCATTACTATTAGTAGTAGTATTGCCATTATTATTATTACCCGCTCAAGAGCTGCTCAAGGCGATAGCCGATACAGGATCTAACTCTAGCCGGCTGAGGCGTCCACTTGATACCCAAAGCCACACAATCCTGGGCGACCGGGGATGAGGGGCTAATATTAAGCCTCTTTCTACTTCACTAAACCCAACTGAACTGAGTGCTGAAGTTTTACAGTGGGCAAAATGACTATAGTATGTTACGTCACCAGATCATCAGGTCTTGCAAAGACTATCCTGCAAGGCACAGTGCGAAGAAGGTAGTAGAAGAGGGAGACCGAAAAAGAGGTGGGAGGACAACATTCGGGAATGGACTGGCTTAACACTGAGCGAAAACATCAGGGTTGCTGAGGACAGGGAAAGATGGAGTACGCTGGTTAAACGATCATCTTTGGTACCCTTACGACCTCCGAGTTACGGGATAGGATGTTTAAATAGCAAGCTACGTTTCACATCAACTCCAAGTCCTTGCTAATGGTAGGCAAATAACATTACAATTTATGTGAACGAGAATGGAGACTCCATTATTATTTTATCATGGTGTGTGTGCGTGCGCGCGCGCGTGTGTGTGTGGGGGGGTGGGGGTGGGAGGATGAGAGCGCGCGCGCGCGCTGAAATCATCTTGTCATACAGGTTATTTCCGATTAGGCCTACCAATTAATGTTAACATCGGTTGGGTTTTTTTGTTGATTGAGGTTATACTGTATATCATACAAATAAAGAGCTCTAGATTAAAAATCTGTAAAATAATTATATTTTACAGTTATTTCAGTTTTTATATAGCAAACCACATTGCATATCCAATATAAAGGAAATGTTTTAGTAGCAGCCATGAATAATTTAAAACCGACATTATTTTACTAACAAAATCAAGAAATCTTCATTACCCAGGTTAATAGCTATCTCTTGAAATCGCCGCGCCTTGTAGTCTGTTAAAAGAAAAATCGCGTGATAGCATCTTTCGGATGAGAGTATAAACTGAGGTCTAGTCTGTGCACGCACACATTCCATCGCATGGCCTTTAAAGATCCTGACGCTCATGTCCTTGACGGGTGAGTGCCGGCTACACAAATACACCCAAAACGAACAAGGTCACTTTCCCCTTCACCCCTTCCCCGGTCGCACAGGATAGTGCTCAGTCGCCTGGGTGTCAAACTATGCGCCCAAAAAGCTGCAAGTGCGCGCCTCAGTCGGCTCGAGCTAGATCCTGTATCAGCCCGCGTTCTAATCATTCGACAATGGATGGAGACATGCGCGTTATAGATGGACATCATCATCATGTATTATTATTAGTAGTAGTGGTAGTTTGAAGATAGCGTATCAAAGACGCAACTCTTTTGTTAGATCAGATCAGATTTTCATTTTATTTAAAGGCTTATTATCGTAATAATAGTGATATTAGACTTTCATAAACATATAAGCTTATATGCATAATCGTACACACAGGTACACATGCATAAACATACACATTTATACACATAGGTATGTACTTAATGAAAACAAAAATATATGTTAGTATGTAAGATAATATAAGCGATTTTTTTCATTAAGTGTATCCTTTCCTATCCTATCCTGTCCCGTAACCCTGAGGTCGTAGGGGCACCACAGATGATTGTTTAACCAGCATACTCCATCTTTCTCTGTCCTCAGCAGCCCTGATGGCTTCGCTCAGTGTCAAACCAGTCCATTCTCGAATGTTGTCCTCCCACCTCTTTTTCGGTCTCCCTCTTCTTCTACCTCCTTGCACTGTGCCTTGCAGAATAGTCTTTGCAAGGCCTGATGATCTGGTGACGTGGCCATACCATCGGAGTTTCCGTTTCTTCACCACTGTGAGCAGGTCATCGTGTTGTCCAATGGCTTGTGTGATGGTCTGTCGGACTTCGTCGTTGGTGATTGTTGGGTATAGGAAATGCCCAAAAGTCTTCTGTAGCACCTCATCTCCATGCTTTGTATTCTTCGTTGGAGATCTGCTGTGAGGGTCTATGCTTCGCAAGAATATAGGAAGATGGAGATGACAAGGGAACGCAGCAGTCTTACTTTGGAATGTAGACTAATGGTCCTGTCTTTCCAAATGTGCTTCAACCTTGTCAGGGCAGCAGTTGTTTGTGCGATCCTGGAGAGGACTTCCTGTCGAGACCCATTGTCTGATACAATGGCTCCTAAATATTTGAAGCTATGCACTGTGTTGAGGGATTGACTTTGGACTTTGATATCCGTGTTGATGCCATTGGTGTTCTTGGTCATCATTTTGGTCTTCTCTGCACTTACTTCCATTCCATAAGCTCTGGAGGTGGTGTCAAGCCTCTGTACCAGCTGTTCAAGTTCTTGTTCCTCTCCAGCCAATCCATTAATGTCATCCGCAAAACAAAGATTGGAGATTGCTCTACCCCCTATGCTGACTGTGCCTTCATGATCTGC
The DNA here is from genome assembly GCA_036898135.1 of Oncomelania hupensis. Classification (NCBI taxonomy): domain Eukaryota; kingdom Metazoa; phylum Mollusca; class Gastropoda; order Littorinimorpha; family Pomatiopsidae; genus Oncomelania; species Oncomelania hupensis. The sequence continues at coordinate 32,656,902 of CM072519.1, forward strand.
AAGAGCATCTGACATGATGCGCTCTAGGAAGATGTTGAAGAGTGTTGGAGAGAGTAGGCATCCTTGATGCACACCGATTGTTGTTCTGAACCAGTTCCCGATGGCGCTGTTGTGGAGGACTGCACTGGTAGCCTTGTCATACAGGCTTTTGATGACTTCAATGATTTTAAGGCTGATGATGTTGTACACTTTCATTGTTGCCCATAGAGCTGCATGCCAGACTCGGCCAAACGCCTTCTTGAAGTCTATGAACACATGATATAGATGTTGTTGGTGCTGTAGGTATTTCTCACAGATTATTCTGAGGTTGAAAATCTGTTCGGTGGTACTTCGCCCTGCCCTGAATCCTGCTTGTTCTTCAGCTATGATTTGTTCAGCTTGGGGTTTCAACCTGTTGAGTATTATTTTCAGGAGGACCTTGCTGGGATGGCTGATGTGGCTGATGGTGCGGTAATTTTCACACTCCTGGAGGTTAACTTTTTGGGGAAGAGTGATGACAAGCGACTGGGTCCATGGTATAGGCCACTCCCCACTCTGCCAGATCTTGTTACAGATAATGGTGAGGGCATCAATCATCGCTTCTCCTCTTGCTTGTAGCAGTTCCGCGGGTATGTTAATACACAATAAGTGTATGATTATATAAAATAGGCCTGCCATACTGTGAAGTGGCTGACAAGTGTTAAACAGCCCAAGGTCTCCACGATACAAAGCAAGTCTGGCATATATGCCTTTTAGAAGAACAAGAAGTCTTGGATAGACGGACAGAGTACTGCTCTGGCATTTACAATCACACACCCATCAGTTCTAGCAGAACAGAGAAGAGGAAGAAATCCTCCCAATTCTCCGAGAAGAGGTTGAGGCAGCAATGCAATCACTGAAGAAGGGGACCCAGTCGCTTGTCATCACTCTTCCCAAAAAGGGTAACCTTCAGGAGTGTGAAAATTACCACACCATCAGCCATCCCAGCAAGGTCCTACTAAAAATAGTACTCAACAGGTTGAAACCCCAAGCTGAACAAATCATAGCTGAAGAACAAGCAGGATTCAGGGCAGGGCGAAGTTTCACTGAACAGATTTTCAACCTCAGAATAATCTGCGAGAAATACCTACAGCACCAGCAACGTCTATATCATGTGTTTGTAGACTTCAAGAAAGCGTTTGACCGAGTCTGGCATGCAGCTTGTGGGCAACATGAGAGTGTACAACATCATCCCTAAAATTATTGAGGTAATCAAAAGCTTGTATGACAAGGCTACCAGTGCAGTCCTCCACAACAGCGCCATAGGGAATTGGTTCAGAACAACAATCGGTGTGCGTCAAGACTGCCTATCCTCTCCAACACTCTTCAACATCTTCCTAGAGCGCATCATTTCAGATGCCCTTGCAGACCAAAGGCACGATTGGCACAGGGGGTAGAGCAATCTCCAATCTTCGTTTTGCGGATGACATTGATGGATTGGCTGGAGAGGAACAAAAATTTGAACAGCTGGTACTCATCATCAATGCCGTCCAGAGCCTATGGAATGGAAATAAGTGCAGAGAAGACCAAAATATGATGACCAACAACACCAATGGCATCAGCATGGACATCAAGGTCCAAAGCCAATCCCTCAACACAGTCCATAGCTTCAAATATTTAGGAGCCATTGTATCAGACGATGGGTCCCGACAGAAAGTCCTCTACAGGATTGCACTAACAACTGCTGCCCTGACAAGTTTGAAGCCCATTTGGAAAGACAGGACCATCAGTCTACATTCCAAGGTAAGGCTGCTGCGCTCCTTTGTAATCTCCATCTTCCTATGTGCTTGCGAAACATGGACCCTCACAGCAGATCTACAACGAAAAATACAAAGCATGGAGATGAGGTGCTACAGAAGACTTCTGGGCATTTCTTATATCCAGGACATCACCAACAACGAAGTCCGACAGACCGTCACACAAGCCATTGGACAACACGATGACCTGCTCACACTGGTGAAGAAATGGAAACTCCGATTGTGTGGCCACGTCACCAGAGCATCAGGCCTTGCAAAGACCATCCTGCAAGGCACGGTAAAAGAAGGCAGAAGAGGAAGGAGACAGAAAAAGAAATGGGAGGACAACATTCGAGAATGGACTGGCTTGAGACTAAGTGAAGGCTTGAGGGTTGCTGAGGACAGAGAAAGATGGAGTACGCTGGTTACACGATCATCGTGGTGCCCCAACGATCTTCGAGTTACGAGATGGGATAGGATATGAAATATCTTTGATTCTATCGGGGTCATTTATCAAAACATTGTTTGCTTTGTATAATAGTTATTTTTTTGTATATTCAAATAATAAATGTTGTACAGACATTATTTGATGGCATATACAATGAACATCATTTACGTACATATTTTGTCCTCCATGAATTCAAATGCATTTTATATATGATTTTTGCAATATTTCTACTACATGATAAGATGTTATGTTTGTTTACTAAGTTTGGACATAAATATTCTACTAATGAAACAAAGTAATGGCTAGATAATCTAATATTATAATTTGATATCGAATTTGTATTCGTAGCTCCAATTTTGGCAAGTTTGTCCGACTTCTCTCAGAATGAGACTGAACCCAACAAAAATCAACATTTGTACCTCTGCTTATAATTTCATGTATTATATGCCTAATTTACTCTTTTTATTGACTGTGCTACAGTAAACCACACGAAAGCTAAAATAGTCTTGTTTATTTTTTTTTATTATTAAGATGGTTAACACAAATTTGTTATTGTTTTCCTAGTAATAATGAAGATAGCATCACAAAAACAGATATGCTCCGAGTAATAATAAAGATAGCATCACCCCACCAGCGTCACGCCTAAATGTTTATTTTTGTTGGCTTTGTGACGATAAATCATGTTGCAAAAAGAGCTTCACGACAAGATTTACAATTTAATAACACGCTCCGTTGTGCTTGTTGTTTGTAGATTATAGTCACACGACACTTTCGCATATAGGTGACTACTGGACCGATTTATACTGACACCAGCGGGCCAGTTGTTGGTAAAGGGGAAAATAATATGATCACACGTTGACCAATCCGGGATTCGAACCAGCGACCTTTCGGTTACTAGCAAGACGCTCTTACCAACTGAGCTACCCGGCCCCACGCCGTTGTGCTTGTCAATACGGGGGACTAATATTTCACCCGGTAAAACTCGACCGGAGCCAGTAAAACTCGCCCTGGTTAGTTTGCCCCAGTCCGTCTCGCCCCGGTATGATTAGCCAGAAAAAGAAAGGGAAGAGTAGAATGGCATCATATCCTATCCTATCCGTCCCGTAACCCGGAGGTCGTAGGGGCACCACAGATGATCGTTTAACCAGCATACTCCATCTTTCTCTGTCCTCAGCAGCCCTGATGGCTTCGCTCAGTGTCAAACCAGTCCATTCTCGAATGTTGTCCTCCCACTTCTTTTTCGGTCTCCCTCTTCTTCTACCTCCTTGCACTGTGCCTTGCAGAATAGTCTTTGCAAGGCCTGATGATCTGGTGACGTGGCCATACCATCGGAGTTTCCGTTTCTTCACCACCGTGTGAGCAGGTCATCGTGTTGTCCAATGGCATGTGTGATGGTCTGTCGGACTTCGTCGTTGGTGATGTGTTGGGTATAGGAAATGCCCAGAAGTCCTCTGTAGCACCTCATCTCCATGCTTTGTATTCTTCGTTGGAGATCTGCTGTGAGGGTCCATGCTTCGCAAGCATATAGGCAGATGGAGATGACAAGGGAGCGCAGCAGTCTTACTTTGGAATGTAGACTGATGGTACATGGTCCTGTCTTTCCAAATGGGCTTCAACCTTGTCAGGGCAGCAGTTGTTTGTGCGATCCTGGAGAGGCCTTCCTGTCGTGACCCATTGTCTGATACAATGGCTCATAAATATTTGAAGCTATGCACTGTGTTGAGGGATTGGCCTTGGACTTTGATGTCTGTGTTGATGCCATTGGTGTTGTTGGTCATCATTTTGGTCTTCTCTGCACTCCATTCCATAAGCTCTGGAGGTGGTGTCAAGCCTCTGTACCAGCTGTTCAAGTTCTTGTTCCTCTCCAGCCAATCCATCAATGTCATCCGCAAAACGAAGATTGGAGATTGCTCAACCCCCTATGCTGACTGTGCCTTCATGATCTGCAAGAGCATCTGACATGATGCGCTCTAGGAAGATGTTGAAGAGTGTTGGAGAGAGTAGGCATCCTTGACGCACACCGATTGTTGTTCTGAACCAGTTTCCGATGGCGCTGTTGTGGAGGACTGCACTGGTAACCTTGTCATACAGGCTTTTGATGACTTCAATAATTTTAGGGCTGATGTTGTACACTTTCATTGTTGCCAATAGAGCTGCAAGCCAGACTCGGTCAAACGCCTTCTTGAAGTCTATGAACACATGATATAGATGTTGTTGGTGCTGTAGGTATTTCTCACAGAATGGCATGCTTAGTCATAAGAAGATATATACTGCTCAACATTTGCTTCGACTCACTGACAAAATCAATTTGTTTAAAAAATCTGTTGAATTTATTCAAATAAATGTGGTACTATTTCATTAATATGTCATCGTACAACAAAGTAAACTCACAATTAACCAAGATTTCATTTCAATAACACTATAAAGTAATTACAAAACAAGCCTACCCCCCAAAATAAACATATCGGGCTAATGGGGCAAAAATGAACTTTTGTCAAATCATGTAAAATCAACAAGAAACAACCAAAGCAAGTCTTTTAGTAACGCGTGTGACCTCCTCTGGTCGCTATGACCACCTGACAGCGCCTCCTCATGGAACAAATAAGCCGTGCTGTGGAAATCTGCCCAACTCCTGCTGAAGGACCTGCCGAAGCTTAACCAGAGTTCGGGGTGGGTTGATACGTGCATAGACGGCTTTCCCCAGCATGTCCCAAACGTGCTCAATTGGATTCAGGTCAGGTGACCTGGCTGGCCACTCCATACGCTCAATGCTTTCTGCTTCCAGGCACTCGTCCACGATGCGTGCCATGTATGGGCGTGCGTTGTCGTCCATCAGAATGAACTCAGGGTCAATGGCTCCAGCTTGAGGCCTCAATATAGGGTCCAGGATCTCATCTCTGTATCTAATTGATGTCAATTTCCGTTTTGCAGCACGTGGAGATCTGTTTTACCATCCATGCTTATCCCTTCCCAAACCACCAGTGAGCCGCCATCATCATGATCATGCTGAGCAACAAACTGATCGTGGAATCGCTGGTTCTTGCCTTTCCACACTCTCTTCCGGCCATCGTTCATGTCCAGGCAAAATCTGGACTCGTCCGTAAACAAGAAGGGTGTTCAATCACGGATTGTCCATGTGGTATGCTCTTGTGCCCAAGCCATTCCTCTATGGCACCGTTCCAAAGGGATACGTACTGCTGGTGGTCTCGACTTCAAACCACTTTCGTGTAGTCTTCTCCTCATTGTCTGAGTGGAAATTGGGGCTTCTCTACCGTTTTGGAGATCACTGCGTAGCTTTTCAGCGGACCAAAAGGGGTGTCGGTGAGCTTGAACCACTAAAAATCTGTCTTCCCGCTGAGTGGTAATGCGAGATCTGCCATCTGCATGCCTTCTAGGGACAGAACCTGTGGTTTGGTAATGAATCCACATCCAAGAAATGGCACTTTGTGTAGTATTTAAAGCTTGAGACACTTGACGCTGAGAGACCCCCGCCTCCAGCATTCCGACGCCCCTGGCCATCTCAGTGTCTGTTTGTCGTCTTTGGAGATGTTGTCATAGCGACCCGAGGAGATCACGCGTTACTTAAAGACTTGCTTTGGTTGTTACTCGTTGATTTTACATGATTTGACAAAAGTTCTTTTCTTTTTTTTGCCCCATTAGCCCGATATCTTGATTTTGGGGGGGTAGGCTTGTTCTGTTACAGTGTTATTAAAATAAAATCTTGTGATTTTACTTTGTTGTATGATGACATATTAATAAAATGGTAGTCTACCACTTCTTTGAATAAATTCAACAGATTTTTTAAACAACTTGTTTTTGTCAGTGAGTCGAAGCAAATGTTGAGTAGTATATATGGAATACATAGGCCTATATGATTCCATTTCAACAATAACATTTAATGATCTATCTACGAAACATTGGTACGCTATCTACAGTTTGCTATCGAAGATCCATTTTCAGCCTGTAATACCTCTGTGGCATGAGCAAATAAGAGCTGGAAAGCCTCCGATGCCAAGTAACAATGTTCTCTGTGCTCGTTAAACTTTACATGTAGCTAGGCAAAAGAATGTAGGCTATAGGAGTATCCTCACAACGATTTAATAATGTATATACGTAGCAGCTGTTGCTGCTGCTGCTACTACTACTACTACTACTACTACTACTACTACTACTACTACTACTACTACTACTACTGCTGCTGCTGCTGCTGCTGCTGCTGCTGCGACTACTACTAGATTTTGAAAGTTTATTGCAGATTTTGTAAATGAATAATACAATGCATGTGATTGTGAAATATTATAATTATATGATTTGATGATGGTCAACTTTGTAAGAAAAATACACCTGCTGCAGCGAGACAGAGTGAGACAACATAAAAAAAATCGGGGATTAAACCGTGGTTTACATTACGACGCGTCTTGCACTGGGACTACTATTAATTAATTATTATTTTTTAGACCCGCTCCGTGCATCAGATGATGAGATCCCTGGCTTGTTGCATAATATAGTCAGAATATCTAGCTGTCAAACGTTTCCATTTCTGTCCTTCTCTAAGTCCTCTTTCACCTCTGCCACTTCTTATTCCGGTCTCCTCACCCCTTGGGGTCATGAGCAATCTTGCCACTGTAGATTGTTCTAACCTATAAAGGGAAAAGTGAAAGCCCCAGTTGAAAACCTATCTTGCCTTTGTAGGCATGACTGATTCAATGCGGCATCAGTTCCCCCCCCCCTCCCCCCGTTGGAGTGCCGGGGGTTTCAGTATAAATAGTATCCCCACTTTCTGGAAATTTAGTGCTTTAAATTCCCACTGTCGCTGTCTTCCTCATTTGCTCTTTTCCATTCCTGATCTGTCCTATCACTCTGCTATACTGTCTTCTTCTTCGCTAGATCAATGACCTACCTTTTTTCTTGAAAACTCTTCCTGGACAAGACTCCTTGTTTGTGTATGAGGTCTGTTGGATCAGCTTGGGCGTGTTGGACGCTTTCTGCCGGGTGGTCACTAGGGCTTCCTATGATTGTATTATTTAGCACTATAGGCATTTTATTTGTATGTGTTTTGTTGATGATTTATAATGATGTTTGTATTCTATTTTGTTTTTGTAACCGGGGGTTCGAGTAGTTGGGGTAAAGCCTCAGCCGTCCCCTGCGTGGGATGTCTTTATTGTAAAGTGACTGGCCTGTGGAGGGCATTCAATTTTCCCACTAGGGTTGTTTCAGCAGATCTTTTATGCGGATCGGGGGTTGTCCGGTCCTGATTTGGCTCGGAAGAGTCCGCTGGACCTAAAGCAACAATCAATCAATCAATCAATCAACTCCGGTCTCCTCGTCTTCTTTTTCTTCATCCTCTTTCTTTCTGTAATTCTTTCTTTCGCATCCAGTAGTCTGTATATCTCCTCTGCTGTTGACGACGGCATTGATGATGAGTACTAAATTGATAATGATGATGGCGATGATGATGATGGCGACGACGACGACGACGACGACGACGACGACGATGATGATGATGATGATGATGATGATGATGATGATGATGATGATGATGATGATGATGATGATGATAGTGGTTGCGCTGCTGCTGATGATGACGACGCCGAGGTACAGTTGTGCTGTCAAAAAAAGTTCCCAAGTTTCCGGACTGGTGCCAGACAGGCAATCGGGCAAAACATTACTTTCACTCAGATGTGGGCTTATTAGTTGTGGTCAGTGTAGTGTAAGACTGTGAATTGATGCCAGGAGTGGGACCGTGATGAAAAGAAATGGCGAAAGGAATGAAAGAACCCCTACGTGACGTTGACAGCACACGTCTAACATTGTAGGTGAAAACACAGGGGCATTACGCGCTGAAAGTGTATCCCCGAAAGCAAAGCGGTAGAAAGCGTATCCACGTATCGTAGATCTTAGCGTACATACGTATCATAGATCTTAGCGTATTTATGTATCCTATTATTAAGTATTAAGTGGAACGCTATCTACCGCTTGGCTATGGAAGACCCGCTGTCAGCGTGTTATGCTCCTGTGGTAAAAATAACGAGTACTTACCCCCGTGGGGGTGCCGAGGTTTTCTGTATAAATATTATCCCCACTTAGTGGAAATGTAGTGCTTTACATTACCACTGTTTCTGTCATTCTCATTTGTTCTTTCTCGTTCCCAATCTGTTCTATCAATCTATTTTCTTTGCTAGACCAGTCACCTACCTTTTTTTTTCTTGAAAGCTCTCCCAAAACTCCTCATTTGTGTGTTTTTGTTAGGTCAGCTTGGGGATATTGGACACTTTCTGCCAAAAAGTCACTAGGGATTTCTATGGTATTATTATTTAGCGACTTCGCATTCCCCAGTGGAGGCGGCCCAGAATTTCCCGATGAAAACGTACAATAAAGTGTCAATAATCACAATAAAAAACCAAAATCAGTGTAGGCATTTTATATGTATGTGTTTTGTTAATATTTTATAATGATGTTTATATTCTAATTTGTTTTTATAAACGTGGGTTCGATAAATTAGAGTACAGTCTTAGCGTCCTCTCATGGGATGCCTTAGGCTTGTTTTTTAAAGACTTGAATCATTTTATAATATTTTAAGATAACGTCTCTCTGGTCCTGATTTGGCTCGGAAGAGTCCGCTGGACCTAAAGCAATAACCTTGTATTGTATTGTATGGGATGCCTTTATTGCAAAGTGACCGGCTGCTGGAGTCCCTTCGGTGTTACCATTAGGGTTTGTTCAGCAGATATTTTATACGGATCGGGGGTGAGTCCTCTTTCAACCAAATTCTGCTCCTGATTCGGCTCTTTGCAGTCCGCTGGTCCCTATAAACAATGACTAAATAACTAACGAGTGTTTAAGCAGAGAAAATCAGTAACAGTAGATTTTCAGCAAACACTTTTTCATGCTGTTAAGAGGCGAGTTAATTGATGTACATCTCGACCCTCCTTAACCTCAGATGTCAAGATTTCAAGACTTTGTTTTCTATGCATCTTTTCCTCCTCCTCCTCGCCCTCCTCATCCTCATCATCATCCTCATCATCCTCCTCCTCCTCATCATCATCATCCAGACTGCTCGGTGCATTGATCGACGTTCACCCTCCATCCTTTGCCGTAAGAGATAGGGGACATTGCATTGTGGAGGCGTTAATAATTTGAAAATTTACTAAGTTAGTCAAGTTGGCTACAGTGGGCGACTGTTCGAGACACAGATATATAATTTAAGGATGACTGTTGAGCAGCTGATTCAACAGGACCCGACTCAACTGATGCGCCGGCAATGGACATATTTTCCAATAAAATAAATCGTACACACATTCGCAGTAACAAATTCAGTCTCCACTTTTTCTCCCGCGCCACGTCTCTTTGCTGAATCAATTCGTGTACTGAAAAGTGAAAGTATACTGTACCGTGCATTAGATTGTTAACTCAAATAACAGCAACAGGGTCTGAATTAATTTGTATGAATAAAATAATATAAAATTAAGTATAATTTTAAAAAAGTAAACATTCCGGAGAAAGGATTATTATTTTTTATTTATTTATTTAATTTAATTTATTTTTATTTTATTATTTATTTTTTTATTTTTTGGAAAGGGGGGGGGGGGGGGGCTATTTGGTGTATAATAAATGTTTTAAAGCATATTTGCTGAAGTTCGTTTCTTTACTAAGTAAGATTACTTTGACGAGATATTATCTTGTTAATTTATTACAGATACAATAATAAAAGTAAGTTGTGAGTATGTGTGTGTGTTTATGTGTGTGCATGTTTGTGCGTGTGTGTGTTCTTTAAATTTAAACAGGAAAACAAGTTGATAAACGGCTTGAGTTAGGTCTGGTGTCGGCTAGCGCCCTAAGCGGTTCTTGAGGTGAAAAAGCGCTATTTACAAGTGATTAAATACATAAATAATTGATAACTGAATGTTGATCTAATGATTGGACGTTTTCATTTATTTCCCCCGCTTAAAAATCATTATCATTCGTGTAGGCTAACAGGAACGCGTAACGGCATTGTTCAGTTTCATAGTTATACTGAGTCGTACCAAAGTGTGGAGGTCAGACATTTTTTTTATACTAATTTTCGGATTCGAACGCCGCATCGGTCGAATTTACGTAGTAGTCTGTAGATTCGAAACTTTTCAGGATAGCGAAGGTTTTCTCCGGCTGCTTCGGTTTCATCCCACCCTTCAATAATGCTAATGAATGCTGTCGATCTATTCATTTCATAAATGAAAATTGATTTCTCTTTCGCTTTCTGTAATGGCGATCTCTTCAGATCGCCGCGTTTTGAGTTCGATTGAAGAAAAAGCGCGTTATAGCATCCTGTGTTATTTAATATGATGCCGTTATTGTAGCACTGCTTGTGTTTTATTTTAGCAGCGCGGTCAGCGACCGTGTGTTGTGGTGGTTGGCAAGAGAAAAGATCGATGTCGCTGAACGTCTCGCAATATGTCTGGCCCCGAGAACAGCCAGGAAACCGTTTTCTGCTGCCGGTGCCGCCAGTCCGCATGGTCGTTGCTGCAGTCGGTGATGGCGATAGCTTTCGCCGACAGCCGCAGCAACACTAAGCTTGGCATACGACAGATTCCAACAGCAGCAGCAGCACAGTTCACATAGTCACAGTCGTGCTTTGGCGCGTTTAAGTGAAACAACAACAGGCACACTACACTACGCTGTTTCTATTTTTCCGTGTTCTGATGATGGCGTGTTTGCGAGTTCATTCTCCAAGCATGTAAAGCGTGAAGCAGGACGGAAACACAACTTCAAGAATTTAGATTACTGTAGAAAAACCAATCACGTGTTTCCTAAACTGCTACACGAGTTCCTTCAATCGTTATGGTGTAAATACGCACTGACTGCTTTCCATGGTAATAATACATTGATGACACGAAAGCTTTTGAATCCAATATTGACGTGCTTTGTATGCACTAAAATTATCACGTTTTATCAGTGTCATAACAGTCGTACCAAGCGTTCTCACATTGTGATTTGTGAAGTTCTACTATGCGGTTCCTTCCTTGTTCACGTTTCTGTTTGAACAGTGCGCGAACACCATTTCAAATGCATAAGGCCTATGTTTCTGCAACCAAACTGATTCTGTGGAAGAATCTTCATCGCATCTCCAGTAAAACAACGCGCGGCGACCATATCGACGACGTAACTCCAGCGTAACAGTGTATTTTATTTTTTTTAATGTTTTTTTAACCGTGCTGAATCTGCACAATACTGTGGTAAGTTTGTATTTTCAAAACTAAAAGTTAAACATTCCATCGATTGTGTAAAATGTTGCTTAACGCTTCGTTGTAATCATTACATTACATGATTATTGCTTTAGGTCCAGCGGACTCTTCCGAGCCAAATCAGGACCATCGTTGTAATCTAAACGCAAAGTTTTTGCTGTTGGTCTACTAGTGTAAAGATTATCTGAAAGTCATTATTGCGGCTAACATTTAGTCTTAAGTAAACAGATCTATAGTTCTTTTAAAGGGTCACTAACAACAATGCTTGAAGATAAGCTACATTTCTGTTTTGGGGAAAATTGTCATTACCACACGTGCTTTTAAATATAAATGTTTGCATTCAGGTTTAATTTCGAGTGTCCAGTTAAATAATAATACAGAATACATAGTTTAATCGGTCAAATGACAACAGTACATTATTAAGTTAGGTTGAAGCCCATTTGGAAAGACAGGACCATCAGTCTACATTCCAAAGTAAGACTGCTGCGCTCCCTTGTCATCTCCATCTTTCTATATGCTTGCGAAGAATGGACCCTCACAGCAGATCTCCAACGAAGAATACAAAGCATGGAGATGAGGTGCTACAGAAGACTTCTGGGCATTTCCTATACCCAACACATCACCAACGACGAAGTCCGACAGACCATCACACAAGCCATTGGACAACACGATGACCTGCTAACAGTGGTGAAGAAACGGAAACTCCGATGGTATGGCCACGTCACCAGATCATCAGGCCTTGCAAAGACTATTCTGCAAGGCACAGTGCAAGGAGGTAGAAGAAGAGGGAGACCGAAAAAGAAGTGGGAGGACAACATTCGAGAATGGACTGGTTTTACACTGAGCGAAGCCATCAGGGCTGCTGAGGACAGAGAAATATGGAGTATGCTGGTTAAACGATCATCTGTGGTGCCCCTACGACCTTCGGGTTACGGGACAGGATAGGATAGGATAGGACATTATTAAGTTAAAATTGGCCCCAATGTTGGTAAACAGTCACACACACATCCACACCAAAGGCAAATATTATCAATTCTATTGTCATACATTTCTCACACAACAAACACTTCATAAAACTTCAAGTAGGAGACAGTGCACCATTGAATACAATCAAACGGCACATAAAATATCAAGAATGATAAATGTCGGAGAAAGTGCCCATGCGAGATGAGTAATTATAATATAATTATAATATATTTACACGAGTATTTTAACAAAACTATTTCAATAAATCCGGTTTAAAGCAGTTTTAAATTAACCAATTTTTGTGACGTATCATGGTTCAGTACTTATGGCTGCATAAATATCCGTGTTATAAAATTGATATTAACTTGTGGATATAGTTTAATATTATTTTTCCCTCTAACATTTCTCCCCCGCCCTTCCCTACATCCCCATCTGTATAAATAGTATCCCAACTTTGTGGAAATTTAGCGCTTTAAATTACCACTGTTTCTGTCATTCTCATGTTTTCTTTCTCGTTCCTAATCTGTTCTATCAGTCCACTATCTTCTTCGCTAGAGCAATCACCTATACGTCTTTAAAATAAAACTCCTCATTTGTGTATTGGGTCTGTTGGGCAGTTTGGGGATTTTGAACGCTTTTTTTTTTTTTTTTTTTTTTTTTTTTTTTTTTTTGTTTTTTTTTTTTTTTTTTTTTTTTTATTTTTTTTTTTTTTTTTTTTTATATCCCCCTTTTTTTTGTTTTTCCCTTTTTTTTTTTTTTTTCCCTTGTTTTTTTTTTTTTTTTTTTTTTTTTTTTTTTTTTTTTTTTTTTTTTTTCTTTTTTTTTTTTTTTTTTTTTTTTTTGTTTTTTATTTTTTTTTTTTTCCACCCTCCCCTTTTTTTTTTTTTTTTATTTTTTTTTTTTTGTTTTTTTTTCCCTCCCCTTCTGAAAATGGCACTAGGGTCATTCTATTGTATTATTATTTTTAAAATGGGGGCATTTTATATGCACGTGTTTTGTTATATTTAATAACGATGTTTAGAATCTACCGTGAATTCAGACGTGTTGTGAACGTTACTGTTGCTTTTACTGCCCAAGTTTGTCCATGATTGAGCCCTAACTAGGGAAGAGCGAAGCAACGGAAATAACACAATGCAAGGGGCGAACGTATGTGACTTAGGTACGAGACTATTGAGGTCACCGAGGGTTTTCTCCGGGCACTCCGGTTTCCTCCCTCCCTTCAAAATAATATTGGATGCAGTCAAATTAATCTTTAAAAATACAAAACTATTTAACTTTCAGTTTCCTAATAGCGATCTCCCTGCCTTTACACCACGTGTATGCCTTGTATACTGTTGTCCTTGTTGTGTGTCTGTAATATGTTTGTTGCACGTGAGCGTGTATGTTGGTATAGGTCGCCGCGCTTTGAGTTTGAAATCATTCGAAGTAAAGAGCGTATTAGCATCCGGTATTATTATTATTATTACTCAAGTACAGATCTGCTACATGCGTTTGTCAAAATACGTTTTACTATTAAAAAAAAAAAAAAAAAAAAAAAAAAAAAAACACCCGATATACTTGATGCATTTTTATAAGTATTATGTTTGCTCTTGCAAAAGGAGCCTAAACGAGAAGCTTATCTTCAACAATAGAGAGTTTTCCTGTACCAGGCGACGGGTACTGTACGGACACCAGAGCTAAATTGACGTAGCTGTAAAGTTATATTTTGTTATAAGCTTATTTTTTCAGTGAGGCAACATCCACTGTGAATTTTAAAAGGCTTTGTCGAAAAGGGCGGGAGGGGGGGGAGTGTCATAGTGGTTCCACTAAGCGTGTAAAAGCATTAACCGATTAATTGTATCGAACTTGTGCATTGACTTGATCGGCTTAGAGGTATCGACATAGCTGTTCTTCGTGGCCTTGCATTCATTTCCTGTCAGACTACATTACAAAGCATACATCACACAGCACGAGCAGTCCAGAGTGCTGAACTGGATGTGGAATACACAGTTTCATTAAGTAGGCTTAGCACATCAAGTGACTCTTTCCCATGAGCAGAGGGCTCTGTGCACTTTGGTTGATCAAAGGCGCTGCCACACCGATCACTATTAATAATTTCGGTGTATCCCATACATTCCCGCATTGATATTTTCTAACATATTATTTGTTGATTGTTATGGATAATTTCCTTGTGGTGATAGTAGCCTATCACCCGAGTATAGTCTGCGCACGCATGCATTCTATTGCATTGACTTTTAAAAACTCGCCCAGCATGCACTATATTATATGTTCTATTCCGCCTGCATTTTCATCTTCTGTTGTGGTCTCAACAACGTCGTCCAGCCCGTCCGTATCAGCAACGTCAGGGGTATTACTCCTGGAGAGGAGAGTGGATCGAAGACTAATTAATAAGATCTTTGTGTCGGTATATGGTGCCTCTGTTCCTGCTCAAGAAATCATAGAGCGTTTTATTATTAATTTTATTTTTAAACGTGTTCTAGTTTCGTTATTTGTCCATCCCAACCGAAATCTACAATAATTGATCGGTCGTATATTACTATGAAAAAGACAGATCATCATGTTAAAATATTACAATGGAATTGCCGTTCAATTGTTTCCAACTTATTACAATTCGAACAACATGTGAACAAGGAGTCATACTGTGTACTAGCATTACAGTCTTTAAATGTGCCTCCAAATAAGCTGACCAAACTAAATAATTACTACTACCCCCCAATATATTCTTTAAAAAATGATACTAACAAAGTACAAACAGCAATTTATATTCGTTCTAACTTAAAGTATTTTTGCATGGATTCTGTACCTTATCCTAAAGGAGCTAATGATCTGTATGCGTCTGGAGTTGTAGTTAAGATTAATGCTAGCTTTGCTATTCATGTGTTGTCTGTGTACTATCCTCATGGTCCTAAAGATGATAACACAGACTGGATCAAACACTTAGATGTGTCCAATAAAAAATGGGTCATCATGGGGGATTTTAATGCGCACTCTTTTATTTGGGATTCTGGATGTTCCACTGTCACATGCAAACGGTTTGTAGATAATATTGTTGACTCTAAATTGTTCTTGTTGAACGATGGGTCAGTAACAAGAATTCCGGACGTGTCGAATCACAAAGCTAGTGCAATAGATCTAACTCTTATATCTTCCGAATTAGCTGTTAGTGCTTCATGGTCAACATCAGAGGATACCCTAGGTAGTGATCACTTACCTATCACTGTTGCTTTAAATGAGAAATTCGAAGACGAAGATGCTGGTGTTGAAGACAAGATTCCTAAATTTATGTATAATAAGGCAAATTGGGAAGATTTTCAGGTCGTTTTGAATTCATACGATACTAAAGAAGTGGAAACTGCAGATATTAATATATTTTATTCCAATTTTGTCAGTAAAGTTCTTACAGCAGCAGAGAAATCAATTCCTAAAATAATAGATAAAAGTGAAAAGAAATATTCAGGAAATGCATGGTGGAATAAAGATTGTGAACAAGCCGTTTCTGAAAAGAAAGAATGTTTTAAAAAATGGTTAAAGGATAAAAATGAAGAAAATCACATGAATATGAAATCTACAAAAATTAAATGCAATAAAATAATTGCTCAGGCGAAAAAGAGTTATTGGATTGAATTTTGCCAAAAAGAAGTTTCGGAATCTAAAGATATTTTTAAAGTGTGGAAAAAAGTTAAACAAATGAAAAAAGGTACTTGTCTTCAACAATTCCCAGTAAAAATTGAAAATAATACGTTTCCTAGTTCTTTAGATAAAGCTGAAGCGTTTTTAAAAATATTTAGTAACAATAGTATATCAACAAGTCTGAGTGAAAATCATAGAATATTCAGAACAGAAGAAGAAGCTAAAGAGGAATATTCTGACTCTGCAATTAATGAAGAGCATTACATTAATTCATCATTAACTTATTTTGAATTCATTGAAGCATTAAATTCATTTCAAACAAACAAATCTGCTGTTGGTATTGATGGCATTTCTTATCAAATGTTGACGCACTTGCCTGCAACTTGGAAGCAATTACTTCATTCATTTTACCAAAAATGTTGGTTAAATGGCACTCTACCAGATTCCTGGAAGCAGTCTGTTGTAGTTCCCATACTGAAACAAGGCAAACCTAGGTCATTATTGGATAGCTATCGGCCAATAGCATTGACATCTCATGCTGGTAAAGTACTTGAAAAAATAGTCCTTAACAGATTGCAGCATTTCTGCGAAAAGAACTTAATTATTCCAGTAAATCAAGCAGGTTTTCGCAAAGGCAGATGTACAACAGATCATTTGGTAAAATTATCAGCACAAATAAAAAGACAATTTGCTCGTAAAAAGTCAACTTTGGCAACTTTCTTTGATGTCCGCAAAGCGTACGACAGTGTTTGGCATGCACGACTGTTATATAAATTGAAAAAATTGGAATATCTGGAGCTATGTATGACTACTTCAAAAGTTTTTTATCACAGAGATATATATGTACTAGGGTAGGTAAAGTATATTCTTCATTAAAACAAATTGATATGGGGATTCCTCAAGGTTCTATTATTGCTCCGATTTTATTTTCCCTTCTGATTCATGACCTCCCAAATAATATGTCGAAACACACTAATGTGGTACAATATGCTGACGACATAGCTATTTGGATTAACACAAGTTTGCGGAAAAATACTGGTAAAAGAGTAGTTACATACATCCAAAATATTTATCAGTTAGAGCTCAATAAAATTAATTCTTATATGATAGCAAATGGGCTTGAATTTTCTGCTGAAAAAACGTGTTTAATATTATTTAACAATGGAGCTAATCCAGACATTTTACCAATACTTGAAATTAATGGCAAAATATTATCTTATACAGATAAGGTTAAATTTCTGGGTGTATATTTTACATCCAAATTAAATTGGAAAACTCACATAGAATATTTGATTACCAAGGCAACGAAGAGATTAAATTTCCTAAAGCTGTTGTGTACGCAGCCTTGGAGTCAAAATAATAATACTTTATTACATTTGGCCAATACTTTAGTAAGGTCAACACTAACGTATGGTCAAGAAGTGTATTTTTCTGCAAGCAAATATTTACTGGAAAAATTACAAAGCATAGATAGTCGAGCAATTAAAGCCGCCTTAGGTGTTCCTGTTCATTCAAGTACGTTAAAATCGTATAAAGAAGCTTGTTGTTTAGGTTTCTTAGAACAACTAAAACTAAATGTCTCAAAGTTTGTTATTAGAAGTTTGTCAGTGTCTAATTCAAATAGAGAAGAAATTCTAATAGACTGTAATTTGGATTACCCAAGTAAAGCAAGAGAAATTCCATACCTTCTACCTATTAGAAATTATGTTAGTGCTATTTTTGAAGCATGTCACATCAATTTAAATGGCATTAAAACGCCTCCATTATTTCCTACAATTCCTTCTTGGGAGCACTTAGGTGCAAACATTGATATTGATTTTACTTTAACAAGAAAATCTGAAAATATCAATCAGTTGGTGAGTGAAGTTAGGGAGCACTTATCTAATACATATAAAAATCACTTAAAAATATATACAGATGGATCTGTTTTAGAATCGTCTGAAGCTGGTGCTGATTTAAAATTTGAGAAATCTTTTTATATTGGTAAAAATGTCTCAATATTTACAGCAGAGTTGTTTGCCATACTAAAGGCATTGCAATATATTTCTGATTATCCTATTACGTTTTTCCAAATTTTATTTTGTGTTGATTCCAAAGCTGTTCTTCATTCATTGCAGACGTGGCATTGTAAGAATCGTTCTGATTATTTATTTGAAATTAAAGCAATAATTCATATTTTGCGGACAAGAGGAACTGATGTCTATTTCTGTTGGGTTCCATCCCACTGTGGTATCTTCTGGAACGAAAAAGTAGACATTCTAGCCAAGAACGGAGCACAGAAAATTAAATGCATCTTTCAGCATCCTGAACTTGAGCTCTCTGCTCATGAAATGATATCTTTAATTGAAAATTACATGCGTTCAGCTTTAAGTTGTGGAGCTCCAGATTTTATTTGTTCAAGACACATAAGTAGGATTATTCACAAATTGAGGGTGAATTCGTGGAATACCAAGTTTTCTAAGAATATTTTGTGTGTTTGCTCGCAAAGATTATCTGTGGAACACATTGTACGACAGTGTCCTGTGTTGCTTAATACATATAAGGAAAAACAAATAGTGATTGACAACGACAAACCATTAGATTCTATATTACATCATCATGTAATAGTTGACGTTGCTACGACTATTAGTGAATCTCCGATCAACAAATTGTTATAGAATTTTATTTATTTATTTTATTGTTTATGGACCTTTGTGTTTGTTTGTCTGTGCGAGAGAAAGTGTTTTGGTCTAATATCACTCAGCAAGTGAAGAGACGTTAAATAAAAGAATTGAATTGAATTGAATCTATTCCGCCTTGTCCTGGGTGGCGTTGCTCATTCGGCTGCCGCCCTGAAGGTAACCCGAATTTCGCCAGCACGGGTGACGAATACAATCCAAAATATTTATCCAAATCAACAACGAAAAATTCCTGTGTACATTGTTTTATTTACTCTAACGTCTTACGTGTTGAATATTTTAAAGGGATCCTCTTTGACCACGTCGCTCCTTCGAAAAATCCTTTTAACATTCACAGTGAGTGTTGCCCACTGTGAAAAACAGTTTACAACAAAAAATGACTTTTCCGAAAGAGTGAGTGAGCGATTGATAATGGCAAAGTGCGGTGAGGGATGTACGTCAGTACTAACAGTGAATCAACATCACAGTATGTTCCATCCAGGTGCTTCTGTATATATGTCACTTGGTAAAATAAAGTCTGTTATCGGTTAACAGCTATGATTATTATCTATATATCTTCGTTGTGAGGCAGTATACTCTCTCTCTCTCTCTCTCTCTCTCGCTCTCTCTCTCCATTCCTCCACTCTTCTTGTATCTTCTCTTTTTTTCTTCTACTTGGTTTAAATCAGCAGCCTTCGACATAAAAGACGGATAGGGGGAGGGTTAGGTACGGGGGAAGGGGGGAGGTGCCTCTACTCTGATTTGACTCACGCTTTGCCTATCCAGATATTATGGCCTATTCGTTTGCATGTGCTGTGATGAAGACAGTGCATGCCTAACTCGACTGACCAGTATAAGGGGGACGGGTGCCAAAGCATTGATCGAAACTTCGCCGAGAGTTAGCAACGCCCTGACACCGTGACTGTCTTCGGTAATTCTAGCAGCACGCAATGTTCACAGCATCGGACCACTAAAGTTCCAGGCTTGGTTCAGATGAAGCTGACTACTAGCTTTGAATATTTTCTAGGCCAGCTCTCGATCCCGCATCAGAATAAGAATAATGTTGAGAAAATACTATTGTTTCCATACGAAGTACAAGGAGGCCTCATCCTTTTTCTACCCACTTTCTTCTTCAAGACTCAAGGCTCGTATTGTATTCACTTTAACAGAAGAAATCATTTTGCCAAGTGAGATATACAGTTGGGTGAATAATGATAGCACAGTAATCTCAACTTATCAACACTCGGTAAGCTTACATCGAGCAGTACAAATTAATTACACACGCACATACACACACAAGCACACTCTTTATTCAAGCTCTATCTTCGGTAAATACACATTATATACACGCGTACACATGCACATAGGCCTACATGCAGTCAGTCGCAAGATCTTGAAGTGAAGGGGCGGAGATTGTCTCACTATCTAGTGTTACAAAAGGAAACCTTACATTAGGAAAAAGAAAAAAGTGGTGGTGGCGGAAGTCAATGGTAGGCGTAGATAGTGACAGTCGTGATGTGTAACTGTCATTTTGGTGTAATTTTTGTGTGACAGGCTCGATGGTTGTGACTGAAAATGATGATTCTCGTGAATCTGTTCCATTCGTTTCTTTGTCATTGCTTAGCTGCGAGGTGATGCGGCTAACGAAAAATATACAAGTGGATGTTGGGAACATTCTGGGATGTATTCATTGTGTCCATTAATGGAGTGGTCTGTTAAATAATTGTGCTGACTGGTGGCTTGGCACATGAGCTTTTCGGTAAGGTTTCTGTTTATTAATATATGGATCAGGTTTTTGTGTTTCTTACATTTATTTATTTAATTATTTATTTAGTGAGTGCGTACGCGCGTGCGTGTGTATGTGTGTTTTGTTTAGATGTAGGTTTTATTTAGACGCAGATGTATAGGCGTTCCAAGGATTGAAAACTGCTCAAAATGTAAGATTGTGAGCAGGATATATATGGGCGGGATAATTATAATACATGACATGGTCACAATGTGACAGTGGTGAAGAAACGGAAACTCCGATGGTATGGCCACATCACCAGAGCATCAGACCTTGCAAAGACCATCCTGCAAGGCACGGCGCAAGTACGCAGAAGAAAAGGGAGACAAAAAGAGGTGGGAGGACAACATTCGAGAATGGACTCGAGCGAAGCCACGAGGATTGCCGAGGACAGAAAAAGATGGGAGTACGCTGGTTAAACGATCATCTGTGGTGCCCCTACGTCCTTCGAGTGAGGGGATAGGATAGGAATTATAATACATTTAATTTGGAAATGGTGGGATGATACTCGGACCTTTATTATTACTGTCATTAAATCTTACACATTTGAGTCTTACATAATGATTAATACCAATAAAAATCACAAGGAAGAAAACGATTTAAGATTCGCAGATAGGCCTACATGTCTGTGGTAGTGATCAAGAAAATTGCAAAATCGTTGTTTTACGCTGCTTTGCGATTCAAAATGGGGCAACTACTTTATTTCACTCTATTTTTTATTCCTTCGCAATAGTAGTATTATACGAGACTGCAACGGTAACGGCTCCGGTAAAGAGGGAGCCATCATTATTTCTGCTTTGGCGTCCATGCCTTCAGAGTACTTCCGCCAAATCCCTGGCAGTTTTGAATAAGCTGAAACTTTTCGTTCAGTCTCAACACAGTTTTTTGGGTAAATAAATACAAAAAGTAAGTTTAGATTTTTTTACGGATACTCAAAAAACTGAACACTCCCGCACAAAAACTGACCTTGACCTTTCGTTTGTGTTCGGGAGGTTAAAGATATTTTATCTTCGAATTTGTGGAATAATTTATGTTGAAAAATAAATATCACCAATTTTGGATACACAATCTTTGGAAAGACCTTGCATTTAATAATAAAGAGCATTAAAATTATAAAAACCCAAGTTTTCAAGCGGATCCTGGAATCCCCAAAATGATGAAAATTGCAGTCTCTAAACAATGAATTGTTTACGTAAATAATGCATTAGTTACAACATCTTCAAAATAATACTTTATTTAGCAAATTCTACTAAATAATGCATTATATAGGTAAACAAAAAAATTATTTAAATACATTTCTAAATAATACGTCATTTAACACAATCTGCTATAATGCATTAGGTAAATCAACTTTTATTTAGCAACAATGCCTTGATTTATTTACGTAAACAACGTATTGTATAGGTAAATAATATATTATTTACGGAGAAAATATATTAGAGAAGTCTTGCATTGTTTGCAAACAATGATTATTTAGAAAATATGCTCCTATATAAACATTACTTAGTTGAAAGTGGTAAACAAACACCGAATCGCAAATAAATATTTTACAAAGTGAATTCCATATGTGACAAGCTTGTATTTTGCGTCTTTTCCCCTTATCCCTAATTACACACCAACTTATCTCTCTTTTCTATTTATTGGCTTTCTCCAGGTCACAGTATCTATTTTGTTGTTGTTCGCATTTTGCCCCACCCCCGTTGGGGTGCCGGGGGTTTCAGTATAAATAGTATCTAACTTTCTGGAAATTTAGTGCTTTAAATTCCCACTGTCGCTGTCTTTCTCATTTGCTATTTCTCATTCCTGCTCTGTTCTGTCAATCTGCTATACTATCTTCTTCTTCGCTAGACCAGTAACTTACCTTTTTTTCTTGAAAACTCTTCCGGGACAAGACTCCTTATTTGTGTATGAGGTCTGTTGGATCAGCTTGGGAATATTGGACGCTTTCTGCCAGGTGGTCACTATGGCTTTCTATATTATTTAGCAATGTAGGCATTTTATATGTATGTGTTTTGTAGATAATTTATAATGATGTTTGCATTTTATTTTGTTTTTTGTAAACGGGGGTTCGATAAATTAGAGTACAGCCTCAGCGTCCACTGCGTGGGATGTCTTTATTGTAAAGTGACTGGCTGGTGGAGAGCTTTCAGTTTTAAAACTAGGGTTGTTTCAGCAGACCTTTTATGCGGATCAAGGGTTGTCCGGTCCTGATTTGGCTCGGAAGAGTCCGCTGGACCTAAAGCAATAATCATGTAATGTAATGTAATGCATTTTTCCGCTCTTCCCCTTTCCCCTTAGCCCACCCCAAACACACACACACACACTCGCACGCACGCACACACACACACACACACACACACACACACACACACACACTCTTTCTTTCTCTCTCTCGAGCGAGCGATCGATCGAGGGTGTTAATTGGCTTTCGTCAAGTGAAGACGTGTGGCGGGCTTGCAGTCGTTTTAACTTGGAAGGACTAAAGTTGAGTTGTTTCAATTAGATTAACTTTTGTGTTTTTGCCGTTGGTTTTAACGAATCCGAGGGGAAAAAAATCCCTTTTACCAAACAATGTGTCTGTTTTAGCGCTATACAAAAGAAATTATTTATTTATTTATTTATTTATTTATTTATTTATTTATTTATTTATTTATTATTATTATTATTATTATTATTATTATTATTATTATTATTATTATTATTATTATTATTATTATTATTATTATTATTTATTTATTTTTTTTTTAATTTTTTTTTAAAGTTACGGTCACCAGGTTTGGCTTGCATCATCGTGACAGTCAGCGGTTCAGGAGGAACTAGCTTCATCTCAAGATCGCCACTGGTCGAAAAGAGGAATTTGACCATTTCTACACGACAGATAAATAAGAAGGAAGAAGAAAGAGAAGACGACATGTTGATTTATATTCACAAAACCAATTAGTAGTCAGTATGCCTAAGCTCACAGGGCTAGAGTTGGTTTGTTCCACCTAACTCATTCGTGTCATGCTTAGGAAAATCCGTGCAACTCGCCACATAATAGAGCCTTTTTTTTTTTTTTTTTTTTTTTTTAAAGCGGAGTGCATAATGGTCTTGATGTAGCAGTCTTTAAGGTGTGGTTGGTGATTGTAGCAACGACGGCAGCTACGGCACCCCATTGCCTACACAAGATGGGAAATGAAGCAGGCAGTCCTTTATAAGGCAGCATCGGAATGGTCTACACAAGGTGGTCGGCGTTGGGCACTGCCATCGATCACCACGACCACGGCAATACAATACACAAGACACTGAAGATTATATCGCCACAACCGCCGTCAGACCTGCGTTTTATGCTGATGACTTGTAGCGACGTGGGCCTGGGCCTATTCAAAGGCGCAGACGACACACCAGCCAGATTCACAACCGAACAGGTCGAAATCCTGGCAGCCATCCGGCAGCTGATGCAAGTGGTGGATCGGATAGAAGTAGCGCAGATAGAGCTCAGTAGTCAACAATCACAACTTAGCACCCAGCAAGTCAGCATCACACCGCAGCTACAGCAGCAACTTCAAGTCGTGGAGAAGCATCTGACGGAGATACTTACTGACCTAGAACATGTCAACGAGATGTTGTCGCAGGACATGACGGCATTGCACACTTTAGTGGAGGTGATGGAGGAAGAGAACCAACAGCTAAGGACGTCAGTGACCAGCTTCCAAACTAAACTATACCAGCAGGAAAACAAGCAATGGCGCAACATTTTGTTCATTGGGATCCCAAGGCGGGCAATAAGACCTGGCAGGATGTGACGGTGGGTCTATTGTTGCTGGGCTCTGCACAATGGAATACTATTACCCACTCGTCTATCGTCAGCGGGAATCGGCTAGTGTAATCACCCTATGACTAATCGTAATACATTTATAAGTTTAGCTCGGTCTGTGTGCGGATAGGGTTATAGAGGTAGGGAAAAAATGGTAAAAGATTTACTGACACACTAGCTCTCACACGGCTATGAAACTTAGGTAGTCCAGCCACTTGTTAACAGAAAATATCACACATTTATTTCCTCTACTCTACACAAAATCAAAATCTACACTAACGTAAATGTCCAAATTTCACTTCGAGTAGTTCGCTCCTTGATGGGTCTATGCAGCTGCTGTTCTCGATATTTGTTACTGTCTCCTCATTGGGCTATGAGTTCTTTCTGTCCTATTATTCGTTTTTCTTGAAGAGTAGACTATCGCAGATCAGTGTTTGTGCTCGGTTTCGGAGGACTTAGCTTTTATCGGCGATGTGCGGTGTTGTTGTCTCTTCTTCTTGGTAGTTGACTATGGAGCTAGTGGAGCCCAATGCTCTCGCTGCTCAAGGTTTCAGGCCACGTGTCAGAGTTGCCTCTCTGTAGGATCTCTTCCCTGCCGTGGACCAAGATGCCTGCTCGTCTGCAAAATATGAGACGAATTTCTGCAACTCCTTGTTTACAAAGGTTGTGCAGAGCGTATCACTGTTGGTAGAAACAGCCCTCGGTGAGATCGCATCCACTTAAACAAAAAAGGGACGACCAATTCTTTTAAGTCCGTGGTCCACTGGAATCTCCAACGTAATTTTTATCCATATACCTACATCATGGCTAAACTAAACACATGGAGAAGTAATTAACAATATACACATTCTCCTGTACAGCCACTAGTCTGCAATAATACACATAGGAGAAACAACAGTTGGACAGTGGGGACTACCTCATGGTGCCGAAACCGGTCGCGTGTCCGCCACGTGGTCAGCAAAGTTTGAATAACATTCACAATTCTAAAACATGGCAAAGCTTCACAAACATAATACAGCAATAATATCAATAAATCGCGATGAAACAAACGATTGATCATTTACCTTTTCGACAATGTCAGGCTCTGGCTATACTGCGATGATTGATTTTCACCCGTCACCTGCTTTAGTCTTTCTGGGAAAGATTTTACAACGTGCGTCCTTCTACTGGGCTGTTCAGACAATGACTAACTATCCTCCCGCTGGGGTCTGCTATCGTGTGAGACCACGAGAATAGTAACGCCACCTAGTGAGGGTTGCGGATGAGGTCACGGCTTATCTTAGTGAAACTGTTCTACATGTGTAGAACAACCTAACTTCGGTCGTCTGCTAGTAAGCGATTTAACTTACATAGGTCAAAGCAGACTGAACGTTGGAGGCTTGAAGCCTTAGTGCAGGGTCTAAATAGCCTCTCGTGACACAGGAGTTGTGAGGACAAAGTGAAGGAAGTGATACGTCGGGACATGAAGGTGACGGAGATGTGCCCATTGAAAGAGCGCACCGCATTGGTAACGCCTTCATTATCAAGCTCACGTCCTTGTAGGACATAGTCCGTCTGCAGAAAGCGGCCAAAAACCTCGCCACCACTAACAACGCTATTGTCCACGAAGGTTTCTCTAAATGTATGCAGGAGAAGAGAGGCAATCTGGCTCAACTGATGAATGTAATGAGGAGCGAAAAAGTTGGACAAAAAGTGCGACGTAATGGCTTGCAATTCCATGTGCTTTTACATGAGCTAAGAGAGTTCAAAAGCAGTACAATTGCATTCATAAAGCCTGGTTCTCCTGACGCGTTTCGACCTTAACCAAAGATCTCATCAGAGGAGGTTTGGCCTTGAATGCACCGGGTGCAGTCTATATGTACTGCATGGGTAGTCGCAAAGACACCCGTTGAGAAATTCATCTTAGGAAGAAGCCAGTCGCAAATTTAAAATACCCCCGTTGCTAGGGCCGACCGAGAGAATGACTTTTGAAAAAGGTTTTCAAATAATTGTAAAATTTATAATTAACTCTCTCAAAATGGCTAGCACCGTATAGCAGTCATTAAGGAACAAGGAATAAAGCAAACCAGTGGAGGCATATATTTATACATACACACGCACACACCCACACGCACCCCCCCCCACACACACACACACATACACGCGTAGGAAAGTAGGAGAATGAGCGTGATTGTTTTGTTTCATACAATCACGTATCTCTGTAGCTGTCCACAGCGCATGTATTAGTGCATAAAAGTGGAAGAATTAGTGCCAAGTCAAGTGAAGTCAGTCATTCTCACTACTCCAGATGTGCCCGTTTAGTTTTACACAGTCATGTATACATTTCTTTGGTTTGCCTACTTAAGTGCATATGCGTATGGAAGTCAAGGAATGAGTGTTCTGTTTTGTTTCATACAGCCATGTTTCTCCTATGTGTGTGTGAGAGAGAGAAAGAGAGAGAGATCCTTGTTGTTTCCATTCATGTCATGTTTTGTCTTCACTCGTCACAACTAGTTATTATAATATGAACGTGAAAGAGTCAAGTCAAGTCAAGTCAATATATTCTTTATTCCATCAAAGAGGAAAATTTGTTTTGCCACCAGGATACGCACTGTATAAAAACACATATGCCCACCACATACTCATCGTCATCCTATCATAACTTACAACCACAAAACCATATCACATGTGTACTAATACACTAATACAGTTTAGCACAAATTAAAATAACACTATTCAATTTCTACAGCTATCATAACTAAGAGACAAAGTTAATAAATTGTATTAATACTACATATATATTATGGATATACACATACACACATACACATACACACATATACACGCACACACACACACACCCATATATAAACATACCCACCCACATACACCTATACATACACATATATACACACATACACGCACACCCACCCAAATACACACACATACACACACACGTACAAATATGCATATACATATAATTATGCAAGTTAGCAGCACAGTACATTGACAATTTAATTAGCGTAGACATAATTATTGTAATTGCTTGACTGTATAGTTGACTCTAGCTAGAGCGTGCAGTAGGGCAGTGTTAACATCCGATGCGCCAGCCGGAGCCAGAGGCAGCATTCAGTCTACCCACTGCCATGGGAACAAAGCTGCGAGAGTACTTTGCCTTCTTGCATTTGATGGAGCGATACCGCCTGCCCGAGGGGAGCAGTTCAAACTCCGCGTGCAATGGGTGGGAGCTGTCAGCAGAGACCGCATGCGCCTTGCGGAGCAGGGCTTTGTCTGTTATCTCAGAGATGAGGGGGACGGGGAGGCCAATGATCTTTGAGGCCGTGTTTGAAATTTTCATCAACTTGTTTCTTTCAGTGACAGAGAGGAAGGGGTGGTATATACTACTGCAGTATGTGAGAAGGGGCTCTATGATGGAGCGATAGAGGTTGAGGAGCAGCTGGGGGTCCAGTTCGAGAGACCGCAGTCGGCGCAGCACATACAGCCTCTGCTGACACTTCCTCTGGACAGAAGTGACTTGCTCCTGGAAGTTGAGTGCAGAGTCGAGGATGAGGCCGAGGTAGCGGAAGGACTCCACTATCTCCACCTGCTCCTGCCCGATAATGACAGGCTGTACAGGCGGAGCGTCCCTTCTCGGGTCCACAACTAACTCTTTGGTCTTGATGACGTTGAGCTGCAGGTGGTGCTCTGAGCACCAGGCGGCGAACCTGTTGACAGTGGCCTGATATGTCGTCTCCGACTCAGCATCGGACATCAGGCCGAGGATGGCAGAGTCGTCAGCGAACTTGGAGCAAGAGCATTTATCACCCTCGCACTTGCAGCTGTTTGTGTAGGTAATGTACAAAAACGGGCTGAGCACACACCCCTGGGGGGCGCCCGTGTTTGTCGTCAACTCAGGCGAGAGCGTGACCCCAGTCTCCCCGCCACCCGCCACCCGCACCCGCTGCCGTCTGTCAGTGAGGAAGTCAAGCACCCACCGAACGATGACTGTGGGGACTGCCAGCTGCTGAAGCTTCTCCACCAGTACGTGTCTCTGCATGGTGTTGAAAGCCGAACTGAAGTCAGCAAACAGTAACCTAGCATAATGGCCGGGAGTCTCCAGGTGCTTCAGCAGCCGGTGAAGGATGGTCGCCACTGCATCTTCCACCCCCCGACCTGCACGGTAGGCAAATTGCAGGGGGTCCAGGTGTGGCTCAATGAAAGGCTGCAGGTTCCTCAGCATTATGCGCTCGAGGCACTTCATGGGTAGAGGGGTGAGGGCAACAGGGCGGTAATGGTTAGGTTCAGTGGGTCTGGGCTTTTTGGGGACGGGGATGATGACTGAGGATTTCCATAGAGTGGGTACAATGCCAGAGTCAACGGAGGCTTGGAAGAGGGGCTGAAAGGCAGGTGCAAGGGAATCAGCGCAGCTCTTGAGTAGCCGAGCTGAGATGCCGTCAGGGCCGGCCGCCTTGGTTGCCTTCGTCTTCCTGAACTGGGTTCTCACATCGTCGACGCTGATGGTGACTGACCCTTCCACGACTGGAGCTGCTGACATCAGGTGAAAGCACTCTGCAGAGAAGTCAGCATTGTCAAATCGATTGTAGAAGTTGTTCAGGTCAGTTGCGAAAGTCAAAGGGTCAGTGGATGCTGGAAGCTGGTCAGAACGAGAGGAGTCACCGTCGTCCATCAACGTCCGCAGGTGTTGGAAAGCAGCTCTAGCGTTCATTTTACTGAACTCGTCCTCCACCTTTTGCTTGAACCGGAGCCTTGCCTGGCGGATCGCAGATCTGGCCTCCCGGGTCAGCTGAGCCACTAGGAGCATGTTTTTCTCTGCAAAGGCCTTCCTCTTTTTTTTCAGCAGGTGGTAGATGTGTGACGTGAACCACGGCTTGGTGTTTGGGAAAATTTTCTTCTTCTTGGGAGGGATGACACAGTCCTGACAGAATTTGACGTAGTCTGTGATGACATCGAGGTTGTAGTTGATGTCAGCTGATGGATCGTACAGACAGGACCATTCTGTACAGTCAAAGCATCCGCGAAGTGCTTCCAGTGAGTTCTCTGACCAAGGCCTGGACATGACGTAGCGAGGTTTGACCCTCTTCAACCGCTGCCTGTACTTGGGAATGAGGTGGACACTGCTGTGATCGGAGCGGCCCACAGGAGGCAGGGACTGGCATGAGAAGGCATGGGGAATTGAACCGTAGCATAGGTCAAGTGTTTTAGCACCACGGGTGTGACACGTCACATACTGCTGCAGGCTTGGTAGGTCTCCATCGAGGGTGCAGGCATTGAAGTCACCCATTACTAGCACTGGGGCGTCAGGGTACTGTGACTGAAGAGCCGAAACTGACGCAGCGATTACTCGAGCAGCTTCTCTGGTTTTATCCGAAGGGGTGAAGAAGGGGACGTAGGCTACGCACACTATCAGCTTGGTAAATTCACGAGGGAGGTAGTGAGGTCGGAGCGAGACACACAGCAGTTCCAACAGAGTGGTACAAGTTCTTTCATGGACCATATATTCTGTACACCACCTGCTATTTATGTACAGGCACACACCACCACCACCGTCCTTGCCAGACTCAGTACGTGTTCTGTCACTTCTCAGGATGGAGAAACCATCGATGGAAACTTCGGCATCGGTAACATCGTCGTTGAGCCATGTTTCTGAGAGTCCGAGTAGGCAGGCTTCACGAAAGACAGAATCATACCTGCATAGTGTACGAAGTTCGTCGAGCTTACTAGATAGGGACTGTACATTAGATACGACGACAGAGGGGAGGGGAGGTCTGGAGAAACGTTTCCTGAGTCTTTGAAGAACACCACCCTTGGTACCACGTTTTCTGGGTAGAATAGATTTTTCACCAAAGTCTTTCAGTTCACTCTTCATGGCATGGTGCCGTCCTACAGTTCGATCGCGAAGAAATAATAGCTGCTCCCTAGTGTAAACAAACCGTCCATCTTTACTCACTGTCACGCTACGACCCATTCTGACAGTCAGTCTACTCTCACTGCCAATCGTCCACAGACTTTCCGAGGGTAGCTTGAAGAATGATGACTTCAACGAAGCTTACACAATAAAATACGAAGAAAACAACAACATAAAAACGTAAATAAACTATACTTTGAGCTCCTAATACGTATCGTGGCTGGTCGCCGCTGCGCATGCGCCCTCTCATAGAGGATAATTTCCTAAGAAATATTGAATAAATCTTCTAATTTGGACATCTTTCCCTCTCTCTCCCTCTCTCTCTATATTTGTATGAAAATACCGCAAATATCAAGATGCCTTATCATTCATAATTTCTTAGCTCAATGTAATATTTACTGCGAACTTTTACCCTTATTTGTGAAGGTGGTACGCATCCTTGGAGTGTGGGGTAGGGTAGGTTCCATAAGTATCAACCACAAGGAGCACTAACCAAGCAAAATCAAAGTTTAGCAAATAGAAAGTGGATCCACGACAGCATAGCGATAGTAGCGTACAACCATGTATCATAGATAGAATCGTGGGATCAGAATGGCCGCTCAAACCATTTCTAATCAAACCGCGTACCAACGAACCTATAATATCTTCATTTACATCAACAACAAAAAACCAGTCCTGTAACTAGGAAGACATTGATATAGGCCTATTTTGATATATGCAGAACTTTCACCTATCATAGGCCTACATCGTTTTGATTTCAGGGAAGATCACATGTGCGCTCTTAGGCGGTTTGAGAAAAACCCGTTTGATCGGGCGATTCGTTTCGCCCAAAACGCAATCTGATCCCATCCTTCCTATTTATAATACAACAATTAATGGCTGTGTTTTATCTACGTTGCGCGATTGAGGATCCACTTTCGTTTTGTTATCGCGGATCCATTCCTTTGACTTGGTTAATGCCCGTGTGTGTCAGCCGAACTCAAATATTACTCGGTCAACAACAACAAAAAAATTAATGTCGAGAAGGGTTGGTATGGATCTTTCCGCTTAACGGCCCTGCTACTACGCCGATGGGCTGATAATGCTGTTGACTAGTGACGCGACAACATTGTTGACAATCAGATGGAACTATTATATTTGGTAGTTATCGGCTGCCTGTCCTGCTACTACTAACTATACTGGCCAGTAACAGGTCCTGAAGAATTATCCATAAAAACGTTATTTTGTACTTGTAACATTTTCTGATATTTGTGTTCAACTTCTGTGTTGATCGACTTAGTAACAGTTGCTGAAACAGGTACAATATAATTTTTTTTAAACAACTGTTTTATTCAAAGGAAGCACATCAGGACAAACAAACAATGCTTTACAGGATAGGCAACAAGAGAGCTTATAAAAGCGCACCCATGTGTAAATAACATTTATGTGGTGTTTCACCCGTCCCCTATACGCTTAATGTGTCCGGGGACGTAAATTTACTCAAAAAAAAATAAAAAATAAAATAACATTCAACATAATAATTGACATGTAACTAATAATTCCATATATATGAAGAACAATAAAAAATAAAAAAATAAAAGTTTAGTGAATAATTAAATGGAATATGCAGAATAACAGGTAACAATTAATTACAACCGACTTAGAAAAAAAAAAGAGGAATCAAGTATTTATCTGGAAATCAAATATGTAGGTAAATAAGTAATGTTTATTTTTAGACAAATAATTGGAGAAGGAGAGAGAGTGAGAGGGAGAGATTGAGAGAGAGAGAGAGAGAGAGAGAGAGAGAGAGAGAGTTTGAGCTGAACAACGGGACGCTTGTACGATGAAGCGGAGAATTTCAACGAAAACGCTTTGATTGTTTCATAAACTCTTGAGCGGTGCTGAAGAGGGGTTGATTAGCCGATAGACAGCGTTCGCCTAGCACACCGATGACCCAGGTTCGAATCCAGAAATGGCATTTTTAACTGTCCATTTTAAATTTAGCAGTATGATTGCTCTGGTGGCTCAGTGTTGATTTAGGTCCCTACCCATTGTTCCCTGGGATGGTTATGTCTGTCATATCGGCAATGGTGGGTGTAGACGTTAAACCTCAATATTCATTCAATCCTGTAGAGAAAAGGTTTGGTTTCCGTACAGTTAAATTATTCAACATTATTTGTTCTTGCCCAGAGGATAGCGATAGTAGTTATTCTGATGTTAGTACAGAGGGGACAGTGAAAGAGAACATGTCTGACAGTTTCATTTTGAAAGCGACGTGAGCACGAGGGATTGTTAGATCTAGTTAAATGCCGAGTGAACAGATCGTGATTGAGATCACTCACATTTTTTCTGAGTCGACAATGGATTAGTAGTTCTTGCCGGTTTCCAATGTAAAAATGTGAAAGAATGCAAGAATCGTCTTTGCGAAGATAACGTTTCAATGCTCCAATTGATGTGGTTTGCTGTATGCTGTCTAGTAGAGAATTCCACAGCACAGTGGTTGATGGAAAGGAGTAAGTGTGTAAAATTTGCGTTTTGTGACGAGGGATATATCTTTCAAGTAGTTTACGTCGGTGGTACGGATTGATACTGGCAACAAGAGACGGAAGAAGATTATGCAAATATTGAGGTACATATTTATTTGGTTTAAACAGAATTTAATTTTTCACGAGACAAGCAAACAAAGCATGGAGAACATAAAGAGCACACAAAAGCAAAGCTTAAATAAGTGGTACCCTTTGACAAAAGATAACAATGAAATGTCTGGCGAACAGAAACGAGTACAAAGTAATATTTATTTACTAGTTAGTGGGACATTATTAGTTTATGTATTTCGATGTAACAATTGCTGAATAGGCTACACCCTATCGTATCCTATCCTATCCCGTAACTCGAAAGTCGTTGGAGCACCACAGATGATCATTTAACCAGCGTACTCCATCTTTCTCTGTTCTCAGCAGTCCTCGTGGCTTCACTCAGTGTCAAGCCAGTCCATTCTCGAATGTTGACTTCCCACCTCTTTTTTGTCTCCCTCTTCTTCTGCGTCCTTGCACCGTGCCTTGCAGGATGCTGAGGACAGAGAAAGATGGAGTACGCTGGTTAAACGATCATCTGTGGTGCCCCAGCGACCTACCGGTTACGGGATAGGATTGGATAGGAATGATTTAGTAACAGCATGACTGTGAAACAAATGGATATCCTAAATCGTGGCTTTCTGTCACCTGCAAAAATAGACTAAATTATTTTTTTAAGTAAATTTTTACGTATGTTTTTATTTATTTAGTAAGCGAATTATCTTTACAGATCGAGCGTGTTCCATCCAGCTCAAAGATGGTGACATCCAGCATGGTGTTAGATAGGACTGAATGTTTGACAACAAAATGACCTATTGTTGCTATCTTGCGCACAGTATAGGCTAATCGGTGAACAATCCCAGTCTTTTTTTTTTTCAAAATGAAAATCAGATCAAAATTTAAAAGTTCAACAAGAGAAATTGATACATTCATACATCTTGCATAGAGGGAGCATAAGACTCGGTAAGCTTCATCCATGCTGCCATACGAGAGTATCAGAAGCGTGACAGAAAGTTCTCTCGTCGGGTGGCTGTGGCGCGGTTGGTCGGCTATAGTTGGCATTGTGATAAGCGTGACAGGTCGAAGCCTACAGTTCACAGTTTCGCATTGACGGTAAAACTCCGTACCCGGAAAGGCCACCCGACATAAACTGTAAAGCACAAGATTGCCGTGTTGCGGTGAAATTGGCTAATGTGTCAAGATAAGTATTCGCTATTTGTGAGTACTTTACAGCAATTATTATCAGGCGACAACTACTGTACTGTACTGTAGGCGTACGTTTTTTTGGTCTACACCTTCATGTTGTTTCGTATGTGAAACGACAGTGCGCGACTCGGAAGAGGAAAGTCTACAAGAAGGTAGGCCTATTATAATTGAGCTCTTTGTATGTTTGTATGTTTATAAGGGGCCTGTGCGTATGTAGTCTAC
>CM072519.1:32696044-32848544 GCA_036898135.1 Oncomelania hupensis
ATTTTATAGCTTGGTATGACTTGGAACTTTTAATGACTATTGATAGTTTTTAGTTAAATCCTTCTGTTATATATATATATATATATATATATATATATATATATATATATATATATATATATATATATATATATATATATATATATATATATATATATATATATATATATATATATATATATATATATATTTATATATATATATTAAAATCTCATGTATGGTTTTGAATACTTGGTTTTTGTTTACTACTAACATACATTTATATTAGTTTGTGTCACTATGTAGTGCTTTTTACTTTTAAATATTCGTATCATTGCTTTATTGTGTATTCTTAATGTTGATATCTTCATTTATATGGTGTGTGTGTATGTATGTGCGTGTGTGTTCACATGGACTTTAAACATGTTATTTTTATAGCTAGATGTGATGTGGCGTATTATTTCTTACGACGTTTAATGTGTTTTATCTCATAATGTTTTAATATTGTTTAAATATTTATCCTTGCGAATGTATGTGTAGGCGTGCGAGCGCTTAGAGAGTTTTGTTTTGCGCTTTAGAAAATAAATTATTATTATTACGACGAAAATTGCGAGATTATAAACGTCTAGTGCGAGTGCCCTGGGAAGAAGTTGTTCCGTAGAAAGTCAAGTCGAAGCTCCAGGGCGATCCGGCAGGTGTTCCATATGTAGCCCTGGTAGGCAATTAAAGACAAGATGCTGAGAACCCGATCATAAAGCAGCTGCGTATGTCACACACCTTTAAAGCATTTAGCCCCCATGTTATCTCTGTTTGAGGATCATCGACCCACGACCCATAGTTGCTGTTCTATTAAATTTGAAAATATATATTATCAACCCTGAATTTGTGGAGTATAGATAGTTGCTGAAAGGTGTATCAAAATGGAATTTAGACGCATTTAAGTGCGCATGCATTATAAGCCAGGTAGTTCCCCCCACCCACCCCATCCCTCCTCCTCCCGGTTGCCACTAAAATAAAATGTAAGGGAGAGAATGCATTGTTATCGGTTGTATGTCTTTATCTTGCTCAGTTGAAAGAAAGGTTTGAACGCTACAGTCATGAGCTAAGTATATGTGTACTTGTCATGCTCATAAATGAATTTATGACCCAGCAAGTCGTAAGCTTAAACCGTCTTTGATGTGCTTCAGACCGTTGCAAGACACGCTGATTCTTAGTGTGGGTCTGAAGTTCTCACGCGCTCGTCTTTTTGGCACAGTCGATAGTCACCTAATAATGTTAATAACATGGAACAATTGGCCACTATTTAAACTACGTGCAAGCTAAATATTATCAAAATCTGTTAAGCCAGTGTTGAATTACAGCGAACAACGTGTTTACTAAAATGTAAGCTTGCGGCAACCGAAGCTATTATTTCATAGTGGTTTAGTACGCACGATTAAGTAGAATTAGCGTACACACTGCATCATCGGGTATTAATTACAATGTCACTGTAAAACTAAGCCTTCGTTGTAATGAATATAATTTATTAAAAAACCAAGATAGTGGCATGTAATAAGTAGGCCTATTGTGGTGTTAACGCTCTGTCATGAACATTGTATAGGCACGGACGCACTGTGGTAGTTACTACTGTTTAACCGTGGTCGCTGTATCGCACTGGCCGGATGTAATATTTTAAATATGGACGCACTGTGTTATTGTATAGTCATAAACGCATGGAACAAATGGCTAGTAAGTCTCAGATACATTGTATGCGCTCGGAGTAATCATAAACGCACCACGTGTGTATAATTACGAGCGATTGTCACATGGCAAGCCGCCAGCAAAGTCAGCGCTACCCGGAAATTGTATTGGTTTTAGAAGTTTCGAGTTTCCGAGCTCTAACAGCAAAACCATGGCCACATAACTTATATAGATTAAGGAAGTTAATCTTTTATTTTAAGCAGAGTAGAAATATGTCTTGACTTTATTCTTTCTGTAACACTGACTTACGATGTCATATGCAGCGCGTCTAAATTATAAACGAGAATGGTCCAGTATCTCTAATGCAGCTTAAGTGTGACACATAAATTGCGGTTACGGCTCGACGGTTGAGTTTTATAGCACAATGGTAAGTGACACCAGGCGGAAAGCCCTACGTCAGTGGGAAAGTTTTTGCACTAAAACGTGTCTTTAAATACCAGAACTTCAACTTTAATTTGTTGTTGACTTCATCGTTCGGAGCTAAACCTCGCTTAAAAGGCCACAATTCGAAGGCTTTGTTTATTTTTGGCCAAAACGGGTTTGCCCTAAACTTCGCATTGTTATCACAATAAACAATGATAAAGTGGGCTTTCCTTGCTTGCTACTATTTGAATGTTCTATTTTTGTTCTGACAGGGAGTGATTTCCCTTGGTTAACGGTGCATCGAATACCATTTTCCTAGCTATTACCCTTGACCTTACTTTCGAGTGTACCACGAAGCTTAAAGATAGAGTCTTTGGTGTCTGGGGTATGGTAGGATCTATTTTATCAACTTAAAACGAAAAACCTTACCGAGCAATTAAAACTAAAATGGTTCTGTCTCTTATTGGCATGCTATTTTTTTTAGCTCAAGAATGTTGGCTAGCGTTTGCTATTAATACGCGCAGAAACTACGGGCCTTTATTCATTGAAAAAGTCACTTAACTTTCGAAAGAGTTGTTGTAAGCTTCCTTTTTATCAGTGGGGCAACACTCAATGTGAATGTTAAAGGATCGGTCGAGGGGGCGTGGTCAAAATGGGTTCCGAAGTGCAGCTACGCGGAGGCTTGTAGCGTGGTGTGTTTAAAGACCGAACCTAGCGCAAGGTCAGATTGACTTTAAATAAATTACTGAGTACAACGAAGAAAAATAGAAGTAGTGCGTGGTACTGTACTGATAACCTCAGCAAAAAAGATCTCGGATGTAAGCATAAAAAAATATCTGAAAACAAACACGAGTGCTCTCAGTTCACTGGCCTAATACTCGTGATTTGTCTTCCTTTTTTTTTCTTTCTTTCCTTTTCGTTTCTGTTGTCTCAACAGATCAAAATATTCTATATCTTACCAGCAGATTAAAATTTAATAAAGGAGTTTTAGTGTGCAAGATCCTTTCTGGCAATGCACTTACTTTCCTGTCTTTCTTATCTTTTTTTCCTCCAAACTTCCAAATCGACCACAAAATTAAGTATTAAAAATTGCAGATTTATATCTTCAAACCTAGTCTAGCTTATTCTGGTTCCACTTTGTGGAGTAACTTTCCTTAAGATTCCCGCTTTCCAGCATGAAATCCCTATATCATTTAGAACGTGTCTATTAAAACACCTAACAATTGAAATAAACATTAATCATTTGTTAGTCAATATTACCAAGGTTAATTTGATTAGAATTGTTGAAAATAATTTTATCTAACGATGACCTTGTTTAATTATTATTTTTGATGATGTTTGGTAATGTTATAACGTTAATTTGTTCTATATTAATAGTTATTGATACAAACCCAAGGGCACGATGCCTTTCTCATAAAGGCTGGAATTCGGGTGGGGTTTTACTTTTGGTAAAAAATTGCTTTGCTAAATTTTTAACGCAAGTGAATGTAGACTGCGACAATATAGTTGCAGTAAAAATAGATAAATGTGTTTTTGGAGC
Source organism: Oncomelania hupensis (assembly GCA_036898135.1). Taxonomy (NCBI): domain Eukaryota; kingdom Metazoa; phylum Mollusca; class Gastropoda; order Littorinimorpha; family Pomatiopsidae; genus Oncomelania; species Oncomelania hupensis. Next base: position 32,699,667 of record CM072519.1, read on the forward strand.
TGACAAAGATGTACTTTTACTGGCATGTTAAATTCCCCCTGAAAACAGCCCAGCGTATAACAACAAAAACCTTAATGATGGCGTAGTCATTTTAGAAGAATTGCTGAGTAATTTAATGCATACTGAAAATTGTCACTTGTTTATATTTGGTTATTTAAATGCTAGAATTGGTCTTGAACAACCTCACAGAGAGGATATGTTGAATTACTCACCCCCGATCTTGATGATAATGATGTAGGCACGGCGAGACGATCGAAGGATCAAGTTGTAAACTCGTTCGGCTGGTCACTACTGAAGTTGTGTTTTCTGTTTGATTGTGTCATAGCAAACAATAGCACTGAGGGGGATGTTGGAGGGGAATACACTTACGTGTCACCACATGGTTGTATTGTTGACTTTTTTGTTTTATCCGAAGACTTATTTTTGACCCATTCCTGCTCCTTAAAGGTTAAAGATCATATCCAGTCTTGGCCGAAGCTCTATCGTAGGCTGCGATGATGTCACTAACTGTGCGGGCGTTAAGCTGCAACTGTGTTACGCATGATCACTTCTGTCGTCTGCTTCATACTAACAGTGACCTTCTAAGTCTACACTGACTAAACAAGCAAAAGCTCAAATTGTGCGGGGTAAACTGGTCCTCTTGTTACAATGGTAGAGGGTGACTCCCTGGACATTGATGGTAGCACCATTCAGCTCCAAAGCTCGGTAAACTATCTTGGAGTCAAAATTGACCAAACTTTGTCGATGCAAAATCAGATTAAAAGCATTTGTCGTGGTGCTTTCCTTGAATTGAGACGTATTGCTTCCATTCGGCATTTTTTTTTAAAATCCGAGACTGCTGTGCGAAATTGGTTAACGCTTTTATCACATCACGTCTGGATTTTTGTAATTCAGTATTGCTGGGTCTACCAGCAGAACAGATAAATCGTCTCCAATGCGTACAAAACAGCACAGCTTGGCTCGTTTTGGAAAAGAGAAAGAGAGACCATATCACGCCGTTGCTTTAGAAACTTCACTGGCTGCCTGTAAAATTCCGCCTCCAGTATAAGATCTGTGTTTTTGCCTTCCGTTTCTTTGAAGGAACTCTCCCAGCGTATCTTTGCAACTCACTTGTAGCCTACCGAACAGCCCGAATTCACCGATCTTCCGCAGAAAAGCTGTTGAAAGTTCCACGTCGAAACCTGAAAACTGGCGAGCGCGGTTTCAGTTTCACTGCTCCATCTCTCTAGAACGCACTCCCTGTCGGTCTGAGGAACTTGGAAGATATTTATATATTTACAGCCCAACTGAAAACATACCTTTTTCGCTTAGCTTTTGATTGACTTACTCGCATCCCCCTCCCCACCCTTCCCCTCTTTTATCTATTAGGGAGTCTTATGTGTAAAATAACAATATTTGTGTTTTGTTGTCGGTAGATGTACCTCCATATATACATGTAATCATTTTGTACATTGTTAGTGAGTGCGTGTGTTTGCGCAATGAGTTTTTGTGAGTTTTGCGCTATATAAATGTTATTTATTATTATTATTTTTTTAATTTTTATTATTATTATTATTATTATTATTATTATTATTATTATTATTATTATTATTATTATTATTATTATTATTATTATTATTATTATTATTATTATTATTATTATTGTGTTAGCAAAGTGTCCCAATGAACTATATGGGCCTATTTGACTGGTCTCGTAGGATAAAGGCTTGGATATTGTATCTCCATAAGGAAAAGGCTTCATTGTTTAGAGAAAAATTCCAACATCGAGTCAATATAAATACAGCAAAATGTTAAATGAAGGCACAGTCAGCATAGGGGGTAGAGCAATCTCCAATCTTCGTTTTGCGGATGACATTGATGGATTGGCTGGAGAGGAACAAGAACTTGAACAGCTGGTACAGAGGCTTGACACCACCTCCAGAGCTTATAGAATGGAAATAAGTGCAGAGAAGACCAAAATGATGACCAACACCACCAATGGCATCAACACGGACATCAAAGTCCAAGGCCAATCCCTCAACACAGTGCATAGCTTCAAATATTTAGGAGCCATTGTATGAGACAATGGGTCCCGACACGAAGTCCTCTACAGGATCGCACAAACAACTGCTGCCCTGACAAGGTTGAAGCCCATTTAGAAAGACAGGACCATCAGTCTACATTCTAAAGTAAGACTGCTGCGCTCCCTGTCATCTCCATCTTCCTATATGCTTGCGAAGCATGGACCCTTACAGCAGATCTCCAACGAAGAATACAAAGCATGGAGATGAGGTGCTACAGAAGACTTCTGGGCATTTCCTATACCCAACACATCACCAACGACGAAGTCCGACAGACCATCACACAAGCCATTGGACAACACGATGACCTGCTCACAGTGGTGAAGAAACGGAAACTCCGATGGTATGGCCACGTCACCAGATCATCAGGCCTTGCAAAGACTATTCTGCAAGGCACAGTGCAAGGAGGTAGAAGAAGAGGGAGACCGAAAAAGAGGTGGGAAGACAACATTCGAGAATGGACTGGTTTGACACTGAGCGAAGTCATCAGGGCTGCTGAGGACAGAGAAAGATGGAGTATGCTGCTTAAACGATCATCTGTGGTGCCCCTACGACCTCCGGGTTACGGGACAGGATAGGATACGATAGGAAAATGTTACTTACGTACTCGACTTTATTTTTTGGAACATTTGGTTATACTATGTTAATGTTCAAAGACCTGGCCTATTTAGAAAATTGTAAATGAGGATGAACGGTACAATAATAAAACACCTGATGATGTACAGTATTGTACCAATGGTTATTGGATATTGTTGTTGGTTTGTTTTTTCAAATTACTCATTTTGCTTACCTCGAGAATGACTAAACCGATTTTAAGTAAGTAATTCTACAGTGCCTTTTGTGTCCTTGACTTTGCTCTTTCTCAGCGGTCAAGGTCTCTGAGGTCAAGTATTTATAGAAAAGTTGTGCGCTTTATCTGGAAATTGGCGGAAACCGATTTAGAAAAAAAAAGTTGTTTGCAGAAAGTAGAGATGATGGCCCAATATTCCCATGCTTTGATTTAGTTTTTTTGTTAGGGATGAACCTCGCCACGAACATGTTGATTTTCAGCCATGTTTGCGTTAAAATGAGAATTGCAAGGTGAGAATGAATGCCCATTTTGTCCGGTACTAACGTTGGAGAGGATATTGGTTTTAATGAAAGCAAACTCGATGGAAAAACGCTATATATTACCGCCAAAAATTTTTTTTTTAGAAAATCACCATATAATCGGCTAATCCAGTATTAACAAAAAACAAAACCTGTGCCGTCAGAACTGCGTTCACCACTGGTACTGGTAACCATTATATATGTTACCGGCAATGTGTGAAATCCCGCATTCTATAGAATGCCTAGATAAAGTATAGAATGCCTGCTTAGATAAAGTATAGAATGCCTGAAGTCTTATCTAGGCATTCTATACAATACCGGGATTTCACACATTGCCGGTAACATATACACTATTCTTCCCGGGGCTAAACTACTTTCTTCTTTTCTTTTCCAAATTGGAACTATCTACATTTCTTCAACGATTTCAACGTCACTGAAGATGTTGTTTATGTTTGTCAGGTGACGACCGCTTGGTGTGCCTGAGGGATCACCAGCCTGGAAGAAACACCAGTACATCAACGCCGTCTTCGTGTCCCTAGGTATTACACCACTTTGTACCCACCAACCCCGTCCCCCACACACGTTTTGTACAGTCGGGCAACGAGATTGATTGCCCCTTTAGTCAGGTACTAAAGTAAGAAGGATATCTTAGCACACCTAAACACAGTGATAGCGAATTATAAATATAATGAATGATTGTATGATAAAAAAAATTATTAAGCGCTAAAAGCATGACCACAGCGCTGTAATAGTGGTACATAGATGCCTTGTCGGCATCTGTTACACCGACCTTGCGTACTCAGCAACACAGATGGTGTTTTAACTTCTCAGTCACAGTCGCGCTTGTAGGCTGTATAGGTTCGCGCTTGTAGGCTTAGCGTTTTTAGTTGATTTAGCGCTTTTGAGTATCTCCCAGCTGAATTTATCTCGTATCCGCATTAGTACCCGTCCCTTGCCACACACACACGCGCGCGTGCTATCACACACACACACGTACACAACAACAACAACAACAACAACAACACACACACACACACACACACACACACACACACACACACACACACACATCAATTTATTATGTGTTTGCTAGTAAATGTAAATCTGCAAAAAGTGCAGTTTTCAAGTTTTAAAATGTGCAAGGTCTGGTTTACAGAAATCTCGAGCCATAGTTTTGAATTTAGGGAGGTATTGTAAATTGTACCACTAGGTTTGAGAATTGTAACACGGGTACATTTTGTAAGAATTTGTTTGGTACAAATTGTAAGCATTTTGACTTCGATTGCAGATCTTGTTAAAATACGCATGGATAGTCAACAACGCTTACTTTGTCTTTAAAACAGCAAAACTCAACTATTCACCACGAGAAGTGACGTGGTCATCCCATTTTTTTTACTTACATGCATAGCAATCTATGTACTCCCCCCCCCCACCTTCCCATCCCTCTCTCCCAAAAGAACTTTTTTTTTTACAAATCTGTGCACGATGAGTCCTAAAATGATATTACAAAAATGTGTCCGTCTGTCTGTCCGCCGTTTCCCTGTGCAAAACTTGCAAGTGGATAATATCTCAGAACCTATTTCAACTATCACAACCAAACTTCTGCCCTGGCGAGGTTGAAGCCAATTTGGAAAGACAGGACCATCAGTCTACATTCCAAGGTAAGACTGCTGCGCTCCCTTGTCATCTCCATCTTCCTATATGCTTGCGAAACATGGACCCCCACAGCAGATCTACAACGAAGTATACAAAGCATGGAGATGAAGTGTAACAGAAGACTTCTGGGCATTTCCTATACCCAGCACATCACCAATGACGAAGTCCGACAGACTATCACACAAGCCATTGGACAACACGATGACCTGCTCACAGTGGTGAAGAAACGGAAACTCCGATGGTATGGCCACGTCACCAGGTCATCAGGTTTTGCAAGGCACAGTGCAAGGAGGTAGAAGAATAGGGAGACCGAAAAAGAGGTGGGAGGACAACATTCGAGAATTGACTGGTTTGACACTGAGCGAAACAATCAGGGTTGCTGAGGACAGAGAAAGAGGAGTACGCTTTACTTTAAACGATCATCTGTGGTGCCCCTACGACCTCCGAGTTACGGGATAGGATAGGATAGGATAGGATAGGATAGGATAGAAGGATATAGAGAAGAGAAGAGAAGGTTAAGGTTTAGGTTTAGGTTTAGATTTAGGATAGATTAGATTATAAAGATTAGATTAGATAGATTACATTAGGATAGATTACATTAGGATAGATTAGGATAGATTAGATTAGGATAGATTAGACAAGGATAGATATATTGATAGACAGACAGACAGAGAGACAGACAGATAGATAGTTTTTTTAAATTACTTTTTTTAAACATTTTATTAATTTGAAAAAAAACTAGTTGACTATACTTTTGTCAATGTTTAAGTAATATCGTCACCGACAAATAGTTGCACAATGAGCCAGTTTTGTTGTGAGGGTTCAAACAAAGGACGTCACAGCAAAGGAAAATAATTGTTCGATTTGTTCGATTCCCTCAGTTTATTCATTATAACTTGTACTCTGGCAGACACAATACCATTGTTATTGCTGTTAGTGTAGACAGTTCATGAACTGAATGCGTGTTTCACACGACGTTGGAGACGCGTGCGATGGTAGGTTTACGTGTGAAATGCGCACAATAATAGGCTTGCTTGTGTGACGCGCGCGATGTCCCACCGCCGTAGCTCAATTGGTAGAGCGTTCGCCTGGCACACCGATGAGCCAGGTTCGAATCCCGTGGTGGGCGATATAAAATGTGGGCATTTTCACTGTCCATTTTAGCAGTATGATTGCTCTGGTGGTTCAGTGTTGATTCAGGTCCCTACCCATCTTTCCCTGGGATGGTTATCCCCGTCTGCCATATCGCCAATGGTGGGTGTAGACTTTAAACCTCAATGTTCATCTTCATCACGCGCGCGATAGATCAGATCGTTTTGTTTTGCTAAGCATGCAGTAATAGAGTGTATTCATCTTTGATTTGATTTTGCGTTGTTATTAGAAGAAGCTTTGTATAACGTTGATAATTTTAGTTGCTCGATATTATTTGAGAATTTTTTCGAGTCAGTTGTTTACTATCGATCGAAGCGTATGGATAATTCTAGTGGTAACCATAGAAGCTTCCATTCCAAATAAGGTATTGGTTGTGGTGTTTCATGTGGGGTATTCTCGCTTGTTCTGGAGTATGTAGAGACTATATAAGTGCCGCACTGTTTCAAAATAAGAGAGAGTTGAAAGTAGAGAGGGCTGTTGTGTTGGAGTTGAGAAAGTTGTAAAAAGTGGAAAGTTGATAGTTGAGAATTGTAGAGTGGAAAAGGCGATTGAACGATTGTATGCAGTTGTTGATGTATGCTGAATAAAAGTGGAGAACTTCATACGACGACTCCTGCCTTGTTGATGATTGAACGGGTTGCGTGGATAAACGAATCTGAGTTACTCCTATCAGGATTTCAAGCATCGGGGCTGAATCAACTACTGATAAAACAAAACCAACATCGAGTGTAACAGCACCCCCTACCTGGCTTTTCAAGGGGTGATGTCAGCACGGCATTACTGGGCGAAAGTCTTCTACACAGAAGTCAGCCACCAGGACGGAGGAACCTCACGCTACTATAGGTTCAACAACCAAGTGCTCGGGGCCAAGGCGAGCCACATTGTATTTGTGGATTTCGGCTGTGGCCAACAGCCTGGAGAGGATTGGGCCTTGCCAAGTCTTTCTTGCCCAAGACACCACGTGATGAAAAATACAACTCACTCCATACCGGATCGGTCGTCGCCCAGGTCACAAAGGGCGGCGCGTTCCGTTGGCCACCAGGACGGAGGTGATAAGTATGTTACTGATGGACAACTTACTGCGGAGTGAAAACTAGAAGAACTTGCCCATGAGCTGGTCCACTATCGATAGAACATTTTAGGTATCGGCCAACTGCGCTGGAAAAGCCTAGGTGAAACAACGACTCGAAAAGGCCACAAGCTTTATTTCAGGGGGAGAGATGACAGGCACGAACGGCGTTGGATTATTGGTCCACAAAGACAGAGTAGCCACTGTCATGGGTTGCCGCACAATCTCCAGTAGACTTATTACCATCCGTCTGAGAACAACCCCTTTCAACATCATCATCATCCAGGCCTACGCCCCAACATCAGACTGTGACGACAGCGATCGAAGTCGATGATTTTTGTGAACATCTGCAGGCTGTCCTTGACCAAGTACCGGCGAAGGACATAGTCGACAATGCAAGGCGACTGGAATGCCAAGGTTGGCCAAGATGCGTACCACAATTGGGGAGACACGTGTGGACACCACTGTAATAACGAGACCAATGATAGATGTCATCCAAAGGCTGTATTGCAAGGCTACCAGTGCAGTCCTCCACAACAGCGCCATCGGGAACTGGTTCAGGACGACAATCGGTGTGCGTCAAGGATGCCTACTCTCTCCAACACTCAACATCTTCCTAGAGCGCATCATGTCAGATGCCCTTGCAGATCAGAAGGCACAGTCTGCATAGTGGGTAGAGCAATCTCCAACCTCCGTTTTACGGATGACATTGACGGATTGGCTGGAGAAGAACTTGAACAGCTGGTACAGAGGCTTGACACGACCTCCAGAGCCTTTTGGAATGGAAATAAATACAGAGAAGACCAAAATGATGACCAACAACACCAATGGCATCAATGCGGACATCAAAGTCTAAGGCCTGTCCCTCAACACTGTGCATAGTTTCAAATATTTAGGAGCCATTGTATCAGACAATGGGTCCTGACAGGAAGTCCTCTCCAGGATCGCACAAACAACTGCTGCTCTGGCAAGGTTGAAACCCATTTAGAAAGACTACATTCGACATCAGTCTACATTCCAAGGTAAGGCTGCTGCGCTCCCTTGTCATCTCCATCTTCCTATACGCTTGCGAAACATGCACCCTCACAGCAGATCTCCAACGAAGAATACAAAGCATGGAGAAGAGGTGCTACAGAAGACTTCTGGGCATTTCCTATACCCAGCACATCACAAACGACGTACAGGCCATCCCACAAGCCATTGAACAACACGATGACATGCTCACAGTGGTGAAGAAACGGAAACACCGATGTTATGGCCACGTCACCAGAGAATCAGGCCTTGCAAAGACCATCCTGCAAGTCACGGTGCAAGGAGGCAGAATAAGATGGAGACAGAAAGAGAGGTGAGAGGACAACATTAGACAATAGACTGCCTTGACAGTGAGCGAAGCCTTGAGGTTTGCTGAGGACAGAGAAAGATGGAGTACGCTGGTTAAGCGGTCATCTGTGGTGCCACAACGACCTTCGAGTTAAGGGATAGGATAGGATGTCATCAATCGCTGATGCAATTTTTGTTGAAGTACACTGAGTAGTTTTATTGTTTTTCAAGAGATCGTAAAACACATTGTTCTGAAGTCGTTTAAGCAATGACTAGTAAATTAAGTTGTACTGGTGACATACAAACATATGTCATGCACACTTATACAACAGTATACAATGTACAAAAACAGTTTATATATTTATTTAGCGAATTTAGAGCGAAATAAACGGTAATCAATATCCTTTTATTTTACTTTGTCGTAATATTTACAATGCTTTCTTATGGATAATATACCAGAAATGTTTGCTAACTTAACCCAAACCCATCTACTAAACTACCGTTTAACATCCCGTTCGCATAATTATGTTCTTAGTGCCCTGTTTAGTGCATACTAAATTAAAAAAGAAATCATGACAATTAAATTATTAATAATATGTTTCAGTACTACTATACCATTTGTTATATAACCAAAGGTTATACTGTTAGAACTGACAAGCTGAAGAACAAGCAGGATTCAGGGCAGGGCGAAGTACCACTGAACAGATTTTCAACCTCAGAATAATCTGTGAGAAATATCTACAGCACCAACAACATCTATATCATGTGTTCATAGACTTCAAGAAGGCGTTTGACCGAGTCTGGCATGCAGCTCTATGGGCAACAATGAAAGTGTAAAACATCAGCCCTAAAATTATTGAAGTCATCAAAAGCCTGTATGTCAAGGCGACCAGTGCAGTCCTCCACAACAGCGCCATCGGGAACTGGTTCAGAACAACAATCGGTGTGCGTCAAGGATGCCTACTCTCTCCAACACTCTTCAACATCTTCCTAGAGCGCATCATGTCAGATGCTCTTGCAGATCATGAAGGCACACTCAGCATAGGGGGTAGAGCAATCTCCAATCTTCGTTTTGCGGATGACATTGATGGGTTGGCTGGAGAGGAACAAGAACTTGAACAGCTGGTACAGAGGCTTGATACCACCTCCAGAGCTTATGGAATGGAAACAAGTGCAGAGAAGACCAACATTATGACCAACAACACCAATGGTATCAACACGGACATCAAAGTCCAAGGCCAATCCCCGAACACAGTGCATAGCTTCAAATATTTAGGAGCCATTGTATCAGACAATGGGTCCCGACAGGAAGTCCTCTCCAGGATCGCACAAACAACTGCTGCCCTGACAAGGTTGAAGCCCATTTGGAAAGACAGGACCATCAGTCTACATTCCAAAGTAAGACTGCTGCGCTCCCTTGTCATCTCCATCTTCCTATATGCTTGCGAAGCATGGACCCTCACAGCAGATCTCCAACGAAGAATACAAAGCATTGAGATGAGGTGCTACAGAAAACTTCTGGGTATTTCCTTTACCCAAAACATCACCAATGACGAAGTCCGACAGACCATCACACAAGCCATTGGACAACACGATGACCTGCTCACAGTGGTGAAGAAACGGAAACTCCGATGGTATGGCCACGTCACCAGATCATCAGGCCTTGCAAAGACTATTCTGCAAGGCACAATGCAAGGAGGTAGAAGAAGAGGGAGACCGAAAAAGAGGTGGGAGGACAACATTCGAGAATGGACTGGTTTGACACTGAGCGAAGCCGTCAGGGCTGCTGAGGACAGAGAAATGGAGTATGCTGGTTAAACGATCATCTGTGGTGCCCCTACGACCTCCGGGTTACGGGACAGGATAGGATAGGATATACTGTTAGTACTGCAATTTAAAACTACCCTATGCCCCATGTTTCGCCAAAGTTCTAACATGGGATACCGCTTATATCAAGCTTAATGGTGACTTTTCCAGTATGCAATCTGGGTAATGTGGTAAAAGAAAGAAGACATTGTTTTGTATCATTCAAAGTGCACGAGCATTGCGAGAGAGAGGGAGAGAGAGAATGAATATATATTTTTACACCCAAACTAAGAGAGAGGTAATAGATATAATACAAGAACTTGGGTTTGATGTTAGTTGGCTGTGTTTGTAATATAAATACTACCCTATGCTATATTATATATTTATATATGTTTGTATTACAATTAAATACTACCCTGTGCTATATTAGATATTTATATATGTTTGTATTACAATTAAATACTATCCTATGCTATATAATATATTTATATGTGTTTGTATTACAATTAAATACTATCCTATACTATAAATACGTGGCATAGTTTTTAAACGCATATCCTGATCTCACGAGGCCTTAATGGCCTGCGCGACAGAAGAATGGCGAGGTTCCGTGATTTGATACAGGGAAAGTTACCGTGCGTCTTATCAGGAATAATTTCAAACAGTCTTTACACAGGTACTTGACTACTATAGAGTGTAGACCTTAAGGTAAATACGAGTAATAAGTTAGTCACGCCTTTTGAATGTTCCTTCACTGTCACAATTTTCTAATAATTTGGGAGTTCAATGCATGCAAGTGTCTTACGGTAATATGTCGGTATAATAATGTGTCATTACTTGACATAGTTTACAGACGTTTTTATATAATTCTCTTGCAACGAAAAAGTACAGAAACCTTTCTTGGGAAAAAATTGCGGTCCTGAAAAGGACCGAAAGTGGGTATTGTAGGCGGAATTTATTGTCCCAGTAGCCGAGTGTGTAGCCTTCGCCGTCTTCTTCCTGGGGTGTTAAGCATCTCTTCCTCTTCGTCTTCATCTCGGTAAGCACACCACAGTGAGGACGTTGACTCCTTTCCTTCACGTAGTGTGTGCTGTATATTGCATGGTGGCGAAGCTATAGATTAAAACCAACTAAGTGGGAAGCGCCTTAAGTGGATGTGTGACGGCCTACGTATCGAGGACATGAGAACAGAATTGCCTTCTTCCATTTAACCAGCGAGAGGAAAGTCTGTTTGAGTAAGTATAGCTGGAAAATGTGTTAATAATGGAAACAGCTGCTACCAGAATCCAAAAAACTCTGTAATTTGGACATGTACAGCACTTCGTTTTATTTCAGAATGTTTATTCAATGTCACTCGTTCAATTTAATGGACGGATGTCTAATGGCCAGAATTCTTTGATTTCTTTTTACACTTTCCGTTTGTCGGCAATATTTGAACAGTAGGGTGTTGATTGGAACGATATAATTCTTATTATGGCAATACGGAACTATGTCGTTTACATTGGAACTAAATTGAATAAGTAGGCAAATATGGAAAGTTCTATATAAGCCATTTGTAAAATATTGAGCAAAACGTGCTTAGCAACAAAATGACTCCAGTGATCCTGACGTTTGGGTTAGAGCAAAATATAATGGGACGGGAGGCAGGATCTATTCACAACTTTCCGGCACCTCTCATAAAAACTCGTGGGTATCGCCATTATAAATTAAAACGAGGTTATATGAAACCAAGTTCCGGTATGGCTTGTTTTGCTTTTATCAAAGCTTGATGCGTGACTTTTAAATATGGCAAATTGCCGAAAACGACGATTGTTAGAGCCAGAAAACGAGTGGGATAAGTATAAAAACGGTGGAGGAAGTACATGCTCAGTGAAAGAATGCAAAAAACAATCGTAGAGGCCTGTATTTGTGGCGACTTCGGAGGTGCGTCGATCATCGACAGAAAGTGAAACAACATAGCTTCGCCGTCGCAACCTTCACAAAACACGAAGTAACTGACTATTTTAGGCGAGCGTTGTGGCCAAGTGGGCTAAGGCGGGACTAACTTGCCTTGTCCACAAGCTGTGCGCCTGACAGGTGTGGGTTCGAGCCAGCATCTGGGCGTTATGTTTTTCCGAATATTTTTCAAAAATTCACAAATAATGTTAGGTAGGTAGGGTTTAGGCGCGCCACTGGCGATAGAAAGGGATAGTAAACTGCAGCCAAAAAAAAAAAAAAAAAAAGTGAGGGTACGATACAGGTGGCCAGTGACATAATTATGTTATTATTCTTGAATATTTGGAAATAACTCACTATAACACGCGTAGAAAAAAAACCGGAAGTATTTTTCATAGAGGGGATTCCCGTTGGTGCATAGGATAGCAGAAAAGTGTGAATAGATATAGGGATATATTAGATAGATAGATAGATAGATAGATAGATCCTAGATAGACCCTAGATAGACCCTAGATAAATAGATCCTAGATAGATAGATCCTAGATAGATAGATATATAGATAGATCCTAGATAGATAAAGGTAACCTAGATAATTTTCCTATTAAATTTGGCCAAAATTCGTTCAGTGGATTTTAAGATATGGCGTCCAATAGACGACATTTGTCTCGTTCTGATTCCCCCGACTATTTCATTGGCTGGAAATACAAAACAGATTATGTAAATCGATGAAAAATCTGTCAAACGCTATAGTTGGTTAAGGCATAATATTTTTGCAAAGAGCAAACGAAATAAAAGTCAAAGGTACGACTAAAAAAAAAACGGTTTCCTTTCACACAAAAAACAAGACGGCAAGCCACTGAAGTATAGTTTCAGACAATCGCACACATAGCCTGAAAATAAGCACTTTCAAAAATGTTAATTTTGGGGAGGTCGGAGGGGGCAGTGTGTCGTGACTGGGTTTTATCGTAAAGAAGCAAAAGGTAAACATCAAATAAATAGGTCACTATCTGAACAATCAGCAAGCAAACAGTTATCAATTCCGTTCAGACAACTTTTAAGATACAGCGTAAAACGTTTGTAGAACATGGTGAAGCACGATGATCTTGGCCTTGGAGAATGTACAAATAGGAATGATCTAACTTGCTTTGCAGTAGCTCAAGTATCTGTAAAGAAAACAAGATGGCAAAGCGTTTCAAATGTATTTCCAGATTCGCGCATAGCTGAAAAACAAACATTTAGTTTTAGAAAAAGTATTTGAAAAACGTCAACTGCATTGGCTCAGAAAATAGTTCAGTTCATCACACACTTTTCGATTGTACAATGTTAACAGCAACGTACTAAGATGAAGGAATTATTATATCAGAAGATGACCTTAAAAACATTTAGTATAGTCCTGTTATAGTTGACTTTGTTAGAATTATTATGAAAACCGAGTTGTACAAATTGTAATGATTTTAATTTAATTTTTGTATTTTATTCATTTGTTTAAGTTTTTAGGTGTCTACTATCACTTTGTACAAAACAGACGTAACATGAAAGAATTTAACTGAATTTAATTAGAAAACGTCACAGCATGAAAAAGTAAGGATATCACAACGTCTATCAAATGTTAAAGTGGTAGAAGGAATTCCACAGATTCCATTTCAACAAATTTTGACAAGTTGTACATTATATTTTTTAAGATTTTATACAGTTCATGTTTGTATAAACTATAGTAGAGAAACACCCAATTTTCTTTCTCATACATTTCACGCGCCATCTTATTGGCCGCCATGATTGCTTGTGAAGTAGTTTCTCCTGACTGAATCTTGTAGCAAATGTCAATTACAGGGATATTTGTGTACAAACTTAGGGGATAAAACGGTATTCCGACTTTTACGACGTTCCAATATCGACACCTGTCCGCTGCAATAGACCACTTAAGGTGGATTTACAATGATATTTAGCCGCAATAATCTGACCTGTACTGGCAGTGAGAATGTTTTGTATTAACATTTTGGAATAGGAATAATCATCAAGGTCGATTTCCAATAATCACGTGCCTGTCACCATGTGTTAACTAATTAATTAGTTTTTTTGTATTTCCAAACGTGTCTTGAAATACTTTGAAATAGTCTGGGATAAGAACGAGACAAATGTCTGTTAATCGGTCGGCCAGTTTGTCGGTCCGTTGGACACCATATATTATGATCCACTGAACGGATTTTGACCAATCTTCATATAAACATTACCTAGGTTAGTGGCTTGCCTCCCGTATTAGCTCTACCGCAAAGGACAAGGTCTCGGGATCGAGTCATTTGGTTGCTAAACACGTTTTGCTCAATATATCAAAAACCGCTGAAGCGATTTTTGTTAAAGATTTGGTATAAAGATACTTCAAATCATGGACCATCCTTCAATAGTAGTCATGCTGTCAGTCAGTAGGTAGGTCCGTCCCTCGAAATTTCACTTTAAAAAAAATTAAAAGCACACTTTTGGGCCTTATCACTAGAATACCGGAACCGGAATCGGAATTCATCATTTTTACTTCGCGGATACTTGTAACTACTGCTAAGCATGTTAGGTCATTTGTAATTGTACTTTCTCAAAGGCCAAGGCTATTGCGCTTCAAACTTTTTTAAAACACGTTTGTAACGGATGGTTTTTGTGTATTACAATTTAAATAGATATATGTATAACTACTTTTAGTGTAATGAGTGAGTGTGTGAGTGTTGCCGTCTGACGCTCAGTATAAAGGTGTGTGTTCTATCTCTGTTTACTATACTCTTTCATCCATCAGCACACACGTGCTTACAGACAAGGACAAAGACTACACAGTTACTTCTCTTTGCCCTCTGTTTCACTATTTCTCATTCAAACATGAACATAACATTAAACCATTCACATATACATTAAAGTGTTCAGGTACACATTAAATTGTTCAGGTACACATTAAACCATTCAGATACACATTAAATTGTTCAGGTACACATTAAATCATACAGTTCATTTCATATAACTGATTCATGTAGATAATAAGAATGTTCACACAGACGATTCCCTAAGTGGCGGAATGCTACCTCCACAGTCCAGTAATAGCAGAAGTCGTTGTCCCTTCCTTGAGACGTCACTCGACTCTACTCTTTGCATTAGCATCGACACAGAATAACGACTCACTCGATGACTTGATTCAATGAAGTTTCAGATCACAATTATTGCTTATATCGACAGTACTCACGGTTCACTTCCAAGCACTCCGCCGCAGAATTATCAGCCGATGCTGGAGTCAGAGCCACATCCAGGGGACGCTGCAGGTGTCCTTGTAGCCTAGAACCGGAGGACTACTTCGGCACCGTTGCTACACGTCTGCAACAGTGATGATGCACGAAGGAGAGCTAAGGCTATGATGGTGTCCACGTCCGGTCGCGTAGTGGATGTCATATGGACAGATCCATCCGCCGCACATCAGGGGTTCTCCGCTCCGTAACCGCCCCGCTGTATACAACGTTTCTGGCATGGGATTTCATGTTTTCATGTTGATTCGTTAGGTTAAAGCCGAATCGTAACACCGCCAACAAAATTAACGCTTTAAAAAATGCTTATTGTTGAGCTTTCGTCTGTGTGTCTGGAAATACATGAAAATGGCGTGCCATCTTGTTTATTTATCCTACGGCGTCCTAATACATTTCGATGTATATATTCTTCGTAAATCCAAAATAGCACTGTTCTTGAAAAAGCGCTGATGTATAATTAATACCTGCTTTGAAAATGTCATATCATTTTAATCATATCTGATTGATTGTATTTTATAATTGTATTTGCGCTCTCTCTCTCTCGCTCTCTCTCTCTCGCTCTCTCTCTCTCTCTCTCTCTCTCTCTCTCTCTCTCTCTCTCTCACACCATTGTAGCGTTTGTTTTTATATTTTTAGATATTATATAAGATATTAACTGACATTATTTGGCCATTTGGAAATAGGTTCATATAGTGATAAATCCAGAACAAGACAAATCTCGGTCCGCTCTGCTCGTTGCATGAAATATCTCAGGAATCACTAAACGGATTTTGACCAATCTTTATAGGACCATTACCTAGGTTAGAGGCCAGCCCCACTGTGCCTGTCTTCCTCATTTGCTCTTTCTCATTCCTACTCTGTCCTATCACTCTGCTATACTATCTTCTTCTTCGCTAGATCAATGACCTACCTTTTTTCTTGAAAACTCTTCCTGGACAAGACTCCTTGTTTGTGTATGAGGTCTGTTGGATCAGCTTGGGAGTATTGGACGCTTTCTGCCGGGTGGTCACTAGGGCTTCCTATGATGTTATTATTTAGCAATATAGGCATTTTATATGTATGTGTTTTGTTGATAATTTATAATGATGTTTGTATTCTATTTTGTTTTTGTAACCGGGGGTTCGATTAGTTGGAGTAAAGCCTCAGCCGTCCCCTGCGTGGGATGTCTTTATTGTAAAGTGACTGGCCGGTGGAGGGCATTCAGTTTTCCCACTAGGGTTGTTTCAGCAGATCTTTTATGCGGATCGGGGGTTGTCCGGTCCTGATTTGGCTCGGAAGAGTCCGCTGGACCTAAAGCAACAATCAATCAATCAATCAGCCCCACTGTGCCATCATAGTTGATGTACAGCAAAGGTCAATGTCTTTAGATTCACTCGGTTGTTTCATTCGTATTTGTACTTTCTCAAAGGTCAACGTTGTGCGTCACCCATTCTAAACACGTTTTCCGCTGTATTTAAAAATTGGCTTGACCGATATGGATTTTTTGTTTTTGTTTGGTGGCCCATCATTCCGTGTTTTTATTTTGCTTTCGTAGGATAAAGCGGAGTCATAGCAATGCCAAGAAAATTAACACTTTTGAAAATGCTTATTTCTGGGGGCTACGTGTTTGTCTGGAAATACAGTTGAATGGCTTGTGATCTTGTTATGATTAAAGACTTATTGACTTGACTAGTCAGTCTTTTTAAAAAAAGAAATATTTATGAAATTTAACGTCAATTTATATTTGTGATGTTAGGCAACAACATATTAAACTATGCGCGAATTAAAGCACAATTAAGCGAACTAAAATCTAATTTTTAAATAAAAAAAAGAGAACGAAAGGAGATTAACAAATACAGGGTTGGGATGGAAGGAGGTATTTTTGTAAATGTGTGCTGTTGCCTGGATATACATATACATGGCTTGCCATCTTGTTACATTTTGAGTAAGCTTTTTATCTTCTCCAATATATATATATATATAGTTGAAAACATAAAACATATTTCTGGACCAAGTTTAGAGTAAATCTCCCTTAGTAAGGGTTACATTAATGTATTTCTAAAGAAAGGTCAGGAAATTCATGCATAGACAGCCAAATATTTTTAGAAAACGCAGAGAAATTAATGGATAGAATAATAATCGGTAGACTCTTACGGGGGGAGGGGAGGAGGGAAAGAAGGGGGTAATCTCATTTTTAAAAAATCAATCAAGAAATAGATCTTTTGGAGAAAATGTTTTCACCTACTTTGAAGTAGAACCCTCGTGAACTGGTATACAATGTCAATTAAATGTATAAGTTAACACCGTCTTTTAACATTATTAAAATAATACAGTACAAGTGGATTGTAGGATCTTAAAACGATTGACAAGTAAACAGGGTTTTTGTATTAAAACCCCTTTGTGGTGGTAAAGATGAAAAAGTGAACACTGTTGTTGCTCCCGCATCTCTGCTTCTTTCCCCTTGCCCACTTTGTCTCCCCTTTCCATTCAATTCTTCCACCTCCAGCGCCAAAGCCCTGCCCCTATTTAGTAATATTAGCTCCTTTTTTGGTCTCGTATTCATAGCAGTGTTAGTCTATTTACTCGCCCTCCCTAAAAAAAAATTCCACATTTTGACGAGTTCTACATAGTACAAAAATGAAATTAAAAAACCATACCGTCTGTCCGCCGTCTGCCTGTGAAAAACTTGCAAGTGGATTAATATCTCAGAACCTATTTCAACTGTCACAATCAAATTTGGTAAAATGGTGTATACTTATGATACATAATAAATGATCAGTGAATTAATGACTTCACTTCAAAGTTAAGGGTCAACACATTTTTGTGAAAATATTACAATTTTTCTAGTTTATTAATATTGAACTTATGATTCTTTGATGCATGATAAATACATTACATTACATGATTATTGCTTTAGGTCAAGCGGACTCTTCCGAGCCAAATCAGGACCAATGCATGATAAATATCGAGACACACATGCTATACAAATTTGGTCAATCTCGCTCCAAGACAAGGTCACTGGAGCTGTCCAAAGTTGGTTAGTATAGGTACTTTGAAGTGACCTTGACCCTAAAGTATGAAAGCTATAAAGTCCAAACTTGTGATATATAGAGATGATAGATTGATCTTTCATATTTGTTCCGTTTTGCGTTGATCTTGAAGGTCAAGGTCATTTTAAACCTTGCAAAAACAAGAACATTCTATTTTTTTTAAAAGACCTCATACAGTGGCTGCTTATTTAACCTATGATAGTATGCAACATTGGTGGTGTTTGTTTGTTTTTTATCAGACATGCAAGAGAGGTCACGTGAGTGTCAAGATCATCCCAAAGTTAAGGTCGCTGAAGGTCATGTTCATCCTAAGGCAACCGCCTTTTTTGGCATAATACAACTTTTGCTGCACTTTATTTGATAGCACATGTGTATTGGGAGCTGGAGGTCAAGGACATCTCAAAGTCAAGAGCACAGAAAGAACAAAATCGGTATTGCTTTGCATTTAATGCCACCGTTTTATTATTTTTTTTCTTCTGGCCACTCGCTTTTATGTTAAATATTTCGAGTTCCATAAGGAGCATGTAAGTCATATGGTCTTTGCCCTTCTAGATCTTTCTTAGAATACCCACACACCGATGCACCACCTCTCTTCTTCCCCTTAGCAGAATTTGTGATTTCTAGGGCGCTACCTTATTATTGTAACTCCATATCATTTAGAACAAAGGTCTTTAGGGCCAGAAACGTTGGAGAGCGATTTTTTTTTTCGAGGATCTTCTCCTTTACCACCACACAAGGGGCTTATTCTATATTATTGGCATTAGACTGCAATTCAAGTACTTCTTTGATCTGAATTTAAAGGTGATGATGATATGAAACCAAATTATAATCCTCGTTTGAACTTGACATACATTCTTGACTTAGAGCTTCTGGTGAACAAGTGTCGGGTGTGTGAATGAAAAGTATAAGTTGACATTCCAGAGAGTTCTTGTTCATCAGAAGCTCTAAGTCGAGAATGTATTTCAAGTTCAAACGATGAGATTTTAATTTGGTTTCATCATCGTCATACATGAAGAGCTTGAAACGGAGTCTATACCGATAATATAGAATATAAGCCCTGTAATATAAGAAGGTAAAAATAACTAGCAAGTTTCTAGGATAAGAGAAGACGTAGGCATATTTTATGAAAAGTTATCTTTTTGATTAATTTCCATCATCTACGTCTTTCTGAAATGCTTTCATTGTGAGATTTATCTATCATGTATAGAAGCTTGCTAGTTCATGCTGCTTCTTGTCTTGCAGAGATAGCTATGTATAATTAAAAAAAACTTGTTCAAAATGTATTAGATGGCAAGCCATTTCAATGTTAAACATTAGATGGCAAGCCATTTTAATGTTAACCGCACACATTTGCAAATCACGTTGAGATGTGTTTTTATGTATATGTTGTGTCTGGCACCATGTATTGTTTTTTTTTGCGTGTGAAAAGTAATTAAAAATATGTCGTGAAAAGTAATATTTTTATTCTCTACTATTTTATCTGTAGTGTCCGATGGCAAGCCATTTCAATGTTAAACATTAGATGGCAAGCCATTTCAGTGTTAACCGCACATATATATATATATATATATATATATATATATGTTGTGTCTGGCAACATGTATTGTTTTTTTGCGTGTGAAAAGTAATTAAAAATATGTCGTGAAAAGTAATAAAAATATATTATTTTTATTCTCTACTATTCTTTTATCTCTAGTGTCCATTTCACAACCCCTCCCCCCTATGATCCCCCCTCCCCACACCTATCCAGGAAATTTTAGCAAAACCCCTTGCTTTTTTGTCTTTTGGTGTTAATCTCCCTTTACTCAACTATTTTCTATTTCCAAAACCCTCTGATTTAATTATGTCCTAGAGTTACATAAACTCCCATAACTGATTAGTAGTTTAAATAATGACGAACACAGAAACAAATACAATGCACAAAACATTTAGGAGTCGATGTGGACTCGAACCCGTGTCCATTGGCTTCACAGGAGGACGCCTTATCCACTGCACCATTGGGACTGCTGAAATTATTCATTAAAAAAAATTAATATAACCCTAACATTCACACAAGTTTTAAAAAAAATAACAGGCGATTGCTGATTTAGCATAAGTTTGCTAAACCAGCAAGCGCCTGTTAATACTATATTAATAATAATATAATAATAATAATAATAATAATAATAATAATAATAATAATAATAATAATAATAATAATAATAATAATAATAAATACATAAACATTTGTATAGCGCCGTTGCTCACTATAGCACACTATAGGAGGAAAAAAACAAGCAAAACATTAATGTATCAAATCGGATCACATCAACACAAAAACACACACTTCGAGATTTTATTCTTAGACCAACAATGAATATCTTATGCACAGAAAAGTTTATAAACATCGATGACAAATCATAATCATGTACAGTACAGCCAAAAAATTGGTAAACCAGACAACACTCGGTGAAAACCCCAATCCCTTCTTTTTCTCTTTCCCTCTTTCCCTCTCTCCCTCTCGCTCTCTCCCTCTCTCTCTCTTCCACACCTTTCTAGAACCGAAAAGTCTATCGAGCGAGATTGATCATACTGAACGATTACCACACGCGCACGCACACACACGCGCACGCACACCCACACCCACACACACAAACACACACACACGCAAACACACTCAGCTGTGTGATATTGTCCATTTCTCAAAGCTAATTGGTAGTGTGGTGAGCTGTGGGGGGCGCGGATGGGATCTGAACACATGCACAACGAAAAACATGTAAATGCACGTCTGATGCTCTTATATAAAAACTGCGTCGACTTCCCACCAAATTTGCCAGAGCTAACTCCGACTCACCACTTGACACGCTGAATAAAATAACAGCGGGCGTATTAAACGCGTTATCACAGCAGTGTGGGTGATTCAAAAACTGGATAACAATCCTTAGTCTCAGCGTTTTAAAGTTTACTTCCCCCGGAAATATATTTTTACTTGAAATAATACCGCCACACATACCAATATTTCATTGTGGATCATGTTTGAGTGTTTGGAAATACAATTGAAAGACTGTCCAGCTTTTCTGTTTATTTGTATTGTCGGACACTGCAGTAAACTCACTGACGAAAATCTGTTTCTATGTAAATTGGAGCTAGCAAAGAGGTAGGTGATGTTAGCCGTTTTGTGATTGGAATTTCGAAATCTTCGCCCCATTCCCACCTAATCTGATCGTGACCTTCCAAATGCCAGTGCCTAATAATATTAAAATGTCTGTGCATATTACTATGTCTGTGTTTAAAATTCATTTAGGCAATTCGAGTTGCGTGCACGACGACCCTATAATTTTAATTCCTGTGTTTGTATTGCTTTAAAAAAAAAACACACAACCAAAATGTGGTTGTTTTTTGTGTGTGTATTATTTTGTATTATATTTCACTGCTATTACTAATACTTTTATATGTGTATGTTGCAGGTGGACGCTATGCCGTCGGTACAGGCTTACTGTGCTGCTGTTCTGAATTGATCTGAAGCTCGATCCCGCAGTGAATGAACTGGAAATTAAAGAATGAGCTTACATCGACTCGGCAACAATACAAGTGAACGCCGTTGGAAATAAGCCCAAACGGCGTCATGCTATTTTAGCGAGACAACAAAAATGCAGCGGCTTCAGCTAGGTAACTAAAGGACACTATCTTCCTCAACGGTAGTTACACGTGAACGATTTCTGTTCTACTGATGAACCAGCAGAGACGGAAGGTAATAATGTGAAGCAGCGTGTTTGCTTTAGTGAGTATAGGTTTAAAATATTCCAATACATGGTGCCTTTGCGGAGCGAAAACTACAGGAAAGATGAAGTTCAGACAACGGCAGATCCTGTTTGGCATTGCCCTGTGTCTGGGCGTGATGGTCCTACTCATGCAGTATAGAGCTCCGGTCACCATGGAGGACCGTATCAGGGTGCAAGGACCGGGGCCAGGGGATTTGCCAGTCCATAAACTGGCGGGAGTTGTAGTGACTGATGGAGGTACTCGCCACAACAGTTCGGAAAAAGCTCCAGTCACCGAGAGCGGAAGTAGGATCGCAGTTAGCGGCAGCCATGCTGGCGCGAACGTTACTAGGAAAGTGAACACTGTGACTTTCGTGTCTCGCAAAGGTGCGACGTCTTTAGGAGACTGTCCCTCTCTGTTGGGTCCAATCAACGTCAGCGAGACTCAGACGTTTCAGCAAGTGGACGGCCAACACAGCTTCCTCGTGTTCTCGGCCTTTCTGGACATAGACCAGAAGTTGGTGAGAGTGATCTCTTTGGCAGAAAGCAGGACGTCGATAACGGTGTTTTGCGGTCTGTGGTATCACGCTGCAGGTGTAGGGCATGAAGGAGGTGCACCAGAGCTCAAACTTGTCTCAGGAATGTATTCTGCACTGCCGGAACACCACGGTAGAAGGTAGGACGACTATGTTCTGTGTTCTGGCTTGCTCTTCTCACATATTCTCTTATCCTTTAGTTTAGACTGTTTGTTCCAGTCTTAAGACTATCCTTATGGATGCATGTCGGATCATCTAACCACACACCAATCAAATTGTTCAATGTCCCTCAACATCCGTCAGTAATTTTTCATTTAAACCCTTGCTCATCAAAAATACGTGTATTCAGATTATAGCGCTGTATACATCAATTGTTTAAGAGACTCACGTACAATATTTCTGCTGGTAAAGGGCTTAACGTTAGGAATTGCACATATATAAAACAAATAGTAAAAGGAGAAGTAGAAGAAGAAGAACAAAGGAGGAGGATAGAGCAGACGGATGATAATTGTGAGGGAGAAGAAGGATGATGATGATGATGATGTTCCAAATGTGTATATATAAAACATATAATAAAAGGAGCCACAGAGCATGATGTGTTACACTTAAACGCCAATTTATTATTTGCGATAATGTGTTAGTGGTGCAATTCTGATTCTTTAATGTATTTTTATCTCATTATGTTTTAATTTAGATACCCATGCGGGTATGCGTGAGTATGCGTGTGCGTGTGGGGGTTGCGAGTGGGCGTGCGCCTGTGCTTTACTCCTTAAATAACCTTTTCTATCAGAGTATTTTAATGTTTTAATGTCCAGTGGAAGGTTGTTTGTTGTTGCAGAATGAACTGAATGTTTTACCGCATCACCAAAACAAAATCCTATGTATTTTGAATTTATTGGGTAATAAAGTATCTTGACTTGACTTGACTTGAAGGATGAGGAGATAATGATGATGACGACGACGGCGAGCGTGTGTCGAGATCTTACTATTGCTAATTTATTATTGGGCCTTATTTCTGGAAGGAAATAATGAAACTGTACATGAGCGCTGACAGCAATATCCCCACACTGCAAGAGATTCAGCCGTGCTTGAATATGATGGATTGACAGTCTCAGAATGCGATCCAGCGTAAACAGTCCTGGGAGACGGGTAAATTTGACAGGGTTTTGTCCGGGGCGGGAAGGGGCAGCCCGTATAGATTCCATTCCGCGGCTCTTCTGCTGAATGATGATGATTTGTTCAAATATTTCTATTGCTAGAGTCTACAGATCTATACGATTCTTGGCTATTTTAGCATGCAGTGGGGCACATGCCATTACGTCCTTCTGGTATTTCATGCTGCACCTTTTTTAAACTCAAAACATATACAAAATGCAGAAAAATATGTGTGCACGGTTGCCCTTTCAAATGTAGTAACGCATCGCAAACTTATTCAAAGGCTGCCGATCAAAACATGTTTTTAGATTCGTCATTTATAGTTTTAAATTATCATTTATTATTGAAATCCTTCGTTTACAAATGTATTGTACCGTATCTTTCAGTTTACTTGAATTCTTGCACCCAACCTCTACTCCCCAGCCCCGCGCTTCCCCATCTCCCTCTACCCCACCTTCTTCCTTACCGACCAGTTCCCAAGTTTTGTCATGTGTTTGTTGCATTTTATGACGCAGTGCTGCTTTCATTTAAGAGGGAGTGAGAGGAGGAGGAGAATACTAATCCTTAAATAGCACTTTCCAAGCTCAAGGGCTGCACAAGGCGGTTGAAAATAGTATTGCCTTTCTAGCTGAAGCTCAGTCTCTCCGCTTAGGGTTTGCAGGTCCCACGCTGACGAAAGATTTACTTCTGCAGAAATTAAGATTTTTTTTTAACACAGCTGTGCAGCTTCTTCTATAGCTATAGGTAAACCTTGCAAAAAAGTTTTACCATGTGGACCTTGTGACCATTTCACTGCCTAAATAGCCATTCTACATTTTGTAAGGCTCTGGCATTATAAATATGGAATTAAATTAGCCTAGATAAACAAACCATGGTCTCCTGTGGCTCAGACCCAATCGCCAGCTGGATTAATACCTCCTAGTTTATCGTCTCTTGAGGAAAAACTCGAATGCCAGCATTGAACTCTTTAACCCCCCCCCCCTCCTCTCCCACCCGTCCCGCACCCCCGTCATCACGATACCTCTAAGACCGCGTGAGCCAGATTTGGGTTGGGCTGGGTGTGACGGTGAGGGACAAAGACTGAAAATGTACTTTTTGTTTTTTTAATTGACATATTGGTTTTTAGATGTGATTTTAGATTTTATTCGATCCGTTTTAGTTAAATTCTACTTCACGTTGATTTTGATATTGGCACAACCTTCCATTTTCCTTCCTTTCCTTTCCTTTCTCAATCATGCATTTCTTCCATTTGTCTATGTATGTATTATTTTAGTATTGCATTTTTTATTTTTATCTACTGGCAGACATAATTATAAATAGAGAGAGAGAGAGAGAGAGAGAGAGAGAGAGAGAGAGAGAGAGAGAGAGAGACCGACGTTTTAAAAAAAAAAACACATGCAGGGCTCTCTATTATGTTCTGTCACAAAATTCAAAGTTGTATAACATTTACCCCGTGAGTAACTTCTCTGGCTATTCAAAACGGGTATTCGACCATGAATTTGTTAACGAACCAGTGGAGCCCATCATGATATCAGTGAACAATGAATGGCCTAGTTTTAGTGTAGATAAAAACCAGTTTTTCTGCTATACCCAACCTTAAAAGTTGAAAAATGTGGGAGAAAGCAGTGTGAAACAATTAAACATTTGTTTTATTCTGAATCCTTGTTTCCAGACTTTGCCTCCAACTCTCCACCTCTCGACATTCAGCACTGTTGAATAACTTTTCTTTACAGTTCCGTGCCCATCTCATCCTCGCTGCTTTCTCTCCGAGTTTTAATCTGGTAAAATCCGACTTCTGTTTGACACACGATTAAAATATAGTATATTACCTAGGTAGATGCGTTATGTGCTGGCTTGTCGTGTCTGTTGCACCATTAAAGATTATCAAATTTCGGTAAAACTGGTTCAAAAATATTAAGGAACTTCAGACAACATTCCAGAATGGACTGGCTTGACATTGAACGAAGCCATGAGGGAGAGAAAGATGGAATAGGCTGGTTAAACGATCATCTTTGGTGCCCCAAAGACCTTCGAGTTACGGGATAGAATAGGATAAGATAGGATAGGATAGGATAGGATAGGATAGGATAGGATAGGATAGGATAGGATAGTCTCCAGACTTCCCGGCCGTCCTGGATAGTCCATTTACTTTTCGGGGAAAATATCAGTCTTTTTGTTATGTAGGTGGTATTTATGTATTAATATATTTATTTAATTAAACGGCGAAAGAGGAGAGGGCGGGAGGGGGAGGGGGAAAGGGAGAGAGAGTAGTAGTAGTAGTAGTAGTAGTAGTAGTAGTAGTAGTTGTAGTAGTTGTAGTAGTTGTAGTAGTTGTAGTAGTTGTAGTTGTTGTAGTAGATTAAAAGCAGAAAATATAGAATATGTAATCTTGCAGCAGCCAGCAAGACCATTTGTGAAAATTACGGTTGCACACAGCGTGCACAAAAAAGTAATGTTTCAATCCCAAGAGCGAGCTGAAAAATGGCAAAAGTTGGATCGGTTTTCGTTTTGATTTCATTGTGGAAATTGCGCTGTCGTCTGAACTGCAGGCAAAATAAATTGGGTTTTCAATAGCTCGGTCCCAATGGAGGCTAGGCAGCTGAACCTTAGTACCTCCCTGTGCGTCCTTCTCTAGGACCAGAGAAGGAACAAGAAATCGCCATGAAAATGTTATTTAAAGTGGTAAGATGTTAACTATAAGGATAGGCGTTGAAGATAAGAAAATGGTAATACGTGAGAATAAAGCCTCACCATATTCAAATGTTTCTGCGTGACAAGATGATGTTTTTACAGATGACAGCAAGTATTATTTGATGTATGAATGTGTGCACCCATTATTATAAAAAGTAGGCTCCAACAAGTGATTTGAAAAAGAGCTGCAGCAACTAGCGCTTTCAAAACTATAATTTCGTTTCTTTTCAAACATCACACAAGCCATTGTACAACACGATGACCTGCTCACAGTGGTGAAGAAACAGAAACTCCGATGATGTATGGCCACGTCACCAGATCATCAGGCCTTGCAAAGACCATCATGCGAGGCACAGTGCAAGGAGGTAGAAGAAGAGGGAGACCGAAAAAGAGGTGGGAGGACAACATTCGAGAATGGACTGGTTTGACTCTGAGCTAAGCCATTAGGGTTGCTGAGGACAGAGAAAGATGGAGAACGCTGGTTAAACGATCCTCTGTGGTGCCCCTACGACCTCCGAATTAGGGGATAGGATAGCGTAGGATTCTTTTCTTTTCCTTTTTGTTTGTTTGTTGCAATAGCGATGACTCTTTACAAGTTACAGTGAGAATAATGGCGGGGTTTGCATCATTAAAATATGGCATGGCAACTATTGCCTCTTGAGCTTGATTGTCAATGGCCAGCACAAGCCCCTCTCTCCCAAAATGCACCACCCTTCTCTTCCTCCGCGCCTTCCTCGCTTCCCCCTTGCCCATTTTACCTCTCCGACCCTCCCCCGAAACTCCATCCCTCCCGCTCCCCACCGCACGTCAACACTCTCCCCCACCATACACGCTCTACCTTCTCTTTCCCTACCCTGTTCTCCCTCTCCCTTCTCCAACCATCCCCGCCTTTTTTATTTTCTCTCTCTTTCCCCCACATCCCTTCCACATACTCCCCCCTCCAATCCCCAAAATAAGAAGTTTCTGGTGGTTGTTTGCTCCTTTCCAAGGAAAGCAAGCTCCCACTAAGAGTGGAACGAAGCGGGTCCTTGCAATAGCACGCTGCAGCGATATCCCAATGATGTAAAAACATTGCTTCCCAGCCATCCGATTCCCAGCATCTCCCTCTGCGCAATGTGCACTCACGTCTGCCCTGTTAGCGCTCAATGTTTTCAATGAGATCAGATCGGTTAACAGAGAGAAAGGGACAGAGGGGTTGGTGGAGATGGTTGTGTGCAATATAAAGTCAACACATGCACAAGAACAAGAACAACAAGACCAAAAAAAATATAGAAAAAAATCCAAGTAAAAAAATGAAGTGTTTTTTTTTAATAAAGGAAAACAATAAGAACAACAACGAGATGAATACAATAGAATATAAACAAACAGTAATCAGCTTTGCCATTGTGAGGGGCTGTTGGAGAAGAGGAAGAAAAACAGTTGCAGAAATCGGTAAACTTCGCGTGTGCCACATCAAATATCTTCAAAGCGTGCTCAAGCAAAAAACAACTTGCAATTGCATGAAAGGAAAGCATTTTCGCCCTTTTCTTTTGCGAAATGCAAGTATGCAGCATTGAACCTCAAACTACTCAGTTGTTCTGTAATGTTATTTACTGCTTGTTCACTTGGTTTATGAGCAACTATGGCATGCACCTTAAACGTTGCCTTGAGTATGAGCAACCATGGCATAAACCTTAAATCCTCTCTCTCTCTCATGTTGAGATGTTGAAACTCTTTCCATTTGCCCTGTACATTCAATCACATCAGCACCATCGTGATCGCACCATCCGCTTTCTATTCGTATTCCTACACGTGGAAAGCGTGTCACGCTATGGGTTACACGGCTTTTGCCTCAAATGCCCTGACCTTGATGCCAGAGCAATGTGTCCGTTTACTGTGTGACACGCCTCACTGTAACAATGAATTTGTTTGAAAGTCTTCTCACATCGCGTTTGTTTATTAAACTTGGAACTACCTTAATTTTGATGATAACAACACTTCAAGATGCTGCGAATGATTTGTAATTATTATCAGTTCTTCTTCTTCTTCTTCTTCTTCTTCTTCTTCTCCGTCGTCGTGTGCGGCGGCATCATCTTCCATCATCCATCATCATCATTATTATTATTATTATTATTATTATTATTATTATTATTATTATTATTATTATTATTATTATTATTATTATTATTATTATTATTATTATTATTGTTATTCGCGTGCTTTGCTTGGAATTCTTTCATCGCCTTAAAAGAGTCTGGCACATTTCGTGATTGACTACAAATTAGTTTGAACTGTCAAGCAAGCTCGAATAAGAAAAAAAGGCGGGGACTATAAACATGTACTATTGTAATTGTGAATAAGGCCTTTATTACAAGAGACCTTAAGACATCAGTTCAGGGGAAGGGGCAAGGAGGGTGGGAGGAGCACCCCTTGTTTGTTTTGTCTGACAGGTTGGCAGCTTTGACAATTATCTGCACCGCCGGCGTTACTGTTATGACAGAGGGATCTCCATACAATCGTCGGTGAACAATCTGTAGAATGATGAGATGGAATCACGAGGGGGCGCTTCACGCTGTATCAAGTTATCACCCGTGCCACCGCTTGGGGACAGGAAAAAAACATCACCATTCCGTGTGGTCAGAGTTCACGTCGCTTGATTTTCTCCCGCTAGAGGCTTGTGCATCCATCACGTCAGTCTCCAGAGAAATCAGAACGCC
This sequence comes from Oncomelania hupensis, assembly GCA_036898135.1. NCBI lineage: Eukaryota > Metazoa > Mollusca > Gastropoda > Littorinimorpha > Pomatiopsidae > Oncomelania > Oncomelania hupensis. The sequence goes on from CM072519.1 coordinate 32,728,873, forward strand.
ATTTTGGAGGTTTGGGCTTGATGGAGCCGCCCCCCCCCTCTCCGCCCTTTCCCACCCAACAAAAAAAGTCATGAGTGGCGTGAGACCACACGGCCAAAAACTTTGTGAGGGATTCCGTCCGCTGGGAGACTTTGTTTCTGCCAGGTCGATTCCGTCTTTCTGACTTAACAGCTCTCTGACCGTCCCATGGCGACCTCCAGAAGTTTTATTATTCAAAGTTCCACCGCCTGACCCAAATGTGCTTTAAAACAGCCGCTCTTTACGAGAACGTTTTAAGCGACCTCTGGCGTATAGTTAGTTGAACAGACTACATGGGGGCCACATAGAGTCGCTTCATTCTAGTTCGGTAACAGACCAAAAAGGGGTCTTAGAATCGCTTAATTGTAGTTTAGTGTAATGCCCCTTAAGTGCTACAAACTGAACAGGAATTACCAACTGCAGCCGAACTTTCTAAAAGCCAGTTAGAACTATTTCGGGTTTAGTTCCGAGAATATCCGTACAACGGGTGTTGTACATAACTGTTCGCCGCGTTACGAGAGTCTCGTACTGAATGTCTCTTGAAATCCCAACTTCGTGTGTAGTACTTGTATGTATGGGTTCCTTTTTGCAAAGAGTAATTCATTTTCCCGATTCTCTTATAATACTGTATTCATTGCCACTGATTACTAGGGAGGACATCACTTATTCAATGATAACACCTATCAGTTAGGTATGCAAACGGCCAGCTTTCGGCAAGACGTTCAGCTGTTTCATGTTGTAACGGCCAGTAGGGGTTAAGTGAAACATTTAATAATTTTATAGACACATACATTCAAAACTTAGAGAAAGGGGTTTTCAAACAGCCCATCATTATGTTCTCGAAAGTAAAGAGAACAAATAATTTGACGTTTTCTGAAAGATGTTTCTCCTCTACGCCACGCTGGCCAATAATCATGAATAATGGAAGCTTTGGACTGACCACCAGGGAACACAAAAGGTTCTCTCTCCCGCCATGACTATGATAGACCATAACATGTTGAACTTTGCTAGCTTTGTCTCTCTGGACATTCACGATCGTCACGCAGCAATACGGGAGATGCCTAAAAGCGCAAAATCGCTTGGAACGTTTTTGTTACACTTTGTTCTTTTATTGCTGAAAAGCGCGAAATTGCCTTAAAAAACCGCGTAGAACGAAAGCGCGAACTTTGACAGTCTAAAAGCGCGGCTGTTCTTCACATTTGGCGGTTCAGACGCTAACAAAAACGGTCTGTGTTTCCGAGTGTGTTCGATGTAAAAGATGCTATAATTATTTATGTCTGTGTGTAGGTGTGCGAAGACATCCTCTCTTACATTTAGTGCCTGTCAAAACGGAGATTCGTTTCTCACCTTTTATTTATCCTCATTGAAAACTAAACATGTTAAAAACAAACACACACAATTTTAAAATATTGTTTTAACTAGACAGAAATTTCGTTGTGATTTCTTTCATCACAGCTGATGTTTAAGGACGCAGTATTCTTAAACACCCGCCAGCAAAATATCTCACTTAAAACATCCTCCACTTGTTGGATTCGCGCGTTTAAGAACGCTGAAGTGCGCGCTTTTAGTCCACGCGCTTCCGAGAAAAGCGCGTTTTAGACGATTGCAAGCAATACTGACTACCCAGCGTGACTGAATGTTCTCCTGCTTATTGCAATTATCATTACTTTATTTATCTCTACTCCAATGCTGCGCATGATCAGTTTTGCTTTAGGTTTTAAGCTTTAATTTGGTTTAACTTCGTTAGTCTGTGCTTTAGTTCTTTACCAGCCCAAAGATCTGCTCGAGACACTGGCCGGAAACATGATCTAACTTAAGGCGCCAACTTGCTGCTTCATGAGCACTGCCTAACGCCCCAGAAAACTGAACAGCAATCCTCCACGACCGGTGCAAAATACCTAGCACCTCCTGATTTTGGTTGTCTTTTCTACATTAAAAAAAAAAGTTTTATTATAAATCTGGCTCTTATAGGACACGAGCGTCAGGTTTTGAAATCCGTGCGATGGAGTGCATGCAGGCAAGCACAGACTAGACTTCGTTCGGTTTATAATCTCATCCGAAGGAAGATCTTATCCACTGCACATAAATGTTGACCATACTACACTTAAAATGCTGACAACTGAATATTTTACGGCCTTTCATACCTGTTTTTGGTTTGTTTGGTAAGTCAGCTTACTTGTTTGGGCAGACGAGGCTTAAATCACACAGTGATGTCTGGGATGTAGACTAAAACAGAGCAGGACATGGGTAAGAAGTGATCATTTGGGATCTTCTGGGAGTCGGGTGTCAGCGAAGGATTCAGAAATGATGGGAGTCGGCATGCGCGTGGTTGCCCTTCAATGTGTCCCGTGACAACTGGTTATAGCGCTGTATTCGCCACGTTTTAGAGTATTAGGTCTATCCACAGGCGCGTTAACTAAAAAATATGGATCCTGGGAAAGAATTAGTGGATCCCCGATACGCAGTAGTATTACCATGTTCTGTGTATTTATCATATATATTCTACTGCTACTCCTATGCTGTCAGATATCCACTAATTCTTTTTGAGGATCCATTCTTCTTGGTTAATGCGCCGGTGGTCTCCCAACGTACCATAGTGTGACAATCGTTGTAATAGTCTAGCATCCGATGTCATTGATGTATTCGCGGCCGTACACAGTTTTAGTATTTATTTTAGTCTTGAGATCAGCAACCACTAACAATGCTGTGACCTTTAACAGCCTTTTGGCGACATTTTACGACCCTGTTTTTGCCTATACCGTTTCCTTTACAGTATTTCAAGAATTTATTTGTATCACTAGGTACCGCCAGCCAGCCTCGGTCTTTCTTTTTCCATTGTCGCCGCTTTCCTTTGAAAGGAATCAGCACGTTCTTAAGAAGTGAATTTCTTGATTAATGTGCTCTCTCTCTCTCTCTCTCTCTCTCTCTCTCTCTCTCTCTCTCTCTCTCTCTCTCTCTCTCTCTCTCTCCTGACTCTACTGTACTCTCACCCCACATTTCTCTCTTCGGCCCTCCAATGAACAGCAGCCTTTTCTATAAGTCTGTCTTGCTGCTGACTCTGTTCGAGGTTTGCAAACACCAGATTAATATTATATATGATACTGCCGCCAGACTTGGACTAGACGTAAACCAAGACAAATCCAACATAAGTCATTTTCAGAAATGAAGGTATTATCGCTGAGCGTGAGAAATGGTTTTGTAGTAACAACGAAATATTGATTATAAATGAATACAAATATTTATGAATTTATATGTCAACTCGTCTGTCTTTTTCATGTACATTAAACGAAATGGCAGCACGTGCAATAAATGGCGTGATTAGCATCTTTAAGTTGCCATGGTCATTGGGAGAGAAATCTCCAGATATCTTGTTCAAATTATTCGATGCCCAGATATAGATACAGCCTACGCAAGTGTGGAGCATTATGGTCGACCACTCACCCATCGCAAAGGTCCACATCATTGCATTTAAAATATATTTTTAATGTAAGCATTAATGCCCCAAATACCTTTTCTTTGGTGAAACTGGTAGATATCCACTGTATTTTAACACTATCAGGTGTATTAAATATTGGCTACATCTTGTGCTTATGCCTGAATCGAGGCTGCCTTATAAAGCATACACAATGTTGGCATCTTTTCATTAAAGAAACGAGAAGACTTGGGCATCATGTGTTTCTTACATGCTTTATGAAAACGGCATTGGTGATGTGTGGGTCAGCCAAAGTTTTGGAGATAAAAAAGCCTTGATTTCACAGCTAAAGGGTAGACTTACGATCTCATATTCTGAGAAGTGGAAAGAGCAGCTGTAATCCTCTGATCGTTTTCTTAGGTGCAGCGCTTGTTAAAGCAGTACTGCATTGTACCTTACTGATCTTAAGCATTTAGTTGCAAGAAAACACTTTATTAGACTTAGGTTAGGCATGTTACCGTTGAGAGTGCATACATTCTAATATATTTCAGAAACCCAGCTTTGCTGTACTTTTTGTTCTTATCAAATGGAGACAGAAATACATTTCCTATTGGTTTGCCCAGTGTATCAAGAACTAATAGAGTATTATTATATCCTCAGAAAATATTATGCCCAACCATGTGCTTTTAAAGTTACACTTTTGTTAACCACTGTATGTAAATTTCTGATGCTATGTGTGGCTATATACATTATAAAAACATTCAATCTTAGAAGTGTAACTGTACTGTAACCGCATGCACATAATCTTAACAAAACAAAATCCAATCTTTTGTGTGTGCTTGCATGTGTGTGTGTGTGTTATTCGTTGCTTACAGGATCCAGAGGACTGCAAAGAGTCAAATCAGGACCACAAAATCAAGACCAGGCACAATTTGGTTGAAAGAGGACTCACTCCCGATCCGTATAAAAGATCTGCTGAAACAACCCTAGTGGTAACACTGAAGGCACTCCACCAGCCGGTCACTTTACAATAAAGGAATCCCACGCAGGGGATGCTGAGGTTATACTCTAATTTATCAAACCCCCGTTTACAAAAACAAAATAGATTATAAGCATCATTATAAAATATAAACAAAACTCATAGATATAAAATGCCTACATTGCTAAATAATATCATAGGAAGCCCTGTTGACCCTTTGGCAGAAAGCGTCCAATATTCCCAAGCTGACCCAACAGACGTCATACACGAATGAGGAGTTTTGGAAGAGTTTTCAAGAAAAAAAAGTTAGGTGACTGGTCTAGCGAAGAAGAAGATAGTATAGTAGATTGATAGAACAGAGTAAGAATGAGACAGAACAAAGTAGAAAGACAGCGACAATGTGAATTTAAAGCACTAAATTTCCTGAAAGTGAGAATACTATTTATACAGAAACCCCGGTACCCTCACGGGGGGAGTATGTATATGTGGTGTGCGAGAAAACGAGAGCTGGAGGGTGTTTGTGGGTTACCTGTTGTAAGTGCTAAATTCATGTCGTAGTTATGTCATTATTGGTTTATGTGTGGGCATGGGAGTGGGCATGACCTACCCAAGATAATTTCAGACAGCATAAGTGGGTGTTGACGTATTTGGGTGTCTGTATGGTGTACTCAAGATTTAAAAAAATTAATGAGAAAGAGTGCACATTGCTTCTATTGGTGTATGTTTGTGTGTGAAGAAGGGAGTTTGTCTCTCTGTCTGTCTGTTTCTCTCGCACACGCACATACAGTTTCTCTTTCACACCTTCAGAGATCTTATTTTGTATGTATCCAGATCCTTTCGATGAAGACGGTACAATAGCATATAACGATCATCGTCATCATCACCATCATCGTACCCATTGAGAGGCTTACAATCATTATCATCTTCCTCATCATCATCATTGTGGTCATCGCCATCGCCGTTGGACATCCCACTTCATACTCATTGAAAGACTATCAATTCCCAATCGATGATACCCATATAACCATCCATTACCGAAGCCTCGCACTACCAAGACTTGTGAGGATGCTGTGCCAAGGGGGCTTGACTTTTATTCTAAATTGGCCAAACTTCATTCATTATTCCACAACACGCTGTCTAATGTTTTCCTCTTGTCCCTAGGGTCGTGCATATATCACGCAGTCAACCCAGGATGCGTAAAATGTCAGTAAGCTATGGTTTCGGCGACTGGGACGTGAATCACGTGTTCATTAAAATGATTATTAGCCCATCAGACGTTGCCGATGGTATATTATTTAGTACGTTGTTGTTGTTGGATTATTGTTTTTCCTTACTGTTAAGTTTTCGTAATTGGAATTTCTGATTTCGAATGCGTCTTTTTGGGGGGAATGTTTACTTTTGTGTTTGATTTTGTGGGCATGAAGTTTTTGTTAAGGCATTTATAATTCTTTTTACTTTCCTAAGTTTGTTTTGTTCAATTCAATTGTTTGTATCCATTGGATTTGATAACGCTAATGAAGTTTTTTTTTTAATGTAGAGAAAGAAACTGCAAATATAGCTACGTTTGAAGTTCAAAATTGTGTGGTTTTCCTCACCATACACCATAATTATGCTAACAGACTTGGGAGGTGTGTGCACAAAACCGAACGTGGAATCCTCTAATTGTACATTCACAATGTACAATAACAACACACATATTAGCAGCTAAATTAAACATCGACCAATCGTACAATCACCTAATTAGTTTACATTTGACTTCAAACATAATCATAAAAGCACTTAACATTTGAAGTGAGACATCATCTTTGTTTAAAGTTGTATAGTGACTGGAAGGCATTAAGACCCCGTATTTCGCCGCAAGTCGTTTGAACATTATCTTTGTTTGATGTTTTAAATATAACCTGAAGGTATTAAAAGCTTATTTTTTTTAAAAACCCTGTGGTCTTAAGGAAAGTGCGTAATCTTGTGCAAACACAGAGTGTGCCAGTACACCTTGCCTTAGTATACCCGCTACCATTGTTTGCCAAAGCTATCTTTAACGCGTGCTCTACATAATACAGCTTCACTGTACTCACAGGGAAATGTAAAGACAAGCACTGTATTTTACTTGATTTTGTTCTTTCGGCTCTCGTTCACGAATTGACGTTTCAAATGGTTTTTATTGCTCTATGAGTGTTATATAGACACTATACACAATTTCTTTATTATACTTATAGTCTCTATATTGTTATCAGTATGTACTAGACTCAATACCATTTATGACTCGCTCCCATGCCTAGCAATGTGATTCAATGTACTCACCCCCCACCCCTCCCCCACTCCCACCTTATACACACACACACCCCCCCCCCCCACAAAAAAAAAAAAAAGATTTTTGCAAATCTGTGCGAGATGAGTCCTAAATAATCCAAAAATGATATTCCAAAAATAAAAAATCCGTCCGTCTGTCTGCCTGTCCGGAGTCTGTGCAAAAACTTTAAAGTGGCTAAGTACTCAGAGCCTATCTCAACTACCATAACCAAACTTGGTAAGATGGTGTATATCCATGAGACCTCGAAAATGATCAGTGAATTAATGACTTCACTTCAAGGTCAAGGTCACAGGGTCATCAAATGTTAGTCAAAATGTTAAAATTGTTCACAAACTTTCACATTTTTTCTAGGTTATTAATATTAAACTTATGATCCTTTGACGCATGATAGATACCAATGAGACACACATACTTTGCAAATTTGGTCAACCTCACTCCAAGGTCAAGGTCACTGATGCTGGCCAAAGTCGGTTTGTATAGGTACTTCGAAGTGACCTTGAACTATGAGAGATAAGAAGTCCAAACTTCTTGTATGATGATAGATTGATTGATCTTTCATATATTTTCCGTGTTTTTGTTGATCTTCGAGGTTCAGGTAATTTTAGGCTTTGCAAAAACATACAAAAAATAGGTCATCGTACAGTAGAATGGCTATATATTTAAACCATAGTATGCAACAACATTGGGTTATTTGATCAGACGTGCATGAGAAATCACGTGTGGGTCAAGGTCATCCCAAGGTCAAGGTCATCTCAAGGTCAATGTCACTGAAGGTCTAGGTCATCCCAAGATCGCCGTTTTTCTCGGCATAATACATATTTTGATAGTACACGAGTGTATTTGGAGCCAGAGGTTAAAGTCATCTCAAGGTCAAGAGCATAGAAAGATAAAAATCGGTATTACTTTGCATTTAAATGTCACAGTTTCATGTTGTTTTTTCTGGGCACTCATTTTCATGTTAAACATTGTTAGTTAGTTACATATTCATTGCTTACAGGGTCCAGCGGATTGCAAAGAGTTAGTTAGTTAGTCATTGTTTATAGCTTACCTGGACTTCATTATCTTAAGCCCTTAACCCTGTTTATGTTTAATAGTGAAGACAGTGTGTGAATATAGGCACGGATATAATTTGTCTTTCTTGCTTACAGGTTCACGGCAGCCTATATTACATGCACTTTACCCAGCGAAGAGAGCTACAGCCAGCCTTACGCCGTGTCACTAACGTCATCGGACTGTCGTACGAATGACGCCCAGCAGGAGCAACGGCCGTCAACCGTACTGCTCGTGCAGAAGCCTGTCGCAGACAAGCCACAGCGGAACTTCACCGTCTGTGTCACGGCGCTCAATTACAGGTATCAGCAGCGACGTCTTTTGTTAAGGTCGAGCCAATGCTTCGAAGATGTTCTAATAGGCAGTTATTTCGCATCATGTGTTTACTCTTACTCTCTCTTTCTCACACAACTTGCAAGTGTACAAATGGCACAGTAAATATGGTGGGAGTGGGGAAGGGGTCGACAATCTACCAGTAAAGGTCGTACACTTCGGACCCGTCCTTCAACAGTTACATATACAATAATACTATTAAGATGATAAGGTTCGTGATTTTCTCCGCGGTATTACATTACATTACATGATTATTGCTTTAGGTCCAGCGGACTCTTCCGAGCCAAATCTTGACCGGACAACCCCCAATCCTCATAAAAGATCTGCTGAAACAACCCTAGTGGTAAAACTGAAAGCTCTCCACCAGCCAGTCACTTTACAATAAAGGCATCCCACGCAGGGGGCGCTGAGGCTGTACTCTAATTTATCGAACCCCCGTTTACAAAAACAAAATAAAATACAAACATCATTATAAATTATCAACAAAACACATATAAATTGCCTACATTGCTAAATAATAACATCATAGGAAGCCCTAGTGACCACCTGGCAGAAAGCGTCCAATATTCCCAAGCTGATCCAACAGACCTCATACACAACCAAGGAGTCTTGTCCCGGAAGAGTTTTCAAGAAAAAAGGTAGATGACTGGTCTAGTGAAGAAGAAGATAGTATAGCAGATTGATAGAACAGAGCAGGAATGAGAAAGAGCAAATGAGAAAGACAGCGACAGTGGGAATTTAAAGCACTAAATTTCCAGAAAGTGGGGATACTATTTATACTGAAACCCCCCGGCACCCCAACAGGGGTTCCGCGGTTTTGAGATGCATAGGGTGGGGTGTTTTTCCTGTGTGGATTGGATTGATTCAAACTGCGTGGACCATAAAAGGTGGCATGAAGATCGCAATAATATTTGTGTTTGCACTGTGTACAGGTACAGCAAAGCGTACGAGCTTGTGGAGATGATTGAGCTGAATCGCATCTTGGGTGCGGAGCGGTTTACGGTTTACGTACACTCGGTGGGCGACAACGTGCGGAAGATCCTCGACTGGTATGTCCACCAAAGTGTGGTGGAGCTGGTGGACTGGAACTTGCCCATGAGAGTAGACCATTGGCCGCCTGACTTAGCAGCGGTAAAGCTTCAATATTGATTTTTTTTTTGTTCGTTTGCTCCCACTTTATTTCCAATTATGAAAGTGTAACATTTCCACGATGGTCTTATCAGTCCCTGGCAGTTATACCAGCCAATGCGGCACTACTAGTCAGTAAGTTATTCATTGTTTATAGGGTCCAGCGGACTGCAAAGAGCCGAATCAGGACTACAAGCGGCACTACTGTTTCAACATTTGCTGGTTTGTGTTTATTTGTTAGTCCTACGGACCATAGTATAAACCGAGGCCTCGTCTGTGCACGCACGCATTCCATCGCATGGACATGAAAGATCCTGACCCTCAAGTCCTAGTCGGGTGGGTGCCAGTTACACAAACACGCCCGGCAAGCACTAGGTCCACCTATTCCCCCTCGATCGTTCAGGATTGCTCAGTTGTCAGGGTCGTTAGACAGTGCTCACCAAGCAGCAAGTTGGCACCTTGAGTGGCTTGAGTTGGATCATGTTTCGTCTAGCACCCTGAAGTGACCAGCTCTTGACCAGGCAAAAAGCTATTTAAGAAAATTAGTAGTTAGTATGTTGACGGTTTCGTTTCGTTTAGATAAATTAAAGTCCCACGTCACAATAGCGAATAGGGGACTGATGTGTTGACGGTGGTGAGGTAGACTGGTTTTATTGAATTCTGGCACGCCAGAAGACAGGATTTGTTCTGATTTGTATTTCAGCCTGATGTTTCTCCTCCAATACAAAAGTGACATTTGGGAGTGGTTGGGAAGAAAAGGGAGGTAAACTTCAATACTTTGGTATCAACAGAACAATTTGGAGTCTCTTTGAGTCTCATTCTAATATCATTGAAGTCTATGGTAAAATCAGTTTATGTTGGTAACTATCTTACCGACATTTTAGCCACCTGTTGTAGTGATGATGATTCTTAGGAAATGCCCTGTCTGTAGGCCTACTACGTTACCTGTCTCGAATGAAATATTTGCCTTTGATGATGGAAAGTTCACAGTGGCGTTTTAAATTTGAAATGAGTTCATCAGTCTCAAGTATATTTAAAAATTGGTAGAGAGGGGACTTGGTAGTCTTAGAAATACACATATTCCGAAGAGACCACTGAATAGAAGCAGATAATGATCATCACTTGAGACTCCAGACTCCTCTATTTCATTTTCTTCCACCTAGCTTGGCAGTAGAGAATCTCATCTCCTCCAATACCCACTTTGGCGAACGTCGCGATAATAGAACGGGGTAGAAAGACGCCATTAATTTTCTGAAGAAGCCTCTCTAACGTTAATAGGATGAAGGCAACTCAAATAGATCACCGTCTTTTTTAAAGAGCGCGGCTTTAAAGCAAATGGGCAGTCTTTCTCACTGTTACATTTTAGGATCGTGCCTTTAAAAGTAATAGACAAAATAATGTCTTTGGGTGTTTAGTCTATTTGTTGCAGACGGTCATTTCGTGTAGTGTTGTTTGTTTTTTTTATATTGCAAACAACATTTATTATCTTTTCCCTTCATTTTCAGATTAAAATGTTAAATGATGTATCTTTTTTTGTTTTCTTTGAACACTTTGTGCATGTTATACATTTAAGAGAATCGTTCTCGTAAAAGTCGGCTTAATTTCGGCGAAGGAATTGCGATTTTATCTCATTAGAATCCACACTATTTTCTGGGAGATGGGTGGGGAGTCAATTTGTGGATGGTAAGGTAGGGAGTTGGTTGTGAGTGGAGAGTGGACAGATCAGGTGATAGGGAGAAAAAAGGAGAAAATTAATGTTGTTTTTATTGCTGATTCTGTTGTTATTTTGCTGCAATTGTTTTTTGTTTGTTTTTTACACTGTCGTATTTCAAATTTTTTAATAGAATGCCTTCTCACAAAACGTCTAGTTCAATAAAGATACATTTCTATTAGGATTATGTGTTTTATTCCGGAAGGGATCTGTTTTGTGTCATTGTCGGAAATTCGGATGTTTCACAATATCAAACCTTGTAAACTCGTTTAAAAAAAAAAAAGGAAGAGAACATAACACATAAAAACAAAACAAATTACCATTCTGCAAGAGCAGCAATAATATTTTTAAAGTATAAATGCGAGTTAGAGAGAGAGAGAGAGAGAGAAGGAGAAGGAGAGAGCGTGTGTGTGTGTGTGTTGGGGTAACTAAGGGGAAGGGGAGAGAGCGGCACATTGCAAACTTTGCAAAATAAATAGAAAATGAGACCTGCAGAATGCCAATAATAGCCCACACACATACAGAGAGAGAAGAGGGGGCGGGATAGGAGGCAGGAAGGGATAGAGGGAGAGATTTTAAAAAAAAAACACGTTCAGGAAGACAAACAGAGACAGAGCCAGCCAGCCAGAAAACTTGAAAGAAAAGCCTATCAAACTGAAAGGAGCATGAGCACTGAGACAATTCTACAAATGGAGTTACCAAAAAAAAGATCATATATTCGTTTTAGTTTGGACAGATTCAGCCCAGTTAACATACTGTTTCCATTGTTCAATCCGCAAAAAGATTATCCTGTGTTATAATTACTTGGTATGTGCGCCCGTTTCCATCCCTCGCGATATTCTTGACGTATCTATCAAAATCCTGATTGATCATTTTTTCTGAATGTTGTTTTCAATTCCCAAACTACTTGTGAACGTTAGTGAAAATGATTGTGTGTGTGGGTGTGTGTGAACGCTTGTGTGGGGTTTTTTATAATACATTTTGGCTTGATTGTGTGCATGCGAGGGATTTTACCTTCACAATAAGCAAAAAAAATCTTCTATAGAACCAATAACATAATACGTTTGTCTTATGACCAAGATATGTTTTGTTTTTTCAGCCGGCAGAAGTGCATTACTTTGGACAACTGGCCTCTCACAATGACTGCCTGAACAGACATCGCGGTAACAGCCGCTACTTGGTGTATGAGGACCTGGATGAGTTCATTATTCCCAAGAATCTATACACCTGGAATCAGCTGATGGACGACTTGGAAAAGGATTCACAACCCGTCTATACTTTTAGGTGAGTTCGTCAACCATTTCCCAGCCAGGTAAATATCTTTAGTTTAGTACAGACAAACTAGAACATAACCGGTATGGGTTTACAGGGATCTTTCGACTATTTAATCACTTTTTTTTATAGCGCTTTTCTAGCGATACAGGATCTAACTCAAGCCGCCCAATGCGCCCACTTGCAGCCTTTGAGCGCATAGTCTGACGCCCGGACTACTGAGCACAATCATGGGCGACAGGGGATGAGTCCATGCGATGGAATGCGTGCGTGCACAGAGTAGTTGTGGTTTTTTTTGGTTTGCTTGTGTTACACTCGTTTGATGTTGGTGTTTTTCTCTATCAGTAGTTGATTCAGCCCCGATGCTTGAAATCCTGATAGGTGTAACTTAGATTCGTTTATCCACGCAACCCGTTCAATCATCAACAAGTCAGGAGTCGTCGTATGAAGTTTTCCAATTTTATTCAGCGAACATCAACACTGCATACAATCGCTTTTTCCACTCTCAACTTTTTACTTTCAACACAACTATCAACCACCTTTTGAAACAGTGCGGCACTTATATAGTCTCTCTATACTCCAGAACAATTTAGGACACTCCAGCGTAACGCACCACAACCAATCAAATGAAACTTCGTCATCACTGACGTACGTCATACAACTTTCCTTTCTGTCCAAGAATGTTCTCAAATATCGCGAAGATTCTATCGACAGTAAACAAGCAAATCTAGAGAATTCTCCAATAATATCGACCAACTAAAATTACCAACGTTATACAAAGCTTCTTCTAACAACAACGCAAACTCAAATCAAAGGTAAATACACTCTATTATTGAATACTTTGCAAAGCGAAACGATCAGATCTTTCGTGCGCGTTTCAGACATACTATCCTTCGCGTTTCAACGTAACAGGTTTTTTTTTTTTTTTTTTTTTTTGTTTTTGGTGGGAGAGGGGGGGGGGGGGGGGAGTTTAACAGCCTGTTAACGGGCTTTGAACCACTGGCTGCCTGTACAGGCTGCAATGTTCTCGCCTGACATTGAAGTACACGGCGTACACCACTGAAGTAACTGCGCTCCCTATCATAGGCCAGTGGATTCAACGGAGCACGAATATATTTTATGTCATAAAAACAAGCGGGGAGATGCACTACTCGTTAAGACATCAGTTGACGGGCCTTCAGCAACAACAATATGTTCCCATCAACTGGGTCACTGTGCATCTCTCGTAGTATGTTTTTATTAGCCTAGATAACTAAACAACGCAACACGGCACAATATTACAACAGATCACTTCACACCACACCACACCACACAAGCACAAACCCAACCCAACCCATTCCAGTGCAATCTAATCCAGTACAATACGATTCTTTTTCACTCAACTAGCAATGGCATTGGCATAACAATTTCAATTGTGTCTGCAGGTGCATCTTTTTCCGCAAGGAATGGGGAAAGAACATGGACGACTACCCAGGGAAGGATATAGCAGACAATTACAAGTCTATCGTGCTCTCCGCTGACAAGCGTGAGGCCAGCCCCTATCCCCCAACACAGCGAGCAAAATACATCATCGACCCTGGCAAAATAGATGTAAGGGGATTTCTATGAGTCAGTAGTCTCATTTATTTAATACATTTTGCTGGAAAAAAGGATAGTGATGGAAAAGATACTTATCATCCCCTGAGTATTCGTGATTTGTTTAACATTATAATTTTGTTTGGTTTTTATCAAAACGTTTTGCTCTGAGAGTAGAAAACCTGTGCCTTTATTACTCCGATATGACTTCGGCAAAATCCTGTCCCAGATGCTTTTCCGACGGCAAAAGTACTTCACACCCCATGCATTTTGCACAACTTATATGTATTTGCTTTCGTTCATAGTACCAGTACTATACTGCAGCAGCAACCCAACTTAAATAAGTGTTATTGTTGAAAACATTAACATTGCAACAGCTACTTTTAAATTGTATTGTCCGTTAGCAGTAGAATAAAAATGTATATAACATATAACATTTTAAAAAATTAAATAAATATAAAATAAATAAATATTACATTTGGTATACTGTCTGCAAAACTACGACGGTTTAGTTTTGTATACTCATTTTTTGGACGTTCAGTAGCTTGTTTTCAGCAATACATATACTTTAGGTATGTTTCAAAATTTAGTGAAAATATTGATAAAGGGAAAGAAAAAACGATAACAGTGTTGTCCATAAAGATGTTCTACCAATCCTTCCTATCCTATCCTATCCCGTAACTCGGAGGTCGTAGGGGCACCGCAGATGATCGTTTAACCAGCGTACTCCATCTTTCACTGTCCTCAGCAACCCTGATTGTTTTGCTTAGTGTCAAACCAGTCTATTCTCGAATGTTGTCCTCCCATCTCTTTTTCGGTCTCCCTCTTCTTCTACCTCCTTGCAAATGTTCGTATTAAAACAATACAATATTGTCCTTTAAAGATGGTGTGCCAAATGTCTGTATGGTAATTTTCTCCCATGTGGTTTGTATGCAGACGGTGGGCATCCACAATGTCTGGCGCTACAGAGGCTCTACCGGCGTTCAGCAGGTGCCTCCGGAAGTGGCTGTTCTGCATCACTACAGGAACTGGGAAAAACCCGAAGACGCTGGGAAGGCCGTGAGGGACACAAGCATCTACAAGTACAGGGATCAACTTCTCGCAAGGCTGAAAGAGACCTGGGCCCATTTCTCAGACGTTCCTATAGACATCGACATTTCCACCTATGGACAGGTGTAACAGACCATCTCCGATCCCCACCACTTGTTTAGCAAAGCGTTATCAACTTAGGCCATGTGTGACAAGACACAGTCACGTTTGTTCAGTGTGATCTTTGGAACTGACATCGCCGTTCATGGTATACGTGGAACCAGATCTCTTTCGTCAGGCTTGGGATACACTACTATTAGTCTATACTAAGTGCCGCTTGACAGAAAACGAGAATTATTTGGAGAACGTTGTTTCGATGGAAAAGATATAAAAACATGCCTTCTATCTTGATGGACAATGCTGCCAAAAGGGCATGTTTAATGAAAAAACGCGAATGTACATGTATAGAAGTGGTAAAGACATACTTTCCAGCCATTACAAAATATTGTGTGCAATAAAGCGCAATAGATCTTATAAAAAAAACTACTTACAACCTCCGCCCCCCCCCCCCCCCTCCCACCATGACAAAACAAATTAATATATTATATTGCTTATGACCCTGTTTGATGTGGAAAAGCAAACAGGATCAGTCGTGTTATTGCAAGACGCACTTAGTGTATGCAGATAGACTGCGTCACGATCGTGCATGAATACGTCATTCTCTCCACAAGAAAGGGTTAGTGGAGGGTTTTTTAAACTTCACAACTCGTTGTGATATAATGAAATGTGTGTTCCACACTGCGCGCGCGCATCTGTGTGTGTGTGTGTGTGTGTGTGTGTGTGTGTGTGTGTGAGAGAGAGAGAGAGAGAGAGAGAGAGAGAGAGAGAAAAGAGCGCGCGCGTTTTTCCACTGTGTTTCTGCCGCGTGCGTGCGTTTGTAGGTGAATACGGTTACTTGTTCCGGTTGGTAATTAAGCGCTGCCTGATAAAATATGTTTGACCTGTAGATATAATTGTTAACCTTCCACAAATATTTTTTTTATAATTGAAGTAGGATTGAGAAAAGTCCTGAAAACAAGAGTAGACCTTCGCTGGAGAATTCATGTTTCTGCTGACGTTTTGTGAATTATGCATTATGCTCCCTTTCTTCCTCATTCATCTTTTGCGTTTGAAAGCAGTATTTGTTGAACGTGATTTCAATGGAACGCCTCCAAGCTGCGTGCGTTTGCCAGTCTAATTGTTATGTTCGAGTGTTCCTCGTGAAATAACCGTAAGGGTTGGGTGGAAAGAGACTGTTCCGCCGTCGTTTACTATGTATTTGCTTCTTGCCTTTTGGAAACTGCCAGTTTGTCAAGGCGGTTATTATGTTTAGCATAATCATTCTGCAGATTTGTTTTTGTTAAAAAGTGTATGCCCAGTCCATTTTGCTTGGGTGATTTTGTTACTTTGAGAATGCCATTCCACAACTTCTCTGTCTATCTACAGATGCTCACACCCAAGGTCGTTGTATGTTTGTGTATATGGTGGGGGGATGGCTGGAGACGATATATCCTAAAATAAACGTTATTATCGTGAGATGCACGTAATTATGTGTATCCTGTTCTGACCAGTTAGAGGTAACGCCAGCCCGTACCACTATTGTTGAGTTCGCTACTTTATAATGATTATGTAAACACTGTGCCTTACGATGCAGACTTGTAAGCACACACAAAAAAAACAACAGAACATACTTTTGTTATTGTGTCAGACTAACATTGACATTCTTCACTGTATTTCAACATGTGTGCCGAACAGGGTCAAATATACTTTTGGCTTTTGGACAAGAGGTGTCGTGGGAGTGAGTAGGGGAAGGGGAAATAGAAAAAGGGAGAGAGAGAAAAAAAAGAAAAAGGAGAGAAACAGAAAGAAAAAAAGGGGGAGAGAGTGCGAAAAAGGGAGAGAGCAAGAGAGAGAGAGAGGTGGCGGGGGAGAGTGGGGGGAGGGGGGAATAGGAGATAGAAAGAGAGAGAGAAAGAGAAACCAACGTTTGATGAGTTTGTGTGTGTCTATCACGAGCAATATATAGCTAAGCTGAGACTGGCTGTACATCTCCAAATGAGAGGCAAACTTCAAGATGTCGAGGCAGCCTTTAAATAATTCTTTCCAACAATAAAGAAAATAATGACTAATATAGTAATAAGAATTATTAACAGACAAATAGTTTTCGTGTATGTTGAAATCCCCAAGTCTAGATACCATTCATTGAAAGGGAGAATGACTTGTATTATGCGTGCTTATAAGCTTAAATCAATAAATGCAATTGTTTGTGCCAACATTAAGTTTTGTTGACTGTCAGTCTTTATTGATCTAACTAGCAGGCTGTTACCATACTCGGCTGTGTAAACCGTTTACATAATGTACGCGCTACACTAATGTGAGCCTTACGTAGTTTTTCTAAATACTTTAATTACCCGCTGTTTGAACGAATGAACTTTAGTGTTGATTTCTTTTCTTTCTCCGAGTACTCTTTATTAATGTTTTCTTGAACAATCGACTACTGGCGTTTTTTTTCACTAAGTATGTTTTAAAAATAAAAAAAAAGACCTTAGCCGTTTTCCTCTTTATATTTTTATTGTGTAGTGAATGTGCTAGTTTCGTTTATACATGCTTGCTGCGCAATTTTTGTCTTGTGTTTTGATTAATGTATTTTTTTGCTTATGTATACATAACGGGTTAAGCAATTACAATTTTTCGCCGCTCAGACTAAATGCCATGCTGTTATATTTGTCTTTGTCATCTACGGATTTCGTACTTTTGCTTGCTCAAGAACAAATATGTGATAAAATTAAAATTAAAAGAGCTTATGTTATGCAGAAATTGTGCGATTAAGAATGTGATACTGCTGTCGTCGCTTGACAAAAGTGATCTCGGCTGTAATGTATGTGTACTTCAGATGTAGTTGTGGTAAAATTTAAAACATTGCTAGTTATGTAATTTTGAATTTAGGTTTATTTAAATTTTGTATTTTATGAGATTATTTTAGGTTTGGAATGGTTATCAAAGTTCGAAATCCCTTTTCCACCAAGGGGACAAATTCCAGAATTTTCGTCACAAGACTAACAAAGTTATTACTTCCCTTTAATAGTCTAAAAAGTCTTTCTACTACATTGTGATTGTCAGATTCATTCCAAATTATGAAACAGTATTTTTGTACCTCTGCTATTAAGTCATGCCGAGTTGTTTATTGTTAGTTTGTTTTTGTACTGCTCTATGTTAAAAAAGAAAACTTGTTTGAATATCTGGAGCAGAGGGTGCCTATAAATAATTGTCTTCCTGACAATTCTCGTGGTGCTCAAGATGTCAGTGTTGTGTTCCATAGTTAAGGTTGTGAACGAATGATCTCTGTTGATGTATGAACAACGCAATATTGGTAGCACACTATGATAATATTGTTATTTATGTGAATTCACAATAAAACTATAATAATATTATTGTGACTTATGACATAATGTAACTTATGTAAGCAGAAGAAAACAACTTTTGATTTCGCGCTTAAATGTTGTATTTTTAATGCCAAAGTTTATGTAAAAATTATCGACAATTTTTGTCTCATTATTGTTTGCAAATTCTCTTTATTCTATGCAGGATCTTTGTATATGCAGTTCGAAATAAGCCATAGATTCTTCTAAAACGAAAGTAACAAATAGGCATAAACAAGCTTTCACATCAGTATAACTTGCATTAAATATACAGAAGCAGACGTACTCATTACTACTAAGCCTGCACTGCGCGCGCACTCAAGTAAAAAAAAAAACAACAACAGGTGACTTCACGATCTAGGGAATCAGTGGCCAACGAATTGCCAAGTCGGGCCGAGGGGAAGTGTGAGAAGGGAGAGAGACATTGTTTGATTTCTTGACTCATACAGCATAGCCGAGACTAGACGATATTATACAGTATAGTATAGTATAGTATAGTATAGTATAGTATAGTATAGTATAGTATAGTATAGTATGGTATGGTATAGTATGGTATAGTTAAGTATGGTATAGTATGGTATAGTATAGTATAGTATAGTACAGTACAGTACAGATGGCATCGTAGGCCTTTTGCCCTGTAGTTGACGTGCTTTATCGAATTACTCATCACAGGGCTAGGCCTTCAGGCATCCAATTTTGAGAATTTGTCTAGCAAGATAGTGGGTTCGAAGTCGAAGGGTCCTCCACTTGGCGAAACCTAATCCCTCTCTCTTGTCTCAGTAGACAACGACGAGACTGCAGATTTTATCTTGAAGCTAGCTTAGTACTATTACGTAGTCTCTCGGCAGTCTCTCTCTCTCTCTCTCTCTCTCTCTCTCTCTGTGTGTCCCTCTCTGTCTCCCTTTCTCTTTCTCTCTCCCCCTCTCTCTCAGCAGACAGAAAAGAAGGGGCAAGCTCGATTTCCTCACCTCAAGACATGTTGCGGCCTTGTGTACCGTCAAAGACGATAGAACGTCTTTGGTACCGTCTAATTAGACAAGAGAGAAGAAGTAAGGCCTAGCTAGTCTGGTCTCGGCTACACTGTACATTCCCCATTTGGACAATATATTTAATAATAATAATACAGGATGCTATGTACGCTATGTACAATATATTTCCCACACGGCTAGTTTCAGCTAGGCAATGTGTACACTCCATCAACTCCCTCAACACTCATTCAACTAAAACTGGCGCGTACAATAAGGTCGGGTAGGAGAGTGCCGTGCCATATTTATTATGGATGTTGCAATCCACACCAAGTGTCGGAGAATACTGTATTCCACTATTCTGTAGCCTGTGATTATTTTATAACCAATGCCCCCATCAGCCTAGTATTACGCCATAATTAATAATATTTTATCATACTGCTGATTCACTTAAATAAATGGACTTTACTATTGTGTTACAGATGAGAATTAACTATTCTCACCGATATCATCATTATTTATTTACTGTTCGATTTTGTTTGTGTAATAGTAAAAATCAAAACGAGACAAATGTCGATGGGTCGGTATTATTAGTACCTTTAAAACTGCTTTTTATTTTTTTAAAGCTATTTTTTGAGTGGCTGCATATACATTTCAAAGGCTTGCAATCTTGCTTATATTAGTTGGTGAAAGAAAATCAATCAGGTTTTGGAATTAAGTTTGTTTTGTTGTAATTTTGGATTTTGTCTAATTGATTTAACATAATACTTATTTAATAACTCTATATGTTCTTTTGGGTTACTTTTCATAAGAGTGCATCATTTAGATTATTGCATTGTATTTTGCTTAGTGGTATACAATCCTATTTTTTAATCTTGGTTTTGGAGAGAGAAAAAATCCTGCATTGAGTTTAGTATCTAAATCAAGCATCTAGATTTCATATAATTTTGTTCTTGCGTGCAATCCTTTTCATTCAATTGTTTCAACACTTTGTCATGCAATTTGCTGATAAACGAACAAAAGAAACACGACTTTTGTATATGCTCGTGGCTTCCAAGTGACTGTGAATCTGTGTGCATGTTTCTTTGGGGTAATGTGGTTTGGTTGTCCACATGCACCTTGTGATATATGACGAAACAATAAATATATAATACAATTTCTAATTAAATAGTCTTCTCTTTGGTTAACTCTCACTCTCTCTCTCTCTCTTATCTGTCTGGACCTCCTCTTTAACACTTTTAATATGCAATACACAAGTCAACATACACTAATCGTGAAAGCATAATTATTTTATTAAACTTACCACAACACGACACAAAATTGATATGGAGCCACCACCTGTTAATATTTTTTTGCTTTTTATCATTCACCAACTTCAGTCATTCATCGAAATGTTCAACATTTAATGCATAGCTTCATCTCTCACACAACACACACAAACACCACTACAAAGTATTTAAATGCAAGACAAACGGATAGGTCAAGGGAGGCAATACCAGGTACATCCAAAAACCTAAAGTAACGCAAGTGTTAACGTGGTTTCTCCTCTTCACATGAAAACTTGCTTTGTTGTTGTTATTATTCCAAGCAGCCGGAAGAACTAACCCTGTGATAGGCTTGAGTTTATCTTGATTTTATACATATATCCCTATATCCCAGCTGTACATAAATTCCTCTCTCCACCAGCTATACCCAGCGATTTCAAGATGTTTTAGTCCTCTTTGGCTTCAATGTTTTGTGGACTTTAATAAAGATATACTAACCCCTTCTCTGTATTTCAGATCTTTGACTGTGGCAGATCGTTTTCAACAAGGGAAAGTATTTACCTCCTAGCTCAAATTTTGGCCAGCAAAAGCCTTGATATTCTAACAAAAATAAAAATACTGGATGCTATATGCACACTTTCCTCAATTCACCAATCATGCTCAAATTTCCTTTATTTGCTGAGACGTAGCATTATGGGTAATACAGATCTGTTGATATGACTTGAATAAAGTTAAACATGAAAACTCCCTCAACTCTACACAACTTGCACTACAAACAAGCTGCAGTCAACAACAAAAAAAGAAGAAGTAAGAGAAGAACCAGGTCTATTAGTTAGTTAGTTATTCATTGCTTGCAGGGTCCAGGGGACTGAAATTTGAAAAGAGTCGAATCAGGACCACAAAATCAAAACCATAACTTTGCTGAAAGAGGACTCACCCCTAATCCGTATAATAGATCTGCCGAAACAACCCTAGTGGTAACACTGAAGGCAATCCACCGGCCGGTCACTTTACAATAAAGACATCCCACGCAGGGGACGCTGAGGCTATACTCCAATTTATCAAACCCCCGTTTACAAAAACAAAATAGAATACAAACAGCAAATATCAAAAAAACACATACATATAAAATGCTTACATTGCCAAATAATAACATCATAGGAAGCCCCAGTGACCATTTGGCAGAAAGCGTCCAATATTCCCAAAGCTGATCCAACAGACCTCACACACAAATGAGGAGTTTTGTCCCGGAAGAGTTTTTAAGAAAAAAAATAGGTGACTGGTCTAGCGAAGAAAAAGATAGTATAGTAGATTGATAGAACAGAGTAAGAATGAGAAAGAACAAATGAGAAAGACAGCAACAGTGGGAATTTAAAACACTAAATTTCCAGAAAGTGGGGATACTATTTATACTGAAACCCCCGGCACCCCCACGAGGGACCAGGCCTATCGCAAAGCTTGAAATAAGTTATACTTGAATATAAAAAACCGGTTCTTCTTCTTCTTCTTAACAATAATGCATGGAGTATTACACTACTGAACACAACCTTAGTACATTATCACAACTATCATGTAGATACTGCGTCTGTGGTTTCTTGTAGTTCTTTCTCCAGGACGCACAGCTGCTTGAGGAATCCGTCGTTTGGGAATATCTCCCGTTTTTCTCGGACAGTTTTGACAGCGGTCAGGAGCCCCATGTCCCAATACAGCATGAGGTAGGCCAACACCACGGTAGCTGACCTGCTCACTCCTTGCTGGCAGTGTGCGTACACGACACCTGTATAAAAACAACCAAGCAAAACATTTATTTTTAAAAAATATTTTTGGAATTAAAAAAATTTAAATTAAAATAAAAATATAATACATAAATTTTTATGTAATTAAAAAAAACAAACAACTAATAAACAATAAATACAACAATAAATAATCCAATAATATGAAAAATGGCTAGTATTAAAAATACTACATCCATTCATGCATCTTTAAAAGTCATTTAAAAACATATTGATACATTGTAATATTATAGCTACAATATTATTTTGGTCAAATCTGGTTAAAATAACCACACGATAACATTAGTCACAATGAATAACATAAGTTACATTAGTAAATGACATAAGAAGGTGTTGTTTTTTTTTCTTAAATAAATTTCATCTAATAATTTTCATCTGATGCTCAATTCGAAAAAAAAAAGAAAAAAAGAAAGAAATATGTACCGTATATGAGGAATAGTATACTCACCATTGTTTTGCCTAGCCTGGTGCATGAACTCAGCAGCTGGTCGGAGATGGGGTAGAATCTTGTAGGTAATTACATCTACAGCTGGTATACCATAGAAGTCGATGCCTGCTGGTTTATAGAACTCTGCATCTGTGTTGGTCTGGTTGAATTTGGTGCCTTGGGATGCGTTGACTACATGTGTGATGCCCAAAGACTTCAGCTTGCTAGTGTCCTCTGCTAATGACCTGCAGCATTTTGACATAATCATCACCGTCAAGAAGCTTTACTACTATTTCAGTATGATGTAAGATACAGCAGTATCAATTCCCAGTAGCGATATTTACAAAAACGTTAATTGTTAATCAATTGCAGTCAAACCTTCTGAAAATTATTTTGAATGAATTCAGCAATGATTATAACAAATTTAATTATGAATCACATTTATTATACAATTTTGTGTAGTAACATGCATTCTATTGACCAGTTTTATGACAGTGGAACACTAGCACATAAACTGAAAGCTCGATCCAGACTCACAAAGGAACACTTTTAATTAATAATAACAAATGACTGATCTACTTCAAAATAATAATCTCAGCTGCTGTTGACTATGATCTGATCCATTGAAAGCTGAGTTTGGTATGTACCTCGGTGACTTCTAAAGTTCTAACACAGCAAAAGGAATAGAAAGATAAATAAATTTGCCCCCGATGGACCCATGGAAATGATTTATTCAAAATATTGCAGAACCTACAGTTTAACAATATTTTGCAGGCTAAAGATTCTGGTACCAAAAATAATTGATATTAATGATAATTCTCAGAATTGTTTTCCCCAATTACTCATAGCATTAGTGTTCACACCAAACTTTGAAAATTATATTTCTTAATCTGGAATTTGGCAATAATTTATTCAGAAAGATTTTATTTGGTGCACAGTGAAATTTGGGAACTCTCATTGTGACAAGTATAAATTCTAGGATGAATGGGAATTCCAATTTATTTGAGCTTTTTTCCAGTGTTGGCTGGCATTTAAAGTAATTCATTTTAAGAGGTATGGGAATTCCAATAAACACTACATAGTATGATTCCGAATCGCTTTGGATTACCATTATTCATGTGACATTAAAAAAAAAAAAGTTTAAGAAAAAGAAATAAAACATAAAATCTAAAAATAAAAAAACAATAAAAATAAACTTACGCATCACCAAGATATATTCCATCAAAGACGAGATCAAAATTGTTCTTCGGAGCATTCGGGAAGGAAAACAACTTGAAAGCGTTGGGTTTCGGAGGTAAGGCAGAATCAAGGGAACAGTCATTCTTCAACATCAGAAAGTCTCGTACATCGTGGAAACTTTTCAACTTCATTTCAATTGAGGCCATCTTCAAGATCTTGTCACTTTGAAGTTTGGTTTTAGGAGTCTAAAAATGGAAAAAAATCAAGTCTTGTCTAACAAAATTCCAGCTCATTATAGTCAGACCAGTAGGATGTAGACCTCACGGCTCATGCTAATTCAGTCTTTAAGCAATTGGTTAAAAATAGATTCTGTGTCAGTGACAACAAAATGATTAATAATACGCCAACACACATTCCACATACAATCTTATGCTTTCAGTCTTTAAGCAATTGGTTAAAAATAGATTCTGTGTCAGTGACAACAAACTGATTAAAAATACGCCAACACTCATTCTATCTTCGGTTTCCACAGAAGCTTCGTGGTTCACTTCCGCCTGAACTTCAAGGGAGGCTACCCTTGTAAAACTGACTATTCAGGCACACCTTGTGTCCCTTTCTTCTAGTTCTTTATTCTTAAAATTATTATTTATTATTACTAATTAGACTAGTTCCCGAGAGATAGCTTGGGGAACTATTGTTTTTGTTTTTATCATCATCATCATCATCATCATCATCATCATCATCATCATCATCATCATCATCATCATCATCATCATCATCATCAATGATTTTTGTATTATTATAGTTTAGTTTGTTTTTAGCTGTTTTATAAGAAAATTAAAAAGGAATAATAATAATAATAATAATAATAATAATAATAATAATAATAATTATTATTATTATTATTATTATTATTATTATTATTATTATATTATTATAATAAACAAATAAATACAATTAATAGTAACAAAGGCCTTGTATAACATTGTAGTAGTAGTAGTAGTAGTAGTAGTAGTAGTAGTAGTAGTAGTAGTAGTAGTAGTAGTAGTAGTAGTAGTAGTAGTAGTAGTACTAGTAGTAGTAGTGGTTTTATTTATTTATTTTTAAATTAAAGTACTCACTAACATGTATTTATTTATTTATGGATTTACTATTTTATTTATGTATTTATTCATTCATCCATTGTAAGGCACAAATCCAAATAACACAAATGATGTGTTTAATACCCCTCCCCTTCCTCCCTCTCTCTTTTCTCTCTCTCTCTCTCTCTCTCTCTCTCTCTCTCTCTCTCTCTCTCTCTCTCTCTCACTCTCTCTCTCTCTCTCTCTCTCTCTCTCTCTCTCTGGAAAATTAAACTTGATAAATGTAAATCCCTAATAAATTTTTTTTAAAGTTTCAAGTTTCAAAGAGTCTTTCTCTTTCTTTCTCTCTCTCTCATACACACACACTCACGCACACACACACACACACACACACACACACACACACACACACTAACACACACACCTTTACACTGCCCTACAACGGTCATTATAATAACGTATACTTCAATGGCCGAACAGCGGTCAAATTTAGACATAATCCTAGGTGCAGTGCGGCCTTACTGGTCAAGTAAAGGACATGTAATTCAACATGACACACTCGCCGCCATGTCGCCTTTGTCTACCGTAACCTAACCTCTTACCTATGACCTTAAGTCGTCCAGTGATCCTAAGCTGCCCTTTCGGTCATAGATCATACGTCACCACTCCACAAGTGCTTCTCACCACCTTTATATATATATATATATATAAGTATTTGTGTTGTTATCATTTTTCCTGTGTCATGTTGTATTGTGATTGTCGTTGCAGTTGAGATTGTTAGCTGTAGTGTTAGCAAAATCTTTTTTTTAGTATGCAACAAAGTATTGGTGATAAAACTAGCAGGAAAAGTGGTACAAATAAATAAATAAATAAATAAATAAATAAATAAATAAATAAATAAATAAATAAATAAATAAATAAATGCGAAGTGAAAACTGAAATGGGAAGCAACCGTTCACGTATTCAAACTTTTCTCGCTGACTTCCCTTTACCCGTCGACTAAAAAACGCTTTCTAGACATTGTTAAGGGCACAAAATTTCTGGAAGTGAATCTTCTCTTCTCGTGGACTGGGCCGGAAGTAAAACGTTTACCTATAACTTAAGGCCTTGTTGGCATAAAAAAAAATAGAGGGGTAGCCATAGCAAAGTTTTTTCTTTGTTGTTTTTTTTTTGTTGTTGTTTTTTTTTTGGGGGGTGGGGGGGTGGGGGGTGGGGAGAAGGATTTCTTTGGGGGTATTCCATGTCCCGAAAACATAGAAGAAGAAATCCTCCCAATTCTCCGAGAAGAAGTTGAGGCAGCAGTGCAATCGCTGAAGAAAGGGAAGTCAGCGGGAGTGGACAACATTCCCGCGGAACTGCTTCAAGCAGGAGGAGATTCACCATTATCTGTAACATTATTTTAATGATCCTAACCATTGTTATGGTACTCTTAAATGTAATACAGTTATGAGATAGGCAACCTGCTCAGTTGTGTCTTTGTTGTGTTTTTTTTTAATTACTAATATGTTTTAAGAATGTTGCTACTGCATTGTATTATGTAATTGATTGTTGACTGTCTATGTATAGGTAAATGTAGAATGTTCTAGTCATGCCTCTACCTTATAAGAACTGCCATTATAATCATGTATAGGCCGTGATATGTATAGTTTAAGACAACACTTAACTTGTGCTGTCATTAGATTATTTTGTGTGTGGGGGTGTGTTTGTGTGGGGGTGTGCTTTTTCTGCATGAATAAGGGGTTTAGATTGTGAATGTCTGTATTTGATTGGAATTTAAGGTTGCTGCTGTGCCATTAGAAATGAATGTGTCTCTGCTGGTTGTGTATATAAAATGTAGGCCCTATATATTGCATGCTTCTTGCGGACGACAAGCCAAAGACAAATTTCTCTATGTGATGAACATCAGACAAAAAAGTTATATTGTATTGTATTGTATTGTATTGTATTGTATAGCAAGATCTGGCAGAGTGGGGAGTGGCCTACACTATGGACCCAGTCGCTTTTTATCACTCTTTCCAAAAAGGTACCCTTCAGGAGTGTGAAAATTACAGCACCCTTAGCTGCAGCCTCAGCCATCCAAGCAAGGTCCTCTTGAAAATAATACTCAACAGGTTGAAACCCCAAGCTGAACAAATCATAGCTGAAGAACAAGCAGGATTCAGGGCAGGGTGAAATACCACTGAACAGATTTTCAACCTCAGAATAATCTGCGAGAAATACCTACAGCACCAACAACATCTATGTCATGTGTTCGTAGACTTCAAGAAGGCATTTGACCGAGTCTGACATGCAGCTCTGTGGGCAACCATGAAAGTTTACAACTTCAGCCCTAAAATTATTGAAGTCATCAAAAGTCTGTATGACAAGGCTACCAGTGCAGTCCTCCAAAACAACACCATCGGAAACTGGTTCAGAACAACAATCGGTGTCCGTCAGTGATGTCTACTCTCTCTAACACTCTTCAACATCTTCCTAGAGTGCATCATCATGTCAGATGCTCTTGCAGATCACGAAGGCACGGTCAGCAGAGGGGGTAGATCAATCTCCAACTTTGCGGATGACATCGATGGATTGGCTGGATAGGAACATGAACTTGAACAGCGGGTACAGAGGCTTGACACCAACTCCAGAGCCTATGGAATGGAAATAAGTGCAGAGAAGGAACAAAATGATGACCAGCAACACCAATGGCATCAACACGGACATCAAAGCTCAATGCCAATCCCTCAACACAATGCCTAGCTTCAAATATTTAGGATCCATTGTTTCAGACAATGGGTCCAGACAGAAAGTCCTCTCCAGGATCGCACAAACAACTGCTGCCCTGGCAAGGTTGAAGCCCATTTGGAAAGACAGGACCATTAGTCTACATTCCAAGATAAGACTGCTGCGCTCCCTTGTCATCTCCCTCTTCTTACACGCTTGCGAAACATGGACCCTCACATCAGATCTACAACGAAGAATACAAAGCATGGAGATGAGGTGCTACAGAAGACTTCTGGGCATTTCCTATACCCAGCACATCACCAACGACAAAGTCCGACAGACCATTACACAAGTTATTGGACAACACAATGACCTGCTCACAGTGGTGAAAAAACGGAAACTTCGATGGTATGGCCACGTCACCAGATCATCAGGTCTTGCAAAGACCAACCTGGAATGCACAGTGCAAGGAGGTAGAAGGAGAATGAGACCGAAAGAGAGGTGGGAGGACAACATTCGAGAATGGACTGGCTTGACACTGAACGAAGCCATCAGGGTTGCTGAGGACAGAGAAAGATTGAGTACGCTGGTTAAAAGATCATCGGTGGTGCCCCAACGACGAGACAGGATAGGAAAGGATTCCATCAGCACGAAATGTTGAAAACGATCTCTCCCACCTCATCTTCACCTGCTGTTTTTTTGCCGGGTGTCGGAGTCGAAGTACATTAGCGTCTAATACGGATTTTCTGGGTATTAAATGGATATGTGACAGGACTTGAGCATGTCTCAGGCTTTTAGCCGAGGCTGTTCACAAACAGTTAGCGTTACGATTATTATTTTGATGGTGGAAAAGTGATACGCATTCGTGCCTTCCCTTCCTCTCCATTCTCTCCATCTTTCTCTTCTTTACCCACCGCCGTGGCTCGGTGGTATTTGCCTGGGCACACTGATGACCCAGGTTTGAATTCCGTGGTGAACAAGATAACAGTGGCAGTTTTTAACTGTCCATCTTAGCAGTACGATTGATCTTGTGGTTCAGTGTTGATTTACGAACCACCCGACGAAACACAGGTAAGGACCTATAACTTCAATGATCATTGTGCGAAGTTTGGTCTCTTGATAAATAGTGCATAAAGGAAAGTTATTACTTTCTCCCGCGCTAAGTTGACGGTCTTTAAGTTTAATAATGTTATCCTTGAAACTGTTTGGGAATATAAATAT
This sequence comes from Oncomelania hupensis, assembly GCA_036898135.1. Classification (NCBI taxonomy): domain Eukaryota; kingdom Metazoa; phylum Mollusca; class Gastropoda; order Littorinimorpha; family Pomatiopsidae; genus Oncomelania; species Oncomelania hupensis. The sequence goes on from CM072519.1 coordinate 32,757,787, forward strand.
TTAGGTATCCTCTTTCATTAGAACAAAAGATTTTTGTTACGTTTGAGACGCGCACGATATATCCAATCGTTTTGTTTTGCAAAGCATGCAATAACTGAGTGTATATACCTTTGATTTGGTTTTGCGTTGTTGTTAGAAGAAGCTTTGTATAATGTTGATAATTTTCGTTGGTCGATATTATTGGAGAATTTTCTAGGGTTGCTTGTTTACTATCGATCGAAACATCTAAATAAATTTACTAGTAGCTAAGAGATTCTTCTAACCTAAATAAAGTTATATGACGTAAGACAGTGCATAGTTCTGGTGACGAATTTTATTTTGATGGGATGTAATTGCGTCACGCTGGAATGTTCGAATTTTCTCTAGAGTGTAGATAGGCTATATAAGTGCCGCACTGTTTAAAAGTGGAGAAGAGGGGCCGGGTAGCTCAGTTGGTAAGAGCGTCTTGCTAGTAACCGAAAGGTCGCTGGTTCGAATCCCGGATTGGTCAACGTGTGATCATATTATTTTCCCCTTTACCAACAACTGGCCCGCTGGTGTCAGTATAAATCGGTCCAGTAGTCACCTATATGCGAAAAGTGTCGTGTGACTATAATCTACAAACAACAAAAGTGGAGAGTAGAGGGGCCGGGTAGCTCAGTTGGTAAGAGCGTCTTGCAAGTAACCGAAAGGTCGCTGGTTCGAATCCCGGATTGGTCAACGTGTGATCATATTATTTTCCCCTTTACCAACAACTGGCCCGCTGGTGTCAGTATTAATCGGTCCAGTAGTCACCTATATGCGAAAGTGTCGTGTGACTATAATCTACAAACAACAAAGTGGAGAGTGGAAAAGGCGATTGAGCGATTGTATGCAGTTGTTGATGTACGCTGAATAAAGTTGGAAAGCTTCATACGACGACTCCTGCCTTGTTGCTGAGTGAACAGGTTGCGTGGATAAACGAATCTGAGTTACACTTATTAGGATTCAAACATCGGGGCTGAATCAACTACTGATATATATATAAAAAAAAACAACAACAGTGTAACATTCCTAAAGAACTTGAAAATCCAGAACGTTTCAGGTGAAAGTGCGATCTATGCGCTTTTAAGGACGTGTAGAAAGTTAGATTTGCCGCTTGATTTCCAGCTAGACCTCTTTGATAAACGTATCAAACCGATTCTATGTGAGGTATGGGCTCACAAAAAAATGGAAGAATGTGATACACGGCAACTAAATTTTTGAAAATGATCCTTAACGTAAAAACTAGCACGCCGACTGGCATGGTTTTGGGTGAGGTTGGCTGTATGCCTGTCTCTTTGGATGCCAAATGCGTGTTACTTTGGTTTTGGTATAAATTGTGCATCGATTGTTGTAACGATTCCACACAATTGTGCTTGTGTTTCGTCTGTGCTCTTATTTGTTTTCTCTTGGTTTTATAATGTTTGATCTCTTTTTGACGATCTCGGTTCGTCTTTCATATGGTTGGGTGGTTGTATTGAATTATTTTAAGAATCCAGTTAAACAACGTCTGAAAGACCAATTTTTCCAAATCTGGCATCATGATAGAAAATGAGCAAAACAGTTGTATTTCTTACAAAATTTTAAAGGAAATGTTTTGTTTTGAGGATTATTTAGTTAATTTGTCTCCACTTTTTAAGAATAAATCTGTTAAAATTTAGACTTCGTTGCCACAAACTTCCAATTCAAACTCAAAGATATATAAATATTCCGAGAGAAGAACGGCTGTGTTCCTTGTGTGATTTAAATGAAATAGGTGATGAACTGCATTATTTGTTTAATTGTATTATTATTCCCTTCTAAAAGACAACAGATTTTCCCTATTGCCACAGTAGATTAGGGATCGCCCAAATGTCTTCAAATTATATCAGCTAATGGACTCGAAATCGAAAAGCACACCGATGAATTTAAGTCGTCTTATTGGAATAATATTTCACTTTTTAAGTAATACCGCATGGTGTTTTTCTTCTTTTTCAAGTGCTTCAGTACTTTTTTTTTGCATTCTTTACATTGTTCTTTCACTTCACTGATGACTGTTGTTTTTGTTGTGTCTTGCATCTTTATGCGCTTGTTCTTTAATTTTGGGTACACCTTTTTTTTTTAAAAGAAGTTTACATGTGTCACAAATATTTGAACAGTGTAGTTTTTTTCATTCAGTATAATGTTATTGTTTGCAGTTATATGCTACTGTGTCTTGTAATATAATGCAGTTTTTGCAGTCATTATGTATATATTATGTATCCCTATCTCCCCCCCCCCCCTACCGCAACTCCTCACCACTTGTCTGGTTATACGGCCCCCTGGGCTGGGAGCAATTTGGTATTTGTTGTTTCGTCGTTTGTTTAATAATTCTTCTTTAAAAATATTTCAGGTTTCTAATGTGCGTTCGCGGCTGTTGTTATTACAACCACTTAAACGATCTCGATGAGGGAGTTGGATGGGTCTAAATCGAAAAAGGTATTTAGTTTTCCTATCTTCTTCTTTGTTTAGTCTTCGAAATTTTGGGAGACTTTCATTTAGCACAATTTTAGTAATCTAAGTCAGCGTTATGATTGTTATTATTTTATTAGACGCGTGACCTATTCTGCCTCTAATAACGTGCTTTCCTTGTACTGTCTTTTTAAACTCAAACTGCTAGTTTGTGTGTGTGTGTGTGTGTGTGTGTGTGTGTGTGTGTGTGTTGGTGTGGGCATGTAGAAACGATACTCTAATGACAGACACACGTGTGTGTGTGTGTGTGTGTGTGTGTGTGTGTGTGGGTGTGTGTGTATGTGTGTGTGGGTGGGTGTGGGTGTGTGTGTGTGTGTGAGGGTGTGTGTGTGTGTGTCTAGGTAGAAACGCCGTTATTCTGACATACACTTGAACCTCTACGTACTGTCTTTGACGGACCCCGTTATTTTGACGTCAAAACAGTGTTCCGTTAGGGTTAAGGCGGTGTTAGGCTTAGGGTTAGGTTAAGAGTTAGGGTTAAGGTTTGGGTTAGGGATAGCTTCAAAAATTGGAAAATGTCAAAATAATGTCAAAGAAATGGAAAGTGTGTCAAAATAATCCGTTTTTTTTTCACAACAGTCATCGGAACGTCGTTTCTACAAAAGTGTGTGTGTGTGTGTGTGTGTGTGTGTGTGTGTGTGTGTGTGTGTGTGTGTGTGTGTGTGTACGTACCTAACCATAACAGTGGGTTTATGCATAGGTTACACTTACGTGCAACTGGGTTTAAAAAAATACTGGGTTCCAAAATCTGAAACTCAGTTTTTTTAAAACCGGCTTTGCAATAGGAATAACAAAAAAAGTGTATACGCAAAGTCTGAGCGGTGAAACCCACAATTGCGGTTGAGTCAACTTTGAGTTTGAGCCAGTTAACATGCCGCGATGTGTGTTCCCGCTGGTCAACCAGTCGAATACACGCACTGTCAGGGGAAGTAACTCGGAACGCCACACGCTACGAGCCGGCTGGCAAGATGGAGGTACGTGTTTTTTCGTTTTATTCAGTTGTGTTTTGTCCTTCTGTCTCTGTAAATTGTTCTTTAATCTATATTTTGTGCTTCTAGGATGTGGCTTTAAAATGTTCCCTTGTTAAAATTTCAAGCTTTTTCGGTGTGCTTTTGTACTTTTAAAATCATATCAATTTTCGTGTGGAGGTTGTGGTCGATTGTCAACACAGGGTCTGCATTTTTGTTTGTTACTTTTTGAAGAACACAAAAATAAATTTGCTGCATTTTAAGCGTCCTTGTATCTGATATTAATGAAGAGTCTTGTGAAGTCTCTTGAACATTGAAACAGTTACCATGAGAAATGTATGTCTCCTTTGTTCACACTGGGGTTTTCAAAACTTGCATTTTTTCTCATTTACAAAAAAGACGGTCAGTGAAGATAGTACAAGAAGTAAATAAGGGAGGTATTGATGTGTTATTTTATTCATATGTAGATTGATTAAATAAATGTTTAAAAATATTTTTGCAGAATAACAATTTTAGTAGGCAAAATGCAATGTTATCAGAATAAAAAACAAAAAGCTTTTAACGTGTACCATTTATTATACTGCAACTTTTATTTTTCTGTATTTTCCTTGTGTTCTGATGTAATTTAAAAAACCACATGTTGCAACAAACAGTAAAATACAAAATTCTGGCTGCCGTTACCTACATAAGTTATAGCTTTTGGTTTATGGTTCACCTGTCTGTTTTCCTTGGATGAAGGGAAATAGAATATGTGAAAACTGATTGATGCATTAAACTGCTTAACATTTGGATTTTTTGTGGAGACCAAGCGTGTTTGCCAGTATCAAATTGTTGTATCTGGCAAACTCCAACAGTCTCAGACCCCTGTCATTTGTCTCGTTGTTGCAGTGGGGTCCACATTAATAGCTAGAGCACCATTTTCAGATCTGCATCTACTCCATTTCCCAAATTGTTAGCTGTAATTCTGAGTAAGCATAATTATTTTAATAAATTCTGTTATTCCTTTTTTTCCCAGAACATCCTGTTATGCCTCGAGTTTATCCGGTTGCGGAGAAGTCGCTGTAGTCCGACGACGACCCAGGAGGCGTTTGGAAGGAAGACGTCCCACTCCATCACCATCAACATCTTCATCGCCTTCATTGTACTCATCAGGTGACAGCTGGTGTGTGTCAGTACTTATTGAATTTTATAATATTGTTGTTCGCTTTGAAAAAAACACTCATTGATTGCTGTATAAAATCGGTGCCACAGCAAAGCAGTTAACAACTGGCAGCTCCACGCCTCAGATCAAACTGTGACCTGCTAACACAAGGTGTTGGTGGTATATTGTTTCTACATTGCAAAGGGGGAGGTGAGGAGAGCTTGGATGAGGGAGGAGAATGGGGGGGGGGAAACATTAGTGTACATGGCAGAGCTAGACATCCTTGTTGAATAAGATCAAAGTTTTAGCTCAATTTTACAGTTGTTAATGGGGCACATGAAATGCAGATTACATTATTATAATGTACACAATTCGCTCTGGGCTTTTCAGGTTGTGTAGGTATGCTTTGGATTTTAAAAAGCAGGCATGTTGAGGAACCTTTGTACTTGTGCTTTCATGGGGTGGCCTCGTGGCGCAGTTGATAAGTCGCCGGTTTCCTATGCCGAAGGTCGCGGGTTCGATTCCCGCAAGGGGCGAACGTATGTGACTTAGGTACGAGACTATTGAGGTCACCGAGGATTTTCTCCGGGCACTCCGGTTTCCTCCATCCCTTCAATAATGGTACAGGATGCAGTCAATATAAAAATTTCAAAAATAAAAAGTTCGATTTTCTTCCGTCTTCTAATAGCGATTTCCCTGCCTTTACACCACCTGTTTGAGTGATGTATGTGTATTTAGTGTGTGAGAGGGTAAATGAGACAGGTGAGCGTGTATGTTGGTATAGATCGCCGCGCTTTGAGCCTTGGGGAAAGGCGCGTACATAGCATCCTGTATTATTATTTATTATTATTTACTGAGTAGCTAGTAAGCATAAGAGTTTCTATAACTATTTTATAACTTGGTTGCTAGTAGCTAGTGTGTCGAAGTGGTTAGTGGGAAAAAATGCTGTCCCACTTCCTCCGGGCTTTTGTGCCCTTTTTTCCCCAACCTCTACCCCCTAAACTTTAAATGTGTTTTGCTTGTTTCTTTTACACTTTAAAGAGGGTGAGTAGTACATTCATGTACAAGAAAATTAAAGTCCCGAATATAATATTTCATTGATGAATCAGTAGACAGTATTGTCAGTCAATCCCTTTTTGTAGTTGAGCCAGTTCAAGCCTCTACTCTTTTCAACTTCCATTCCCTTCTCCCACCCCAGGCCCACCACCCCACCCTTTGACCATCCTCATCCCTTGGTTTGAAAATGTTCTTATGCCGCTGAATTTGTTATGTTGTTTAAACCCTGTGTTCTGATGCTGCTACTTGTTCGCAGGAGGACTGAAGAGCAGCATGAGGATTCTAAAGACTCTAATTCATCGGAAGGTTCAGTCAAGAAACAAGCTAGAAAAAGGCGTCAAAGCCAGCAGATCGAAATGCATACAACATCCCCATCAGCTTTGTTGCTGCCATCAGTGCTACCTCGTTCTCCAGGGTGTGAACCAAGTGCCATGAATCGTTTAGATATAGAATATATATTCAAATTTGTTTGCAAATCTATTCAAGATGAGTCCTAAATAGTAAAAAATTGCATGTTTAAATAATAATAATAATGTTCGTCATTTGTAAGGCGCCTTAGCCTAAGGATCAAGGCGCTGGCCGATACAGGATCTAACTCAAACCGCCCGAGACGCCACCCGCAGCCTTTGGGCGCATGGTCTGACGCCCGGACAACTGAGCACAATCCTGGGCAGCCAGGGATGGAGGAGAAGGACCAAGTGCATGCTGGGTGTGTTCTTGTTACCGGCACTCACCCGTCTAGGACATGAGCGTCAGGATCTTTAAAGTCCGTTATGATGGAATGCATGCGACACAGACTAGACCTCGGTTTATACTCTCATCCGAAGGAGAAGGAAAACAGGAGTAAAGTGTCTTTCCCAGGGACACAACACAATGGCCCGGCCAGGGCTTGAACCCGGGACCTTCAGTTAATGTTGTCTGTCTGTCTGCCTTCCATCTGTGCAAAACTTTAAAGTGGCTAATTACACGAGACCTCGAAAATTATCAGTGATTGAATGACTACACTTCAAGGTCAAGGTCACAGGTTCAACAAATGTTAGTCAAGCTATGTCAATTTTCCACAAAATTTCTTGTTAATTCTAAGTTATTAATATTAACTAAACTTCAGCTTGTTTGATGCATGATAGGTATCAATGAGACGCACATGCATATTTTGTCAACCTTGCTCCAAGGTGAAGGTCATTGGAGATGTCCAAAATAATAAAATCTTTTGCTGTAGTTTATTTTATCGTACATGAGTGCATTTATAGCTGGAGGTCAAGGTCAAGAGCATCGAAATATCAAAGCTTGTATTACTTTGCATTTTAAACCCACCGTTTCAATCATTTAACTTTTTTTTCTGGCATCTCATTTTTGTGTTATTTATTGGGAGTTCCATAAGGAGCATGTGAGTCATATGGACTTGCCTTTCCAGTGATTGATGGTGTTCATCATGTTCAAAGCTTTTTGAGGTGCTACTTGTCATTAAGTAATGGAAATTTACTGCTCTGTATTGTGTAGACTAGTTTTTAGGCCCGTTTTGTTATGTAGTAGATTTCTGTCTTAAACTTAAGAGAAAGCGTGGATTAATCAGGCAAAGTACCAAATTATATTTCTTTGCCAATTTAATACATATGTTATTCTCGGGGTTCTTGTTCATCAAAAAGCAATGTCAAGACTAATGACTATATAATAATATTCTGCTCTTCACATGGTTTTATTATACCTTTGAGGTGCTGGAAAAAAAACGAATTATAAGTGGTTGCACTCAATTGATCCTTATTCAGAATATATTAACGTAACGGGAAACCATAAACAATTTATGTAAAACTTAACTATATGAAGTTGATAAAAAAGTAATAATAATATATACAAATTATGCTCTACTAGACACTTTCAAAATAAAAATGTTAACAAATTATGTCTGTGTTATGTTGTTCATATGTTTGTTTTACATTACCAATTCTCTGCTTTTTTATTTTTCCATTCCTCTTCTTTTCCAATGAAGATTTGTATACTTTTCCACCCTTCTCATTCTTTCTTTTCCTCTGGAGATTTTATGCTTTTTCTCCACGCTTCTCCTCATTCTTTCTATTAATTCTTTTTCATACTCCTCATACTTTTTCTTCTTTCTCCTTCTTGCCTTTTCTTCAATGATTTGATTTAAATCTGGAAGTAAAGTAATAAATTGAACATGAAAAAATTATCCACAGTTAACATTTGAGAACGACAAGATATCTTTTTTTTGCAGATCTTCCAGTCTGGATTCAAATTAAAAAAAACTTTAAAACCATACAATACAAAGTAAATGTAAGCAAAGTAAATATGACAAAAATGTTTGCTTAATGCCGAATTTTTCTTTTCGATTTTTACTGACACCAGCTAATAATTTATTTTTTGGGCTATGGGGAGAAAAAGAGGGTCATGCACCGACCTATCCAGAGGTACACTGTAACAACCTCAGACCTTTCGGTTCTCAGTTCAATGCTTTAACCACTGAGCTACCGCCCAGTTCTTAAAGTAAATGGCAAAAGTCTATCCTTCAATAACAGCTCTAATTCTGTACAGTAGCCTATATATCAACTGAAAATATTGTAATTGAAATTATAAAAACAAAATCAGAGGAAATTCTGAGCAATAGTAAAAGTTGTTTTATTAGTTGAATTAAACTAAAAGTGTCAGTGTACTGCACTCACGTACTGAAAATCTTGCAAATGCAACCTTGGCCATTTATACGTTTTGGTTGTGTCCGTGTGTGTGATAAACCCAGTTTTTCCACAGAAACCCAGATGTCCAATATGCATGTGTAAAAACCCACTAGTATCAAATGAACCCACTATTTCATAGCGCAATTTCTCCTTTTGTTTTTGTCAAAAATGAAAACGGTTGTGACAGATAACCTTACAAGAGGCTATTGTATCCGTTGAGTGAATAGGAATGGTCTGTAATGAAGGGAAAGGATGGAACCCAGTTTGCCTTGTTTTGAACATAAACCCACTATTATAGTTTTGAACGTAGGTGTGTGTGTGTGTGTGTGTGTGTGTGTGTTTGTTTGCTAGTTTGTGTGTCTTTCTTTGGAACTGACCTTAAGGGAGTGGTCATTCTGGGATAACCTAGGTTTAGATTCCCCTTTGGGATCAAAGAGGTATCAAAAGGAGAGAAATGGGGAAGGGGTGGAGTCTCTGTGGGATAAATACATCCAACACTCCACCATTTACAAGTGTAGTTTTTTTTTATTTTCTTGTGGAAAATAGTCTATGTAAAATGTAGACAAATGTTGACGGAGGAGAGGGAGGTGGGTGGGGGTTATGGGTTGTGATGAGAGAGGGGTGAGGGTGTTGAGAGGGGTGAGGGTGTTGAGAGGGGTGAGGGTGTTGAGAGGGGTGATGAATCTGAGTTCCTACCTCGATCTTTGAACCTCTGGAAAAAAAAAATTTCAGTTAGAGGGTGAGGTATTATTATACAGTACTCCTCTTTTAACGTCACTACCGTTTAAGGTCACAACGCAGATAAGATCAATCAGGTTGTTGGTCCCGGCCAAACACCTTCTTTGTACCATTTAGAATAAATTCCTCGCTTAGCGTCACCTCGCATAAGGGAAAACCTACGTCAACCCCGTTTTGGTTCCCAAATGGAGGAGACTACTGCTTAAGAGAAATTGATGTCACAGATGACATCATTTATGAGGTCACTTCCTGTTTTGAGATGATGTCATATATTCCTTAAGTCTGTCACATTTTTCTTTTGAATTCATGTTGGATGGAATTTTTGTGACTGAGTTCCACCTAACCTTTATCATGATAATACATGAAAATAAAAAAAATGGGAGTGGGGGGAGAGGGGGGGGGGTAATTGCATCTGTAAAAAATAGCAGTACCTCAGCCATGAAAAGAAAATGTTCACTCTTATTATTATTATTATTATTATTATTATTATTATTATTATTATTATTATTATTATTATTATTATTATTATCTTTTTGTTTGTTTGTTTGTTTGTTTTTGTTTCCAGTGAGTCAAATCGAGAAGATTTCGCACAATGGCAAAAGCGGGACGTATTGCCACAATGGACCTTACCCTGAATTGACTTCATTCACTAGAAATAAAGCATGTGCCGTGGCGTAGACAAAGTGAACAATTCGTTAAACTTGTGTAAGGTTTTCTGCAAATACACCCAGTAACTGTCTTGGTGTATACTTTCTATTTTTTATTCTCATTTGCGTGCGTGCGCGTCAATGTGTTTGTGTGTGTGTGTGTGATAGTGTGTGTATGTGTATGCATGCTTGCATCCGTTCGTTTGAGTGTTTGAGTGTGTGCTTATGCATCATACACACACACAAAAAATACATTTACAGTAATGCATGCATACATACGCGCGCACCAACGTGCACACATGTACACACACACACACACACACGCACACATTGTCACACGACACAAAAATTTAGCACCTCGTATAAGATCAAGTTTTTTACTTGTAGTTGATCTTATCAGAGGACTGTTTAGGGTGCCCCTCGGATAAGATCAAACAAAAATTTGGTCCCGTGGGGGGTCACCTTAAGAGAGGAGTACTGTAGTCCGTTACAACAAAATGCAACCATTTTCCCCTCTACAACAGATAAAGACGACGACATGAAGGCCTGGGAATGTCTAACAAATTATCGTTCAAAACTTCCGCTATGAATTATGCTACGAGACAAGCCATATTAAAATCTTTATTCTGGCGGAGTGGAAACGATGATGCATTTGGGAACAGTCTATATGCATGCGGAGATCTTAGGGGTCTGCTGAGACGGAAACAACTACAGACAAGGGAGCAAAACAAAGAACCATAGGGTGGATGGAGAAAAAAAAAAGCGGAAGAACAGAAAGAAGTCGAAAGAAAAACGTGTGGCCTTCCTCAGTCCGCCATTGTGGCATTGTTTATCTTTATCAACCCCCCCCCACCCCAACCACCTTCACAACCCTCTCACTCATTTTCGCTGTGGATCATTTTCCTTGCCTCACTCTGCCCTTGTTTATTCACTCCTACCCTAGACTTCTCTTTTCCCTTCTATTCATCCATTCCTGCACCTCTGCCCTCCCCAACCTTACCTTTCTGTCATCTCTCTCCGTCACCGTTCTTCCTTCTCTCAATCTGGTACTGTTTATTGCCATCCTCTATTCTTTTCTCAGCTCACCCTTCCCCTTTCCCCCAGCAGCACACCCTCCCCCTCCTCTCTCCACTTCACCCCGCCTCAGCTTTCCATTTTCTATATCAACCCCGTCCCTCCTTTTTTTCTTTTGTGTCCACAGCCTGTGGACCAAGGAATATTTGGTGAAAAGTTCAACACGGAGAAAGCCACAGCGGGATTGCATTTTGGACTCTAAAGTTGATCACGCCTTATTGCGTTATTATTGATTCTCATTCTATCGTCAATGTTTTTCCCCAGCGTCACAAACGCCATAGCCTTTACTCCTGTTCTTGTCAAACAATACTATGAAACTTTGGAGGTGGGGAGGGAAGAACTATGGGAGTGAGAGTAAACAAATTAAATTTGTCCACAACCCTACCCCCCCGCCCCCTGCCCCCCGCCCCCCCTCTCTCTCTCTTTCTCTCTCTCTCTCTCTCTCTCTCTCTCTCTCTCTCTCTCTCTCATTTCAGCTTGAACAAGGTCAACTGTGGAATGTCGCAACTAATATTCTATTAGATTAGAAATACGAAACATGGTGACCAGTGAACGTTGGTTCGTTTAGGAGGATAAAGGATTTGAGTTGAAAAGCCTAGTTTCACAACCTGCCCTAAACGACAATTAATTAAACGCAGACAAAATTTTAACGTCCAACAATAGACATATAAATAGTTATAATCAAAATATATAAAACGATGCATCTCATCCACGAGTTTTGTTAGAATATTTTTTTCTAATTTAAAATCGTAATAAACTTTATAAACAGCGGAGGTGAGGTGGGGGGGGGGAGAAGGGGAATGCTGAATGCTTTCGAATACTTCCAGTTTTGCAAAGTTTTAGGATTCATTTAAAAATAAATTGAATTTTCTCCCTGAAATATTTACTGATTATACAAAAAATGTGTGCTAATTCGTAACAACACAGCGAAGTCGGACTAAGGAGTCCAGTTCAAAACCAATTATACTTTTCCTAGAGAATGACATTTGTTTACCAATGTAATGCTACAATTAGTGTACTTCCAAAAATAAATGACAACGGAACGCAAAAATGGTACAAAGCGCAACTATTTATAATTTATGTCAATGTTTTTCTTAATCTCGCTCTCATTCTCATACCATTTCCGGTCTCTGTAATTATAGATCCGATATTAGCAGAATAGTAATTTATTCTGCAATGCACACTGACATGTGTGTGTGTGTGTGTAGGTGTGTGTGTGTGTGTGTATGTGTGTGTGTGAGAGAGAGAGAGAAAGAAAGAGAGAGAGAAAGAACCATATTATATATATAAAATTGACTTTGCTGTCCTCACTCTCGTGGCTACTCGGCTCCATCACTACCAAACTATAACGGCCTCCAGCCGTCACCAAGCATCAGCACCAACGGATATTGAATGAAGTCTGGTTGCGCATTTGTTGCTTGAGTGGACGTGAAAAACGGCCGACCGTTATGTCCTTTAATGAAGTTAGCAGGAAACGTGCGAGTCACCATGTTGATACTTTCACTTGTTCTTTCTCAGTTAAATTACTAAGGATAGTTTTTGCCCCACTGTCAACTGACTCTCTTCACGAATGCTTCTTTTTCTCTCAGTCTTTACAAAGGATAAATTGTGCTATGAGAGTTTTGTTAGGTGTTCAATACTGCTATTTTGTATCTTTCATTCGACCTAACTAAAGTTAAAAGGAAATTTGGGAGACACCGGATCTCTCTCTCTCTCTTTCGTAAGTCTCTCTTTCGTAAGTTCCTCAATCCTCCTCAGTCGTTTTACTACATATATGTGACGGTGGGTCTATTGTTGCTGGGCTCGGCATAATGGAATGCTATTAGCCACTCGTCTTTCGTCGATGGAAATCGCTAGTTAATCTCCCGGTGACTAATCTTATTACATTTATAAGTTTAGCTCGGTCTGTGTTTAGGCTGGGGTTACAGAGATAGAAAGAAAATGGTAAAAGATTCACTGTCACACTAGCTCTCACACGGCTATGAAACATAGGTAGTCCAGCCACTTGTTAACAGTAAATATCACACATTTATTTCCTCTACCCTATACAAGATCTGCTAATCACTATATTAAATTGAAAGTCCAAATATCATTTTGAATAGTTCGCTCCTTGATAGTTCTATGCAGCTACTGTCTCATCATCGGGCTAATGGTGCGTTCTGCCCAAAGGGTCAGAGTTCTGGAAGAGTGGACAATTGGTGTCCTTTGCTAACAGTTTTGGTGCACGTTTTCGATATAACTTAGCTCTCGTTTCGATGAGCGGTGTTGTGGTGGAGTCTTTTCCTGGTTGACAGATTGGTGAGCTCTCGTAGCTCAGTTCGTGAGGCTCCAATGCAGGCCCAATGCCAGTGAAGACTTTTAATTGTCTTGCTTCTGCTCGGGCCAACGATGCCTGCTCGTCTGCAAAATATGAGACGAATTTCTGCAACACCGGTTCACTAAGGGTGTGCAGAGCGTCTCACTGAAGGCAGCAATAGCCCTCAGTGATAGCTCCACACACACACACACAAACACACACACACACACACACACACACACACACACACACACACACACACACAGTCCGTGGTCCCCTGGAATCTCCACTCTAATTCCTATACATATATAAATATGGTTTGACACTGAGCGAAGCCATCAGGGTTGCTGAGGACAGAGTAAGATGGAGTATGCTGGTTAAACGATCATCTGTGGTGCCCCTACGACCTCCGAGTTACGGGACAGGATAGGATAGGATATAAATATATATCATGGCTAAACTACACACATAAAGAAATAATTAATACTATACACATTCTCCGGTACAGCCACTTGTCTGCAATAATACACATAGGCTAAACAACAGTTGGTCCGTAGGTGGTACCAAAGAGCGTATTATAGAAAGAGAGGGAACTTGGAACAGAACCGCGAGACGGAAGATACGAGTTACGCTCCCTTGTCGACATGCTAAAAATGGCTCGTGGCAGAAAGACAAAAGGCGACCGAGTAAAACATGGCGGTGACTTTTGCACAGCCATCAATTGCCGTAATGCCAGATACAAAAAATTGGGATGGCAAGTTCTTTTTCAAGTTTCCAAGAGACAAAGAAAGGTAAATTGCAATCGAAACACTTCTTTTTTGTGTGTTTATATAGGCCTAAACCAAGACCGCTGCAGTGTTGTTAAAACAATCGGGGAGAGGCTTCAGTGATTTATGTTATATCTATTCTATGTGCTAAAACAAAAACTGTTTGCTTGCTGACAGTTTACGTTCAAAAGGTCGCTCACTGTTTACGTTGTTTCTAGGTTGTTTGACTATTATATATGTGCTTACATTTCAAACGTAGATGTTGTCTGATTGGCAGTTTGGCTTCGTCAAACTGCTTATGTTAACAAGTTAAATTAGACTAAGTCTGTTTTCTCCTCGTGATCAAATTCTGTGCAAGATAACCCCTTACCTAGGCACAAAAATGGTCCTTGATCTGTTGTAATCCCTTTTCGCTTGAGTGTAAACGGGAAAAAAAAGTAATGTAGAAACTCAGTCCTTGTTCTGATCTGTGAATTTCTGCACATTAGATCCATATTGCGTGGAATGTTGTAGTCTAGGTTCTGATTGTTCTGTCTGATTAATTAATTATTTTCCATGAAGTGACTGATGTTATTAAGCCAGTGATGTGGGAGGTGAGATGGTTGGGGGGGTAGGGGTGTAGGGGGACACCTGATATAAATTAAATTCACACTATTAGTGAAACATTTTGTTATTGTGCTTTATTGTGATTAATTGATTGAATGACAGAGCTCTCACTTCCCCCAACCTCTCTCTCTCTCTCTCTCTCTCTCTCTCTCTCTCTCTCTCTCTCTCTCTCTCTCACGATTACGGATTTACACAGTTTCGGATAAATGAAACAGTCTGTCATGCATATTTTAATTTTAAAATATCTGTCGTTGATTAAAAAATAATAAATTCCAGGGCAGAAAACGAACCTATGACATACACACATAAGCAGCATAAAAGCACCTAATAAATGTCAATAAGTAAACATAAAAAAAAAGACAGCAGTATCGGAATGTTAATAATAATGATGGTTAAAAGTTTGGTTTTTGCAAACGTTGCCATAAAAACGTTCTTTTGCAATGGCATGGGCTCAATAAGTTACCACGCACAGATCATTCATATAGCAGATGATGAAATATAGCCAGCCCGAGCAAAGGGAAATAATCCGTGAGAGCGTCTCGCATTTTTGTATAGGACATAATGGAAGTTCCCTCTCTTTCCGTAATAAGCTCTTTGGTGGTACTTCGTGGCGTCGAAACGGTTGTGTGCCCGCCACGTGGTCACGCAAATTTTGATTAACATTCACAATCCTAAACACGGTGTTACGTCTGAGATGCGCGCGGTGGTGCGAGTGGGACGCGCGATAGATCAGATCGTTTTATTTTGCAAAACATGCAATAATAGAGTGTATTTTTTTTATTTGATTTTGCGTTGTTGTTAGAAGAAGCTTTGTATAACGATGATAATTTTAGTTGGTTGATATTATTTGAGAATTTTCTAGAGTTGGTTGTTTACTATCGATCGAAGCGTGTGGATAATTCTAGGGGTAACTAGAGACGCTTCCATCCTAAATGTGGTTGTATGTCTGAGACAGTGATGACGAAATTTGTTCTGATTGGTTATAATTTTGTTTTGTCCGAATGTTCTTTCTTTCTCTGGAGTGTAGAGAGACTATATATTATGTACCGCACTGTTTGAGTAGAGAGGATTGTAAAGTGAAAAGTTGAGAGTTGGAAAAAGCGATTGTATGCAGCTGTTGATGTTCGCTGAATAAAGTTGGAAAACTACATACAACGACTTCTGCCTTGTTGCTGAGTGAGCAGGCTGCGTGGATAAACGAATCTGAGTTGCACTTATCAGGTTTCAAGCATCGGGGCTGAATCAACTGATAAAAAACAACGAGTGTAACACATGGCAAACTTCACAAACATAATACAGCAATAATATCAATACATCGCGATAAAACAAAAGATAGATCATTTACCATTTTGACAATGTCAGGCTGTGGCTAACTAGGTTGAATAGAATTTCACCAGTTCCTGCTTCTAGTCTTCCGTTAGATAAATCTTTCAGAGCGTAGCTCCTTCTTGCGTGCAGTCTACACAACGAATGAATCTACCTAGTCTGTGGTCCGCCTAAACCGGCTAGAACTAGTCTACCTGAGCTTACTCTGGCGTGGGTGGGTGTTCCTTTATGTGATGCGAATGAGGTCACTGCCTGACTGAGCCAGCGTCCGCATACATATGTGTAGCCCACAGTTGACTTTCGTCGTCTGCTGCACAACAACGTTAATTGACTAAGGTTAACGGGCTGACTTATTCAATGCGAGTATACGTAGTGCAGCTGGGTTAAAATCTAGTCTATCGCGACAATATATTACTGCTATATAATTATTACTACGTACACGCCTTTACACCACCGTCTTTGCTCCTTGTTCTTTCTCAGTCATTCAAACAAACTCCTGATAATAATCTGTCAAAAACACACATTTCTTTCTTTTTTTTCTTTCTTCCTCATCTTCACAGTTTTCCCAGATATAAGCAAGATACCGCAACACCCTCTCCTCTCTCCCTCACCCTATAGGCTATTCTTTGTCTCATTTTATCGTTTTTCCATTCGCCAGAGAGAAAATCGTCCCAAGTATCAGAGACCTATCAAGACCACGCGTCAAACAGATTCACACTTACTTCTTAGCAGCTTCTGACACTCTGTATGGAGGGAAATGAAGAAAAGAGGAAGTTGCTGGGGCTCAGAGGGCGAGAATGGAGAGTCGCTAAATCAAATTGCCAGGGCCTGTCGTTCACAGAGCGCTGCTAGCTGAGTGTAATCTGGTTTTATCTTAATAGAAATCTTGTCATCGTTCTCGCTAACACCATTTTGCGACCTGCACACGTTATAGTGGTGTAACCGTGCTGTCTTCTTGGTCAACCCTCCCCCTCCCCCTCCCCCTCACTCCTTTTTCCCTCCACCACCCTCTCCCGCCACTAAAATACCCTCCTGAAAATTAAGTGGCCGTTCGTTTGTGTGTTCATTTGTGAAGCCACCGAGTGCAACCTTGTCTTTTTGTTTCGTCACTGGATTGCAGACTCATCATATGTATTCATTATTTTTTTTTTTAAAAGAAAATGAACATTGGGCAATCTGCATTAGAAAACACTTGGTCTTCATCTTTCTGCGCTAATTTGTTCATTTCAACTTCCTTCAGTTCAGAAGTTATTACCGTTGCTGTCTAGCTGGCATTCGTGGCTGAATGACAATATCTCGATTACTATTTAATTATATTTAACATGTTTAGTTTAAAATACGTTTTGAATTAAATTAATTCATCATAATAATGCCTAAAATGAGCCTTTAATTCATTTAGCGCTTATTAATGCACTAAACAAACATAAATGTTCTTTATTTATATACCTGAAGCATTAAGCAGGAGGAGTACCTTAATCTTTCCTCAAACAGAAGCCATGGGAAGCATTTCTACCACATTGGCATCTTGTCATAAACTGTAACCAAGTTTTGATGAATCTCGTTCTGCCTTACTGCTCCCAACTGCTTGTCTGTTCACTTTGCGACATTCTTGCATTCATTTGTATCAGCAACCACTTCTAGCAACAACCTGGTTCGTCCTATCCAAATTTCCATCGAATTTGGGCATTTTTATTTTTCATTCTGGTGTCAGCAACGTCTGACGTGTAGTCATAAGTTAAGAGTCTGGCGAGTTTCTTTCCCCACAATCTCCCTGTTTTATTTATACGTATGCATTAAGTGAATTGATGAAGTCGAAGGTAATGAGGCAAATAGAACCAGAATAAAACCTTTACGTCGTTATTTTAGTTTTTATTTCTGATGTCAGCAATATTTATTGTCAGCAATAGTTCAGGCTCTAGCAAGCTTGTCTCTCAGCCTACCCCAGGATTTATTTTACAAATATACGTTTAATTTCAATACACTGAGTTGGAAGGGAAAAAACACAACACATTTTTTGTCGTCTAAACCCTCAGTTCAATGTACAAATCTAGTGCGGATTTTGAACTGTTTCTAAACTGGTTGTGATGTCAGGACAATAAGATCGATATCTATTACCAAAATACATGTAAAAATGGATATTTGTGCATTCATTTCGTGTCCAACCAGCTTTCTCCCCTTTTAATCCGATTTACGATTGTCAGTCTTCATCTGCCTGATAATACTGCACGTATTACAGGTATTACATTTCTTTTCCCAACACTCCAGTTCTCAACAAAAATTGTAATATTGCTTTCTAGTATATTATTTTATACTGTGTTTTTTTTTTAAAATTTCTATTATATTCTGCTCTATTGCAGTATGCTAGTGTATTCTAATATAGTATTTTATACCATTATTGTACAGAGATAATAAATGACAAGTAAATAATGGAATGACAAATTTCATTACTTGGCAAACACAAAATTCACAATCCAGTTAACATTAGAAATGTATTTTATCCTCTCTCCCACCACAACCCTTACCCCACGCCCCACCATCTCCCTCTATTTATCCCAGATGATGAAGCAATTCCTTAATAAAAAAAACCATAGCATTTAAAATATCACAGCAACAAAGAAACAAGAGCATCATTGCTATTGCCAGGCAAATCTAAACAAGAGACAGCCGCGCTCTTCTGTGTTATCATCCCTCTCATCCCCTCTTGATACCAATAACAAAAGCAAGGGTTGGAATTTACAGCGCCGTTTGATATGGTAGGAGAGGAATCAAATAATAATTTAGCACCTAATGACGCATGAAGAATCAGGCAGCTTAGTGCAGCGCCCAATCCTCATTTCCTGTCAGCCTCAGATGGCGCTCGTGCACCAAGTCACGCGTGAAGCCGAGTCTCGTGACAAATCCCGCCACGCGCGAGAATAGATGCCCGAAACGTAACGTTTTCGCTGTCACTCGTTCCTCTTCCAGGGATGCTCACTTTATTTGAATTTAAAAAGAAACAAGAAAATAGCCATATGTTGATGCTTTCATTTTCACGGTTCATTTGGGATAGAATGGTATCAAGTCGTGTCGAGTTCAGCGGGAGGGCCAATGGAATTTCAGAACTAGTCTCTTGTCTCCAAATAGGAAAATAAGAAATATTGGACATGACAAACATTTCATCAATCCTAATCATTTTACACAGTTTCATCCCGAGATTGTGTTAATTTAAAAAAAAATCCACTTACAATGTTTTGGTCATTAGGATGATTTACGCTAAAACCGGGAAGTGGATTGCAAAAGTGAAGAACTCTCATGTTCGCCTGCTTCACGTCAAAGATCAGAACTGCCCAGCGCGTTTAAATCCCATTAGTGTAATGGGCGGAGAGACACAGGAAACAGAGAAAACGGAAATTCCTATTTAATACTTTGTTGTTGGATGTAGTGGTTATGACGTCAAACGGAAACGGAAAAGCATGAGAGCGAGTCTGATAAATACATCTTTTGTAGGCCTAAATTATAAGCGCGAACGTCGGTTACAGATCGCTGCGTACTGAGTCTGATTTCTCCTAAAAGCGCGTTTGTAACACTCAATAAGTATTATTTACTTCTTATTATTAGATGGCCAAGGCAAGAACATTACATTACATGAATATTGCTTTAGGTCCAGCGGACTCTTCCGAGTCAAATCAGGACCGGACAACCCGTGATCCGCATAAAAGATCTGCTGAAACAACCTTAGTGGTAAAACTGAAAGCTCTCTACCAGCCAGTCACTTTACAATAAAGACATCCCACGCAGGGGACGCTGAGGCTGTACTCTAATTTATCGAACCCCCGTTTACAAAAACAAAATAGAATACAAACATCATTATAAATTATCAACAAAACACATACATATATAATGCCTACATAGCTAAATAAAAACATCATAGGAAGCCCTAGTCACCACCTGGCAGAAAGCGTCCAATATTCCCAAGCTGATCCAACAGACCTCATACACAAATAAGGAGTCTTGTCCCAGAAGAGTTTTCAAGAAAAAAGGTAGGTGACTGGTCCAGCGAAGAAGAAGATAGTATAGCAAGATTGACAGAACAGAGCAGGAATGAGAAAGAGCAAATGAGAAAGACATCGACAGTGGGAATTTAAAGCACTAAATTTCCAGAAAGTGGGGATACTATTTATACTGAAACCCCCGGCACCCCAACGGGGGTGCCAAGGCAAGAAGACGAGTTAGGAGAAAGCAGAAGGACAAGAAGAAGAAATATGATGATGATGATGAGGAGGAGGAGGAAGAGGAGGAGGAGGAAGAGGAGGAAGAGGAGGAGATGAAGGATGATGATGATGATGATTGTCATGATGATGACTCACATCGACGTGTTAACTGATTAGGGTCTTACATGCCCCGAATAACCAATTTATTACAGCATACTCAGTGCAGGAAGGGGAAAAAAAAGTGGAAGAGGGTGTATCATATCAAAATTGAATCTTTTGGACTGAAGAAAAAAAAATTCAATTTAAATAATTTTATATCCTGAAAACGTGCGTAGGGGTTTAAATGCTTGTAGTTTAGGGCACAATCAATCGTAAGTATAATACAATAAGCCGGGCTCGTATTCCACGTTAATATGAGACGATCCACACGTTAATATGAGACTATCCACAAAATGTTTTTATGTTAATGGTGTACAAGCCGCTGTAAACCTTTACACTTTTAAAAGGTTATAATAAATCACTTTTTTTCTTTAAATTTTATTTTTGTGTGTGTACTTTATTTTTTTGTTGTTAAAAAAAATCTTAATGAAAAAAACATTTTTTTAACTCTTCTTGTAAAATACATTGTACAGTATATTTTCAAATTATACACTTGTGACTATTTTTGTCAAGTCAGATCAATATATTCTTTATTCCATCAGAAATGAAAATTTGGTTTGCCACAAGGATACTCACTGTATAAAAACCCATTACATAGGGCAAAATAATAAATAATTAATTATCAACAAAATAAACCTGTTGTGAGAATGATTTGTGAGATGGGAGTTTACACGTGGAATGAAAAGCACGTAGACACTCAAGCACACACTCGCATACACCATGTGTAGCCATTGCGGGCCTTTACATGTTCGTGTACATGCGCGCGCGCACTTGTGTGTGTGTGTGCGTGCGTGTGTGTACCTCGATTTCGAGACATAAGTTTTCTCTGTGTCCTAACTTGGCAATAAAATAAATTGACTTTGACTGCAATGGTGAATTTCTTAAATTTACATTTTTAAAATTACTCTCTTCCAATAGTTTTAAATCTGTTATAATCCAATATTCTTTTGCCTTATTCTTCACGAATTCCATACCATGTATGAATAAATGCTAAGTATGAAGAACAACAGGAAAAGTTCACAATATATAACCTTGTTATAATGTCCAGAATTATAAGGATTCTTATAGATAACACCTCATCCCCACCCCGCAACCCATTAACCCTCCCCGCCCACACCCCGCTAACAGTGAAACCTAACAACCTTGTGCTGATTATCTGCGTCTAAAGAATACCCCCACCAACAGCTCTCGTTAATCATCACCATCACCATCGTCATCAACATCATCATCATCGTCATCGTCATCAACTCCTTAAAAGTGAAGCCAAACTATCTGTTTTGGTGATTTGAGCCTGAAGATTATCACTACCGCCAAAGCCAAACTATCTGTTTTGGTGATTTGAGCCTGAAGATTATCACTACCGCCATCATCATCATCATCATCATCATCATCATCATCATCATCATCATCATCATCATCATCATCATCATCATCATCATCATCATCATCATCATCATCATCAACAGGAAGCAAACAGTTCTCTGGGGAAATCTTCATCAAAATCGTCTGCGGGTACTGAATGGTCCTTTAAAAATTCACTTCCTCCGTTCCGTTTTCCGGTCCCATCTTTTCTAGTGTCACATTTGATAGATTCGTTGCTCAGATCGTTTCGTTCTCCAATCCTACGTTTCACGTTTGTTTCCATCAACAGCAGCAATCGTTTGGGAAAATTAGTCAAAGCTAGTGAAGAAACAGGGTAATAGTGCTTTGGCTATAGAAGAACTAATTAGTTGTTGGCTGGCCAAACGACGGTGATGGCAACCTTCAAAGGTACATACAGAAGAAAGAGTAACAGCTGGTCTTACAAGGAATTTTTATTTTATAGAACAGCCTACAGCGCCTTGAGCTGGGAGCCAAAGTTCAATACATTATTGTAGGCTACAATTCAGATTTGTCTGGCGTTAGGATTCGTATTTACATCGTTCTAGAAGAAGAAGAAGAAGAAGAAGAAGAACAACAACAACAACAACAACAACAACAACAACAACAACAACAACAACAACAACAACAACAACAACAACCACTACCGCCAAGAGGAAAAGGAGAACAACAACCACGAGGAAAAGAATAATAAAAAGAACAACAGCAAACTTAAAACCATGCATGCATTTTGAATGGAATACACCTTTAGGAATAAATACACCACCACCACCACCACCAACAACAACAACAACAAAAACTACAAACAACGACAACAACATGAAACCCGAAGAAGTGCTTGCATTTTCAATGGAAAACGCCTGTAGACAGCTGCCGTGGTTGATCAGAGTGTGTGGAAGAAGTGTGAAAGAGATTAATGTGTGTTGTTCGGGATGAGGCTGATTAGTGGGCTTAGGGATGCGGCGTGGGACCTTCTCGTTTTGCCAAGTGGCCCTGGGGACCCCCTTTCAGTTCACAACACTTAGCCATCCCACTTCGTAAAAGACTAACAAGGGAGTTGGAATTCTCTCCTGATTCTTCAGAAGTTTTTGTTTTTTATTTATTTATTTTTGTTTTTGTAGTTTTATCTTTTCGCTGCAAATAAATGTTTTACTTTTACTTCCACTAAGAACTTCCCAATAGAATCGCAGAAGCGCATGACTCGGGGCGACACATTAGTGTTTCTAAACCAGTGGTTTTGTGTTTGTGATCGTGAATGGATTTGAATGCAAAATAGTCGTGGGGAAGAAATGAGCGCACATTTGATAATGATGGGGCAAGGAGGACGACGACGACGACGACGACGACGACGACGATGATGATAATGATGATGATGATGATGATAGACGACATAGATGATTGTAGACCTGTAAAGCGCACAATTCCACGCTGGCAGCATGCTCATGGCACACACAGAATCAAGAACGCAGAAAGAAGAACAGTGACCTCTGCACATGAGGTACCCCTTGGGGTCATGAGCAATCTTGCCACTGTAGATTGTTCTAACCTATAAAGGGAAAAGTGAAAGCCCCAGTTGAAAACCTGTCTCTCCTTTATAGGCAAAACTGATTCACTGCGGCAACAGTTTCCCCCGTTGGAGTGCCGGGGGTTTCAGTATAAATAGTATCCCCACTTTCTGGAAATTTAGTGCTTTAAATTTCCACTGTCGCTGTCTTCCTCATTTGCTCTTCTTCGCTAGATCAATGACCTACCTTTTTTCTTGAAAACTCTTCCTGGACAAGACTCCTTGTTTGTGTATGAGGTCTGTTGGATCAATTTGGGAGTGTTGGACGCTTTCTGCCGGGTGGTCACTAGGGCTTCCTATGATGATATTATTTCGCAATGTAGGCATTTTATATGTATGTGTTTTGTTGATAATCTATAATGATGTTTGTATTCTATTTTGTTTTTGTAACCGGGGGTTTGAGTAGTTGGGGTAAAGCCTCAGCCGTCCCCTGCTTGGGATGTCTTTATTGTAAAGTGACTGGCCGGTGGAGGGCATTCAATTTTCCCATTAGGGTTGTTTCAGCAGATCTTTTATGCGGATCAGGGGTTGTCCGGTCCTGATTTGGCTCGGAAGAGTCCGCTGGACCTAAAGCAACAATCAATCAATCAATCAATGCACATGAGGTTAAAAAAGCAATTGCACAGTCATGTACAGTGCATTTCGGTATGTACGTTTGTGTGTGTTGTTGTTGTTTGGGTAATGGGGGTAAGAAGGTATGGGGAAACTCAATTCGTTAATGGAAAAAGAAGAAATTACTGTAGCCCAAAAGGACTATGGAAGTAGTTCACGTCCTGCTTATGACGAGATAATTCATAGTGTGACGAAAAATGCCAATGACGTGTAATCTCGTCATCATCATTGTGACCTTTTTTTTTTCGGTACAGGTAAACTGTCAGCAAAACAATTACATACCATTTTAAATGGGGAAAAATTGTCTTTGTCAAAATTATCATTTCTTGACTTTTATGTACACGTTTGTTTCTCATTATTGTACACCATTTTACAGTTCAGAACATTGGCCGTTTAACCTTCGTAAGTTAGGAATGATGACGCTTTTCAGTGGCCGGAGGCAGCCCATCCCTTCACCCCCCTACCCCCGCCTCAACCCCATTCCACACAATATGCCCGTAAAGCTGATGCGTTAAACAGGGGCATATAGGTTACAAGAACGCGCATAACGCACATCCAAATATAAAATTTATAACATGATACGATTGCCACCTTCTTTCTTTCCACTATCTCTAATTTGAACTACAAATTAAATAATTAATTAAATAAATAAATCCTATCCGATCCTATCCCGTAGTACTAACTCGGAGGTCGTAGACCACAGATGATCGTTTAACCAGCGTACTCCATCTTTCACTATCCCCAGCAACCCTGATGGTTTCGCTCAGTGCCAAACGAGTCCATCCTCTTTTTTGGACCCTCTCTTCTTCTACCTCCTTACACTGTACCTTGCTGGATGGTCTTTGCAAGACCTGATGATCTGGTGACGTGGCCATACCATCGGATTTTCCGTTTTTTTACCACTGTGAGCAGGTCATCGTGTTGTCCAATAGCTTGTATAATGGTCTGTCGGACTTCGTCTTTGGTGATGTGCTGGGTATAGGAAATGCCCAGAAGTCTTCTGTACACCTCATCTCCATGCTTTGTATTCTTCGTTGTAGATCTGATGTGAGGGTCCATGTTTCGCAAGCGAGTAAGAAGATGGAGATGAAAAGGGAGCGCAGCAGTCTTACCTTGGAATGTAGACTGATGGTCCTGTCTTTCCACATGAGCTTCAACCTTGCCAGGGCAGCAGTTGTTTGTGCGATCCTGGAGAGGACTTTCTGTCGGGACCCAATGTCTGATACAATGACTCCTAAATATTTGAAGCTACCCACTGTGTTGAGGTATTGGCCTTGGACTTTGATGTCCGTGTTGATGCCATTGGTGTTGTTGGTCATCCTTTTGGTCTTCTCTGCACTTATTTCCATTCCATAGGCTCTGGAGGAGGTGTCAAGCCTCTGTACCAGCTGTTCAAATTCTTGTTCCTCTCCAGCCAATCCATCAATGTCATCCGCAAAACGAAGGCTGGAGATTGCTCTACTCCCTATGTTGACTGTGCCTTCGTGATCTGCAAGAGCATCTGACAAGATGCGCTCTAGGAAGGTGTTGAAGAGTGTTGGAGATAGTAGGCATCCCTGACGCACACCTATTCGTGTTCTGAACCAGTTTCCGATGGCGCTGTTGTGGATGACTGCACTGGTAGTCTTGTCATACAGGCTTTTGATGACTTCAATAATTTTAGGGTTGCTATTGTACACTCTCATGGTTGCCCACAGAGCTGCATGCCAAATTTGGTCAAACGACTTCTTGAAGTCTACGAGCACATGATATACAATACAATACAATACAATACAATACAATACAATACAATACAATATAACTTTATTGATCTCAAACTGAGAAATTCGATACATGGTCTGCAATCCGACATAAAAATTGAGAGTACATGGACAAGAACTAAGAAACGTATCGGCACATTGTGCATACATAATTATAAAACACAACATGTTGTTGGTGCTGTAAGTATTTCTCGCAGATTATTCTGAGGTTGAAAATCTGTTCAATGGTACTTCGCCCTGCCCTGAATCCTGCTTGTTCTTCAGCTATGATTTGTTCAGCTTGGGGTTTCAACCTGTTGAGTATTATTTTTAAGAGGACCTTGCTGGGATGGCTGATGAGGCTGATGGTGCGGTCCTGATAAATAAATAAATAAATAAATAAATAAATAAATAAATAATTCTTTGTATACGTGTTACATATGTATAGTTATTTCTAATACTGTTCAAGCTAGAATGTTTTGTAATTTTTTACAATCGTAAGAAAGATTTTCCTGGCAAATAGTTGTAGCTCGGTGCAATTCTGCTTTGGCAGTGAAAGGGTTAAGAAGCTAATTGGTCACGAAAGTGTGCGTGAAACGGGGGATCAAGCTTTGGTGAGCGTGTGTGTGTGTCTGTGTGTGTGTGGGTGTGGGTGTGTGTGTGTGGGTGTGAGAGAGAGAAAGAGAGAGAGAGAAAGAGAGATGCCACAGCTGTAGCCCAAAATTCGCCGCACAGGGAGTGCGAATATCAGCATGAACTAACTTAAGATCTAATTGACATGAGCTTTACGACCTTGACCCTTCCTGACCATGAATAAACCCCCTTGGTGGCTTAAGTCCAGCTCACAACATAGCATGCTAGATGTCGAAGGTCAAGGGTAATTAACCCGAGACGTTCGTTAAGAGGAAAAGTGTAATGAGGTGAAGAGAATGTCAGTGAGGCAATAAAGGAGTCGAATTTCTGTAATGACTCTTTAAAGGGCATTTCACCTTTTGTTGTCGTTGCACTGGCACATTCAAGGACCCAGTCATCGAGTCAGCGAGAACGAAAAAAAAACAAACACGCAAACAAAATAAAACAATGCACAACAGAAAAAACCCAGTGGTAATGATTAATACTTGCAATAGAAGAAGAAGAAGGAGGAGGAGGAGGAGGAGGAGGAGGAGGAGAAGAAGAAGAAGAAGAAGAAGAAGAAGAAGAAGAAGAAGAAGAAGAAGAAGGAGGAGGAGGAGGAGAAGAAGAAGAAGAAGAACAGCAGCAGCAACAGCAACTACTACTACTACTACTACTACTACTACTACTACTACTACTACTACTACTACGACTACTACTACTACTACGACTACTACTACTACTACTACTACTACTACTACTACTAATAATAATAATGTAGCCGTGTTGGCTACAAAAACTTCTGACCGATATGATTCGTAAGCCTTACTCTGTATCTCATGTATGACTCTGTATGACACGTGACTTCCTCCGCCTCACATGCAAGGGAAAATTTTGGATCGTCTATGTCTTCTAAAAAGTGTCTTTATTTTGTACTTCTACCAACCAATATTTTGTGCTGTGTCGTTTATTAACCTACTGTGCTTCAACAAAATGTGTTTTATATGGTACTAATCAATCTTCCTTTGATGTTCCGACTATGTGAATCTTTGAGGTGGGCAGATCCTTGTTGGTGGCCATTGTTGCTACGTGCTAACTGACAATTGTATTTCGTTGTGTGCTGCTTCTGTGCTTGGACAAATTCCTCGCGTGACTGTTTGTGATGGATGCGGGCATTCTGCTGGACTGTGTGAAGCACAGGGAACGTTTTCTTCGCCTCTTCGCTTCGCTAGCTATCATCTCCATTGTTGACATGGATCAATCGTGGATCTAGAGTTGCGTCATTTGAGTCATTCTTACGTCATATTAACACTACCGCAGTCTGGACGGGAGCTCGTGGATTGCGTCTGCAGTCTAAACCCACGTCATTTTCATGATGTAGTGTTCCAAACTAAATATACGTCATGTCCTATCCTATCCTATCCTGTCCCATAACCCGAAGGTCGTAGGGGCACCACAGATGATCGCTTAACCAGCATACTCCATCTTTCTCTGTCCTCAGCAGCCCTCATGGCTTCGCTCAGTGTCAAACCAGTCCATTCTCGAATGTTGTCCTCCCACCTCTTTTTCGGTCTCCCCCTTCTTCCACCTCCTTGCACTGTGCCTTGCAGAATGGTCTTTGCAAGGCCTGATGATCTGGTGACGTGGCCATACCATCGGAGTTTCCGTTTCTTCACCACTGTGAGCAGGTCATCGTGTTGTCCAATGGCTTGTGTGATGGTCTGTCGGACTTCAATGTTGGTGATGTGTTGGGTATAGGAAATGCACAGAAGTCTTCTGTAGCACCTCATCTCCATGCTTTGTATTCTTCGTTGGAGATCTGCTGTGAGGGTCCATGCTTCGCAAGCATATAGGAAGATGGAGATGACCAGAGAGCGCAGCAGTCTTACTTTGGAATGTAGACTGATGGTTCTGTCTTTCCAAATGGGCTTCAACCTTGTCAGGGCAGCAGTTGTTTGTGCGATCCTGGAGAGGACTTCCTGTCGAGACCCATTGTCTGACACAATGGCTCCTAAATATTTGAAGCTGTGCACTGTGTTGAGGGATTGGCCTTGTACTTTGATGTCCGTGTTGATGCCATTGGTGTTGTTGGTCATCATTTTGGTCTTCTCTGCACTTATTTCCATTCCATAAGCTCTGGAGGTGGTGTCAAGCCTCTGTACAAGCTGTTCAAGTTCTTGTTCCTCTCCAGCCAATCCATCAATATCATCCGCAAAACGAAGATTGGAGATTGCTCTGCCCCCTATGCTGACTGTGCCTTCGTGATCTGCAAGAGCATCTGACATGATGCGCTCTAGGAAGATGTTGAAGAGTGTTGGAGAGAGTAGGCATCCTTGACGCACACCGATTGTTGTTCTGAACCAGTTCCCGATGACGCTGTTATGGAGGACTGCACTGGTAGCCTTGTCATACAGGCTTTTGATGACTTCTATAATTTTAGGGCTGATGTTGTAAACTTTCATGGTTGCCCATAGAGCTGCATGCCAGACTCGGTCAAATGCCTTCTTGAAGTCTATGAACACATGATATAGATGTTGTTGGTGCTGTAGGTATTTCTCACAGATTATTCTGAGGTTGAAAATCTGTTCAGTGGTACTTCGCCCTGCCATGAATCCTGCTTGTTCTTCAGCTATGATTTGTTCAGCTTGTGGTTTCAACCTGTTGAGTATTATTTTCAGGAGGACCTTGCTGGGATGGCTGATGAGGCTGATGGTGCGGTAATTTTCACACTCCTGAAGGTTACCTTTTTTGGGAAGAGTGATGACAAGCGACTGGGTCCATGGTGTAGGCCATTCCCCACTCTGCCAGATCTTGTTACAGATAATGGTGAGAGCATCAGTCATCGCTTCTCCTCCTGCTTGTAGCAGTTCCGCTGGTATGTTGTCCACTCCCGCTGACTTCCTTTTCTTCAGCGATTGCACTGCTGCCTCAACTTCTTCCCGGAGAATTGGGAGGATTTCTTCTTCTTCTCTGCTCTCAGGACATGCTAGAACTGATGGGTCTCCATTTGGTGTATGGTTGTAAAGGTCAGAGCAGTACTCTGTCCATCTGTCCAAGACTTCTTGTTCTTCTGTAAGGCAAATGCCAGACTTGCTTTGGATAGTGGAGACTTTGGGCTGTTTAACACTTGTCAGCCGCTTCACAGTCTGGTAGGCCTTCTTGCTGTTGTTCTTGTTCAGATTGTTCTCTATTTCCTGGCATTGATCTTCTATCCAGTTCTCCTTTGCTGTGCGCATGCCTTTTCGGATGTCATTGTTGATTTTTCGGTAGACATCAGCTCCCTGTGAGGTGTTCTTTTTCTTTTTTAACTCTCTTCGTTTATCACACAGATCCAAAAGTTCAGGTGTGATCCACGGCTTCTTCTTTGGTCGGTGCTTGCCAAGGATCTCAGTGGCGGCATCTGTTACAGCTGAGTTGAAGGTATTGGTCATGGTGTTGACATCTACTTCGCCTGCCCCCAAAATAAGCAGTGGTGCAAATTTCCCTCCAATTGTGGCCTGAAATATTTTTGCCACCTCCGGGTCTTGCAGTTTGTCCAGGTCGAACTTCAGCCTAGTGCACTTTGCTGTATTTACTCTCTTCAAATGGAGCCGGAAAGACATCATCACGAGATCGTGGTCACTTCCAATGTCTGCTCCTGGAAAAGTGCGTGTCCTGCCAATGTTGATGCTTGATCTGAAGCGTTTCTTGACCATGATGTAGTCGATCTGGTTGTGATGTTCCCCGCCGGGACTGTGCCATGTCCATCGTCTGGATTTTTTGTGGAGACCAAGCGTGTTTGCCAGTACCAGATTGTTGTATCTGGCAAACTCCAATAGCCTCAGACCCCTGTCATTTGTCTCGTTGTTGCAGTGGGGTCCGCATGTGTCTCCCCAGTTGTGGTGCGCATCTTGGCCAACCTTGGCATTCCAGTCGCCTTGCACTATGACTATGTCCTTCTTCGGCACTTGGTCAAGGACCGCCTGTATATTTTCATAAAAATCCTCCACTTCGCTGTCTTCATAGTCTGATGTTGGGGCATAGGCCTGGATGATGGTAATGTTGAAAGGGGTTGCTCTCAGACGGATGGTAATGAGTCTACTGGAGACTGGGCGGCAACCCATGACAGTGGCTAGAATGTTCTTGTGGACCAAGAATCCAACGCCGTGTTCGTCCCTGTCATCTCTACCGCTGAAATAGAGCTTGTGGCCTTTGTCAGTCGTTGTTTCACCTAGGCCTTTCCAGCGCAGTTCGCTGATACCTAGAACGTTCCATCGATAGTGGTCCAGCTCGTGGGCCAGTTCTTCTAATTTTCCTTCCGCAGTTAGGGTCCTGACATTCCAGGTTCCTATGACGATGTTGTTTCTCGTGCGGATCTTGCTAATTTGTCCATCAGTAGCATACTTTTCACCTCCGTCCTGGTGGCCAACGGAAGGCGCGGTCCTTGTGTAGCCGGGCGACGACCGATCCGGCATGGAATTAGTGGATAGCCTCATCATGTGTTGTGTCTTGGGCAAAAAAAGACCTGGCAGGGCCCAATCCTCTCCAGGCTGTTGGCCACAGCCGAAATCCACAAATACAGTGTGGCTCGCCTTGGCCCTGAGCACGTGGTCGTTGAACCTGTAGTAACGTGAGGTTCCTCCGCCCTGGCCGGTGACTTCTGTGTAGAAGACTTTCGCCCAGTGATGCCGTGCTAACATCACCCCTGTTAGTCGCCTCTTACGACACGCCGGGAAACGTTGGGTCTATTCTATTTGCCCGAACCCACAGAGCGTACGTCATGTAGTCAAAAAAAAAAAAAAAAAAAAAAAAAAAAAAAAAGACGTCATGTAGTCTTTTTTTTTTTTTTTTTTTTTTTTTAAAACAGAGTTATACCTTGGAAATTATATTCTGATGTATAATAGCTCTCGCCCCCTTAAGCCTAATGTGGCTTTGCTGTACGTTTAGTTAAAACTTTCATCATTTCATCATGATCAAAGTAAAGCCCAAAAAATGCAATAAATGGTACGCCGTAAGTGAAGGTCGACAAGTGGGAATTTACACACAATGGCCGTATGCAGCAAAAGCTGTTTTAGGGTTTCCCAAGGCTAAATATCAAGGTTACAAATCCCTGCTGGAAGCAAGAAGAGCAATGTCGGAAGCAGGTGTTTCAGACCCCATTATTTATGAACAACATGAAGAACAATCACCGATTGATCACAGTGAAGCTCATAACGATAATACAGAAGAAATTGACATTGATGATCTGGATCAGGACGATTCTGACGTTGATTGTCTACTAAAACAGGTCGATGCAGAGCTGAGCCAAAATGTAACAGAAGAAGAAAAGCAAGAAGAATCTCATCCTAAGACTTGTATATCTGACTCATCATTGCAATCGTCCCCTCACATAGACTCTTCGACAAAATGCAACTCCAAAAGGCCACAAAGGCGTCTTTCCTATCGTTTCTTTAACAAATACAGATCGTCAATGGCTTGCATTTCAAACTCAGGTAAAATGACCAGTCTGTCTGGTCTGCTTGGCAATAGACATTTATCAACTCATGTGCAAGAAATTGTACAGAACATCTTACATGAGCAAGAAATAAAAGATGAACTGAAAGACATTATGCAGTGCGAGTTAGAAACTCTCAAATCTCAGATTAAGAATGAAATTAAAGTACATATTTCTCAAAGATCTGAGGTACTTGCAGAAGAACTGGATGATTGTAAAGCAACACTTGCAAAAGTTCTGAATGAAAAAAATAAGCTGTTGTCCGCCATTGGAGACCAAAAAAAGATCATCACAGAACTGAAGAGTCACATGCATGAGCTACAATGCAAAGTTGACAGTCAACATGACCTCATTTCGAAATTCCAACTGGAATTAACGTGTCAAAATCAAGGCCTTGCTTCCGAACAACGTAACATGTTTTCAACAGCTAACACTCCAATCATGCAACAAGTTCTTCAGAAGAATACAAATGACCACATGCCAGAAAATGCTCACTCTTCTGCTGCTCCAAAATACTCATATGCAACAATTGCTGCTCAACGTGTCAGTCAGCAGAAAAAGCATCGCGATAACAAAGCTTCAGTTCTCATCCACAATTCTTTGCTGAACAACTCACAATCATCTGCAACCTCAGAAAAAAGTAATGATACCTCAGCTACAAGTGACCACTTACCACCACCATCTAACATTAGCTATAATGTTGTCACACAAAATTCATTCGCCATTCTCGGCGAAAATGATATCAATGATGGGGCTCACATTCCAGTTCATACTGGAAAACACGACAAAAGGGCAACTCATTCAAATAAGAATACGCCCTTCCAGGAATTAGGTCACGTTTGTATTAATGACTTTCCGACAAACTACCTTCTACTGGGTGATTCAAATATTACAAAACTTCATCCGGCAAAAATGAACACTGGACAATTCAGCGGAGTACAAAAAATATGCATCCCCGGTCTCAAAGGGAAAGACCTGACGCGTTGGCTGCTCTCTTTGCCCTCTGTTGCTCACATTGCTAGAGTCGTTGTACATGTGGGTTTTAACGACTGCAAAGAGGCAACTATCACCTTTAAACAATGGTCTCAACTTCTGTCTGCACTCAGACGTGTCTTCCCATCTGCTGAGATCTACATGTCGTCCATCATTCCAGTGAAAGGAATTCATTCCATGAACGCCTCAGTGCGCACATCCAACACTCATCTGCAAAGTGCCTGTGGTGCGTGTGGAGCAACTTACATTGAAAATTACACCACCTTCTTTACCCAAAACAACCGCCCTCGTCAAGCACTGTATCAAGACTCGTTTAATCCAAGCTTCAAAGGTGCACTTGCCTTGGCTAGAAATATTAAGTATCCCAGTGTCACTCAACAAAAAAATGAAAATGGTTTTCATTCAGATGACTTGTTTCCTACAATGCGCTCGTCAAACCAGCAACAACAACAGCAGCATCACCACCAACAACAACGACTACAGCAACACTGCTACAATGATCAGGCTGTACACCAGCAGTATCATCTTCATCATTTACAGCGACAGAATCAACAAATGAATCACAATGATCACTATGCTTCAATGCCACAAGAACAACCCCAAAATGACACACAATCCCAGGTGGGCCTACAACAACTGTCGTCTCCACATGCACAAGTGCCTTCGCCTCAACAACTACGTCCTGAAACATCAAGGAATCCAGACCTTCAGATATTTCCAAGCTCCGCTGTTTCTTCAGCTGCTCTCACCGAGTCTCCACTTACTGGTTTCAATGAGGGTCAGGAGCATTGTACCCACTCTCCCCATCAAGTTTACAACCAGACCCCTGTAACAACAGAAACAATGAACACTGCGAATGGCACAGGGTTTCCTGGTATTCATCCTATGGCAACGAGAGCTGATATTGGTTCAGTCATTGCTTCTTTGCTCCAGTATTTGATATAAACTGATTCGAATATGCTTTGGAAGTTGGCAAAGTTGTCAGTTTGCTATAATCGAAGTGCAAATCCACTAAGTAACATTGCGTACCGAGATGCAAACATGCCTAGCGCCTCGTGTGTGTGTGTGTGTGTGTGTGTGTAGGTGGTGTGTGTGTGTGTGTGTGTGTGTGTGTGTGTGTGTGTGTGTGTGTGTGTGTGTTATTCTGTTCACCAAACCGCATTATGGCTTGCAGTCTTTTTAAAGTTTTCTGTTTTCTACAGAAAGTGCTTTCAGAACTAATGTGAGTCATCGTTAGCTATTTGACATCTATATAGGCTTATCTTTGCCGTAGACACCCTTTACGTCTTGTGAACTTATGAACGATACTTCAGATACAATTGGTATAATTTTGTCTTCCACATACTGTTGTGTTTTCATTACTTTTATGTGCTTGGTGTAATTGTGTCTTCCACATACTGTTATATTTACAGTACTTGTGGTTAATATTACCACAGCAGCTGAGCATTGAAAATAAGTGGGCAGACTAAATTCTATTACACTTGACTGAACGTCGATATTTTATTATCACTGTTGTGACGATTTAATTTGCATTGCAGTGTGACAGTCTTTACGAGAATTAATAATTTTCCTGCCTGCGGTTGTTCCTCCTGCCCCACCTCTACTCCACTCACTTTAAAATATTTATCACACTTAAATAACCATTGATTCTCTTTAGTATTATCTTTGCTCGCTCTCGTCATCTATTAATTCATCATGAGCACACTTTCTTCACGTGCATCACATTCAAACAACATACGAATAGGACACATAAACATAAACCATATATTTAATAAAATACATGATATAAATCTAATTCTTACTAGCTCACCAAGCATTCATATTCTTGGTATCAGTGAAACTAGACTCAAAGATGTACATTCTGACAATTTATTATCAATTGCAAATTATTCCATGATCAGAAAAGACTCAAAACTAAGTGGTGAAACAGGCATGGCAATTTATATACATAATAGTCTTACACCGTATATAGTTAGACGCCATGATCTTGAATTATTAAACATCGAATGCATGTGGATTGAATGTAAACCAACTCCAGCTCATCCTTTAATAATTGGTTTTATTTACAGAAATCCTAAGTCACCAACAGAGTGGTATGATGAGTTCATTAAAATGATGGATAAAGTTACTACCAAAAATACCAATGTGCTCTTACTTGGCGATTTTAATATTAACCTCTTAAAACATCAACCATTTTGGGATTCAACCTGTTCTCTCTTTGGTCTTTCCCAGCTAATAACTACGCCAACAAGAGTTACAGCACGCACCTCTACACTCATAGACCACATTTACACAAACACTGAGCAAAACATTGTAAACGCTGAACTGAACTCTGCATGCATAAGTGATCATAGTGTTATTAGTTGTACATGGTTATGCAAATTACCTACAGAAGGTACGTACGGACATAAAAAAAAATGATATATCGGTCTTTAAAAAATTTCAACACAGATAATTTTCTTCATGATTTAAGTTTCGTCAGCTTTGACGATCTATATAGGCAAAATGATCCTAATATAGCATTGAAGGTTTGGTATGAAAAATTTCTGTTTGTTGTTAACCTTCATGCGCCCCTTCGGAAAAAAAGAGTTCGGCAACGTTCTGTTCCAAAGTGGATCACTTCAGACATAATGGCGGCAATGAAACTAAGAGATTATTTTAAAAAAAAAACAGTTTAATGACTTCAAAAAACAAAGAAATAAAGTTCTAACAATGGTAAGAGCTGCAAAAAAATCATACTTTGAAAAAATTATTCGCAATGATTCTAACATAGCTTCTATTTGGAAAGTTATGAATGAAATTACTAACAAGAATAAAAGGCCGACGGTCAATAATGCACACTGTTCTGCAGATGATTTTAACAATCACTTCTTGTCTGTAGCTACGTCACTTCTACAGGGCTCAGTTTCAGTAAATTGTGATTATTCGGTGCCATCTAATTTAACATTGTTTTGTAATGAAAGAATTGGTACAGAAGAATCATTCATTCTTCCACTTATGACACTTCAAGATGTAATACAATATGTCACTGATCTACCTAACAAAAAATCTTCGGGTACAGATAACATTAACTCATTTTTGTTAAAACTTGCTCTTCCTTACATCGCTTTACCCTTAACCTACATCTACAATTTAAGCATAGTAAAGGAAACATTCCCTGATGAATTAAAATGTGCAAAAATTATTCCTCTCCCCAAAACACAAGATCACACAAACCCAAACAATTTTCGACCTATATCATTATTAAATATCTTATCTAAGCCCATTGAAAGACACTTACACAAACACATATTTGCTTTTCTTGAAAATCATCTTCTCCTTCATAGGTATCAGTCAGGTTTTCGCACCCATCATTCTTGCCAAACTGCTCTGATCAGGCTATGTGACAAGTGGCTCAATGCAATGAATTATGGTAATATTACAGGAGCCATATTCATGGACCTAAAAAAAGCTTTTGATCTAGTCAATCATTCCATTCTCTTGCAAAAACTTTCTACCTACCTCAAAAATCCCAATGTCGTCAATCTTTTCCAATCATACCTATCACAAAGAATCCAACGTGTATATGTTAATGGAAGATATTCTTCTCCAGGTACCATTTCATGTGGTGTACCCCAAGGCTCAGTTTTAGGTCCTTTACTATTTTGCATTTATATAAATGATCTACCACTCCATATTACTAGCAAAGATACAAGTTGTGACCTGTTTGCCGATGATGGCTCTTTGCACTGCTCTGGTAAATCTGTAAATAAAATACAAACATCTTTACAGAAGAGTATACAAGAAATAACGGATTGGTGCAGCCATAATCGTATGATTCTTCATCCACAAAAATCTAAAAGCATGGTCCTCACATCACGGCAAAAGCGACAGCATGAACCTTTAAAATTAAATCTGAATATTAATGGTTCACAGATTGAACAAGTTTCAGAGCACAAAGTATTAGGTATAATTATTGATCAAGATTTTACATGGCACTCCCATATAAATAATATATGTAAGAAGTTATCCAAAAATCTCTTTCTTCTTGCTAAACTAAAACCTTACATTGAATCTTCTGCCAGAAAAATTTTCTTCCAAGCCCATTGTCTATCACATATCAACTATGCCTCTGTGGTATGGTCTAATGCTTCAGCAAATCAACTAAAAAGACTTAATCATCTGCATAGACGTGGGGTTAGATTAATCTCAGATAATCGAGAATTAACAACAGATGAAAAATTAACAGATCTTAAAATACTGCCTTTACAAACACAATTCAAGTATAATTTAGCCATACAGATGTTTAAAGTAAAAAATAATATAGCGCCTTCTTACTTACGTGATCAACTAATGTCATTTCCTACACAATACCATTCTGAAAACTACCGACTTCCAAAACCACGAATTGACATTTTTAAATCTAGCTTCTCTTTTAAAGGCCCCCTGTTATGGAACACTCTTCCTTTAGAACTAAAAAAATGCACATCGTTAAACAGCTTCAAGTACAAGATTTACAACATATTTCTTAATAATTTCAAAAATCATACATTCTAGCATGTATTACTTGATTTTCCTCTTTCATCCCCCCCCCCCTCTCTTCCCACTCAGTCCGTCTTTCTCTCTTTATTTATTAAATTAAATGGTTCCAGTTAAATATTTTATATTTAGTATTGTTAGTTTCATTGTTATGAAGTTAGCTTGTTTATTTCAAATCAATGTTTGTCTTTACATGAATGCGGATGAATGATTACAGTAAATGTGTGAGTGATTGAAAGAAGGACTGATTGTAAGACTAGCAAATTAATGCTAAAATCATTTTCTTCTTGTAATAAACTATTGAATCTGAATCTGAATCTGAATCTGAATCTCTTAGGTTTAAACTACCAATGTGCTATTAGTTGAGTTATACTTTTCAGATCTCTTAAAGAACATCACTACTAGACTTAGCTTTACATTTTCTATCAGAAATATATAAACTTTAATTTTAATTTAAGTAGCAGGTTCGAAGGACATAGAGATGTATAGAATAGCGCGATGCATATCACGTTGTTGAAGACATCGTGCTATTACAGTCTATGTCTCATTATAGCGTGTGGGAAAACTTCCCTTTCTTAACACATTATAAGA
Source organism: Oncomelania hupensis (assembly GCA_036898135.1). Taxonomy (NCBI): domain Eukaryota; kingdom Metazoa; phylum Mollusca; class Gastropoda; order Littorinimorpha; family Pomatiopsidae; genus Oncomelania; species Oncomelania hupensis. The sequence continues at coordinate 32,795,414 of CM072519.1, forward strand.
TGAGAATTTTGAGTAACGACTATAGCAAAGATTCCACTGTATCACCTTAAATGAAATATTGTCCGATGCCTTAGTTCATTTTCTACCAGTAGATGCTTAAATTAAACATTAGTTTATAGGGATGTACAAATCGAAAGGGAAACATAGGGGCGAAGTTGTAAGATGGTTCCAGAATCCGGAGTACCCTCGAAAAACCTTCGGTGCCCTGAAAAAGTCACGAAACTAAGTCTCGTACATTCGTCTCACGAAGGATTCGAACCCACGACCTTCAACATAGGAAATCAGCACCCTATTCAAATGTGCTATCACGCCATAAGTAGACCAAGAAGAATAAGAAGAAGAAGAAGAAGAAGAAGAAGAAGAAGAAGAAGAAGAAGAAGAAGAAGAAGAAGAAGAAGAAGAAGAAGAAGAAGAAGAGCAACAACAACAATAACAACAACAACAACAACAAAGAAAGAAAGAAAGAAAGAAAGAAAGAAAGAAAGAAAGAAAAAAAAAGAAAGAAAGAAAGAAAGAAGAACAAAGAATTAAAGAACGAAAAGGAAGGAAGAAATGAGGGAGGGGGGGGGAAACCACAAAATAAATAGAACATTGCCCCAACAGTAAGGAAAATGGTAATGGCCAAGCTCGTATGTGACATTTACCCATTTGTGAATTCTTAACACCCCGTGTTTCCATACCCTTGCTTTGCCTTAAGGGAACAACGATGACAAAATATTAAGGCTATCTAATATGGCTATCTCCACAGATGGCGGAAAACAACGGATACTGTGATGTACATTGGAATTTTTTTTTTACTGGATCGTTTTTGTTGTTACCGGTGAGCTTTTGTTTCATTACGGAGAAAATATTGATTGGAAAAAAGAAGGTATTGTCTACGAAGCCCCACCATCCCTCCCCTTCCTATCTCCCAAAAGAGCGCTTCTATCTACCTGTCCTCCCTCTCTCTCCCCCTCTCTCACTCTCTCTCTCGCTATCTCCCTCCTTCCTTCGCTCCCTCTCTCCTTTACTCCCTCCCTCCCTCCCTCCCTCTCCCTCAACACATTACTATCCGTCTCTTTCTTTTTCTCTGTGGCTCTCAAAGGCTAACACAATGGGCTGAACAAAACGAGAAAATAGTGGAGGAACAGGCAGGCTTTAGAGCAGGTTACAGCACCATAGACCACATTTTTACTTTGTTCGCCGTGGTGCAGCGATACTTAGAGAAAAATGCAAAATTGTATGTCGCTTTTGTTGATTTTAAAAAAGCATTTGACTCGGTTGACAGAAACAGATTGTGGCATGTGTTACGCAGAGCTGGTGTCAACAGTAAACTGTATTTTGCTTTGCGAAGTGTGTATAGCACTGTACTTGCTTATGTAAGAGATAAAGGCGTGTATTCTGATTATTTTGAGTGTCCTATCGGAGTCAAGCAGGGTTGTCTCCTAAGTCCGAAAATGTTTTCATTCTTTATAAATGAGCTAGCTGTAGAATTATCTAAGAAAGGTAAACATGGAATCCAGCTGGTTCCAGGAGCAGTTGAAATCTTTTTGCTTTTATTTGCAGACGATGTGATTCTCATGTCGGACACAATTGTAGGCTTGCAACACCAGCTAGACTGTCTCAAATATGAAGCTGACAGGCTTTATCTCACTGTCAGTTTGGATAAGACAAACGTTATGGTGTTTAGAAAGGGAGGACATCTAGCAGGAAAAGAGTAGTGGTTCTATGGGGGAGAGGAAGTAAAGGTAACAAACTCGTACAAATATTTGGGAATGACATTTACTACTAAATTAAGTATGAATTCGGCCCTGCAGGAAGTGTGCAGAAAAGGTAAAAAAGGGGTCATGGAAATACTCCGATCTCTCAGAAAGCTTGACACAAATGACCTGACTTTGTTTTGGAAATTGTTTGACACTCAGTTAGAGCCAATTCTGACATATGCAGCAGAAGTATGGGGTTTTGACGAGAGTGCAAACAATATAGAAAAGGTACACACTTTCGCCCTGAAGAGGTTTTTATCTATACCCCTGCATGCTTCTAATAATAAGGTTTACGGGGAGACCGGAAGATATCCATTGTACATCAGAATCCATGTGAGATGTGTGAAGTATTGGTTGAAATTAATGCGTCTTCCGAGTGCCAGACTCTGTAGGCAGGCTTATGATATAATGCTGAATCAACACGAGAAAGGAAAACTGAACTGGGTTGCAGGGATAAAAAGAATATTAATGGAAAATGGGTTTGGAATTGTTTGGCTAAGTCAGGGTGTGGGACAAAAATCACGTTTCGTTTTCGAATTTAAAGACAGGCTCATTTCATGCTTCATGCAGAACTGGCAAACAGAAATAGAGAACAATGACAAATATACATGGTACTATTCCTTTAAGTCTCTTTTTGATACCGAGCGATACCTTTTATTCTTAACTAATCGTTGGTACAGAGAGTGTTTTGCTCGTTTTAGGCTGAGAGTATGTGGTTTTAAAAATAATATATTGTGGTTTGCAGACAGAACGAATGAAAACAATAAGTGCCCAGTATGTGGTAAAGCTGAAGAAGACGAATTGCACTTTCTGTTTCATTGTGAAGCGTATGATCATTTACGAAGGAAAAGCATAATGCTGATGTCCATTAAACATAACCCAACTTGAAACGTCATTTCCTTCTTGTTGGCATGTAAGAATGAAAGTAAGGTGTTTGATCTAGCAAAATACATTGCTGATGCTATGAGTTTGCGAAACAAACTGTTGGAATTTAGCTCTTGATGTACATGATGATCCTATGTAAATATGTAAATATATTAAACTGCTAGTCAAACGGAGTGGTTGTGTACACAAATGCATATCTGTAATATGTAGCCTATTTAAGGACAGAATGAGTGTGTTGCGTCTCCCGTACAAATCTGAGTATGATACTGTATGAAAAAGATGGAAAATGAAAAGAAAAGAGTGGGAAAATGAGTGCATTTCCTAAATAACGTTTTTAATTTATTTATTACCTTTTTTACTGGAATGTATTTAGGATAATTCTTATTCCTTTTAATAATTCAGTGTACGTCCTTGTATTGTAATAATTCTCTTAGGCATGTGGCTCTAATACTAGAGGTGTTTTTAACATTTGCTTGTTTTGCTTTTGTGTTTATTTGCTGTCATATGTCTTAATTTGGTAATGTTTTAATGTTTTAATCTATTCGGATTGCGAATCCTTGTCTTAAAAACGTGTGAAGTTATAGACAATAAACTATCAAAGCGTCTCTGTGGCTCTCTCACACGAACTTAAATACACTACTCACAGACGCACGGAAATCCAAGACAAAAAATTTAGTTTAATATCTGAAAACGTTGTACAGTATATGCATTCATATATTCAATTTGGTCTCTTTTTATTTTTAGCCATTGTGTGTGTGTGTGTGTGTGTGTGTTTGTGTGGGAGTGTGGATGCGAGCGTGCTTGCGTGGGTGCGAGTATGTGCGTGTGTTTGTGTGTGTTTATGTGTGTGTGTGTGTGATCTGGATTTTGAGACATATTCTTTGTATCTTCACTTGGCATAACAATTATTTGACTTGACTTAAAACACATACACACACGCGCGTAATGTACGCCCACACAAATACATGCATATACACTCGCGCGCACACACACGCACGTACACACCCACTCAGCAATGCAAAGAAATACACAGGCACACTCCTCAATACGATGTCGTCTCTACTTCGTATGGGAAACCCTAAATTAAACAAATCAAACAGAAGTGTTGCGTATTTTATACGTTTGCATTGAAACTGAGAAGATGAATGGGGAGGGGGGGAGAGGGGGGCAAAAGATGGAAGTGAAAGATAGAGACAGAGACAGACGAGAGAGAGAGAGGGAGAGAGTGAAAAAAACAACTTCACAACTTTATTGATGAGGCCTCCAGCCTGTTCGCCAAGAGGCCAAACAAAAAACAACTATAATCATAGAAACAATTCCGTAATTAAATAAATAGGTGCTTAGCACCAATAAGGCAAAATAAACATTTCAACTCATTTCCATGGAGAAGCAAAGTAACAGTGGAATACTATTTCAAGGTAATCGTTTGTGTGCGGACATTGCATTGTTCGCCACGTTTTTTTTATGACAATAAACATTGTTACGGATCTTGTAATATATTTATTACATTTTTCTAACAAAAAGTTTAGAGTTGGTTGGTGTACATTTGTGTAATGTTTGGAAATATATTTATCTCTTAAATCATCATATTGCTGGACAATACAAAAGAAAATGTATTTCTTCTTCTATGTGGTTACAAAATGGACAGTTCTTGGACACATTATTATATCTTGTGTTTCCATTTAAGTCAATAAAAGCCATACGGAACTTGACGAAAGAAATTCTAAATTTAATATAGTTATGTCAGTGAAATATATTTCAGGCTGTAATATTGATGTGAAAGAACGGTAAGTAATCTACCTATCGCTATCTCCTAGCTTGGCAAACCAGTCTTGATTGTAGCAATCTGCCATACGTTGCTTCAAATGACGTAAAAATAATGGTTCGTTGCCAGCTCCATTTAACCAAACCTCTGAAAACCCAAAATGATCAAGACTTTGTTTTATAATGTACACCCAATGTTCGTGTCAAGCCGATTTAAAGGTTGTCTAAGGAAAGTATTTTTAGCCATTTCATAAGCTTGTTGTGGCAACCGATTTGGAAGAAAGGTTTACATTTTAAAGCAGAGAGAGAGAGAGAGAGAGAGAGAGAGAGAGAGAGAAGCAGACAGAGACACAGGCAGACAGAGACACAGACAGACAGAGACATAGAGAGACAGACAGAGAGAGAGAGAGAGAGAGAGAGAGAGAAGCAGCAGCAGCAGAAAAAGAAGAAGAAGAAGCAAAAGCAGAATTAAAAAAAAAGATAAAGAACTACAATCAACAATCAATCATGACAGTAATACATTGAGCTGTTATTTCGTTTTATCTCTCGTCAGAGGGACACAAAAATATTTGCCCTGCAAGGCGGTGAAGCGCGGTTGGTAGTAAACCGGGTTTGCTGGTTACTAGTGCCACGACATTCTTCTGCAATGTCGCTGCCACCGACTTGCATAAAATGCCTGCCGACAATGTGGTCCCGCTCACCACCAAAAGCACAAGACGAATGGTCAGCCGGGGAGAACAAATATCGTGTCGCCTTGTCCTGCATAACCCAATGGCATCCCTAAAGGATTCTGCAGGAGTCACCCAAGGCTAGTCTAACCAAGAAATTCAAGGTAGACAACTTCTCTCCCAAGCTTGAATCAATCGCCTCCCTTTCGACCACACTTACTTCCCAACAAATGGAACTTCTCTCTTTCCCCCTCCTTCACTTTCATTCTCTGCTAAAAAGTTTGTTTTTGACAAAAACAAACTGTGTATCCCTCAGCCCTGCAACCAGCTGCGAGAACAAGTAACAAAAGACGCGTCGTTGCTTCTATCATTTTGGTCTTGAGCGAACGGTGGTGGCAGCAGCAGAGATCTGAAATATACTAGGAGACACGGAACTCAAGCAACAAAAGCTTAACAGATAAAAGTGTACCGGCTTGGTTTAAGAGCCTGTATCAGCCAGGGCCTTGAGCAGCTCCTGAGCTGGAAAAGCGCGCTGTATAAGAACGATACGAACAAATATCAGCCGCTTCTCGTGAATCCAGAATCTGGAACATACGTTTCCAACAAACCTTTTTTTCGGGAGTTCCACGTTTCCGTGTAGAGTTTGTGTGGCATCCTGCAAACTCGGTGTGAAAGGTGTCGACGTTTTGGAAGCATGCGGCGCGGGACAGCAGTTTATTTTCTTTCTACCAGGCGCTAGCTGCATTAAACAAGCCAAACATATTTTTTCTTGTGTGTGTGTGTGTGTGTGTGTGTGTGTGTGTGTGTGAGAGAGAGAGAGAGAGAGAGAGAGAGAGAGAGAGAGAGAGACTCGGGCGGCTTGAGTTTGATCTTGAATCGCCCAGGGCTTTAAGCTGCTTTTCAGTTGGAAAAGCGCTATATAAGAGCGGTAACATCAATAAATAAATAAATTAAAAATAATCAGAGAAAGAAGAAGAAGAAGAAGAAGAAGAAGAAGAAGAAGAAGAAGAAGAAGAAGAAGAAGAAGAAGAAGAAGAAGAAGAAGAAGAGCAAGTAAAACAATACCTTGAAAATGCTGTGATGTGGTAAAAACGGCTTGATAAAAGTAGATAAAACCGGGCCTTCGGAGATAACTCCTTCAGTGGAGCTAAGATGTTGCCATGTAAAATCTTTACAAGCGATGAAGAAGTGATGAAGAGGTGATGAAGAGGCGTGTGGCGGTTGGGGAGTAGGCGGAGGTGGACAATGCATTCTAATTTTCAGAATAAAAAAGCAAAAGTACGGGGGGCATGCAGAGAGAGAGAGACAGAAAGAGAGAGAGAGAGAGACAGAGAGAGACAGACAGACAGACAGAGACAAGGAGAGGAAGAGAGACAGAGAGAGACAGCGCGCGAGAGAGAGAAGCAATATACACAGTGGCTCATTTTACTTCAACAATAGAATTAGAACTAGATTTGACAAAATAGATCTTAACAAGGGCCAATCTGAAAACAAATTGGGCTGATTTAAAGCCAGTTATGAAATTCGTGGTCAGCTGGCTTATTAAAAAATTATAGCAAATGTAGCGACAGATCGAATACGTCAATATCCAAAATTAAAAAACATACAAAACTGTTGGAAGCTGTTACAATTCTGCCCGCCGTTTTCTCCACAAGACGCACCAAAACCCTAACATTTGTCTTCAAAATGTACAAAAGGGGCACTTGCAAATGTAACTGACCCCATCCTCTCCCCATCTTCCCCCACGCTCGCCCCCTCTTCCCGCCCCCACCCCACACACAAAAACATGAGATTGACCCTGAGAAACAATTCAATTTGGCCGATCAGAAGAATGTCGGTAAAGCAGCGTCTTTCTCAGCCACAAATCCTGCGTGAACCGTGCATGTGCGGAGAGGGAGGTCGCATTAAAGCGTCTGCTTTTAGCCTTGGCACAGCTCTTAAGACTGGCATCACAATGACTGATCCCTGCCCTTCGCCCCTAATCCCGCGAGATTTGCTAATACAAAGCAGGCGACATCCTTTCCCGCCAAAATACAATAGTGGGCCGCTACAGCGGAACCTTGCAGAAATCGGAGAGGTCTTCCAAAAGTATCTCCATGAACTTCGGCCCTCCAAAAGGTTTCCACCATAGTAAGAATTTTGTTTTCGAAGGACCACGCGTCTCCGAAAATGGTGGGCTTAAGGAGGCAAGTTGGGCAAATGGAAGAGGTTTTTAGGACCAGCTTCAGCTTAATTAAAAGCCTGGCAAAGTTCTACACACTGTGTGACAAGACTTGTTACGATCACGGCGGCCAGGGGAAACCTGAAACATTAAACCACAAGAAACAAAAAAAACAAACAAAGAAGTTAACTGTAAAAGGAAACAATCACTCTACAGCAAACAATCTTCCTTCACAACGGTCAGCATTTGGGCTGCAGACTTTCTTTAGTGTGATTCACCTAATTACATGGTGCCAGAGAATGAAATTTAATTTCCAAAGCGCACGTACACACGTGTACGCAAAGCTCTTGAGCTAGAGAACACAATTAAAGGGATTACTTTGTGCCAGAGGTGTACAAAATATAGTCTTTTATACATCTATCTGGAAACATAAATTAAAAACAGTTTGGTTTGTTTTCGTTGTTTTAAAGTTTGTACTCTATCCGAATGTCGCATTAAGTACCATAATAACGGGTATGCAATTCGAATTTAAGGATTGGTTATCTAGGAAGATGCTTTTAGCAACAAGATCTGCGTACTTTTGTGTTGTACACTTATATGACCTTCACAAGAATGAAGAAGAGGGACAATATCTTCACAGAGGTATAAGAGCCGAGGTACATTACAGTAGCTACAAGTTCAAAGAACAATTACAAAAATAACCAATTATTTGCCTTTTAAATATTTCATGCACGTTGAAAAAATAGTTCTATGTATTAACTATTCAGACATTGTTTGGGGTTTCGTTACTACGTTGAGTTTTGTTTGTTCGCGTTCTAGTGCAAGTCACTTCAGGTAGGGAGGGAAGCATGGAATAAAACAATGAAGGCACGCACACTAGCGCGAAACCCACATCAAAATTGCATTGCCAATTCTTTCAGGTGTACGTGTTGACGAGAAAGTAACTTTTTTTTTCAAATACCGATTCATCAGTAAAGCCCACCTCACTCCCTCCCTCCTTCTCTCTCTCTGTTTCCCTGTCTACCACCCACATACCACTATCACACGCGTGCGCACACACACTCATACACACACCCACCCACCCACCCACCCACACCCACACACCTTTGAGAGAAAGATTAATAGCCAGAGAAAAAGAAAGCTTGTGTGCGTTAAAGTATTAATTTGCTTCTCTGTGTGTATGCGAGTGTGCGCACGCATACTAACACCGGCGCACGTGCGTGAGCGTGTAACTGTGTGAATTCGAGCAAAGGAGATACATATGGAAATGGCGAGGAGACGTTTGCAAGGTGTTGCAACAGAACTAACGAGCATTAACTTGATTGGCTATAGCATTTTGTCTTCTCCCTTACGATTGGTTTCGAACGGTGCATTACAGGATGGACAACGACTACACTTTAAACACTGCGTAGATCAATCTGAGTATCAGAGACTACTGAAATGCATCCAGCCTATCTATATAAGAAAATATTCGTTACCAAACACAGGATTATCATGCAACTGAGGAAACACAAATTTTCATTGGTAGCACGGAATTAAAAGTTCCATTTTCTGTACGCTTGACAGAACTGAACGCGTAGATCTCTCCCGTTTATTCAGACAATCGGTTGATTTGCAATGCCTTGGTCGAGTGCTTGTTTGCAAGCTTACGTCTTTGTTTTATTAAACATTTTTCTGTGTTCTTGCTTTCTTGTTTTGTTCTTTCTCAGTTTGTGCTTACATCTCGTGATCTGGTGATTTACAGCGCACTCCGTGAAGGGTGTTTGTCTGCAAAATTGTTTTCTGTTTCTCTTTGTATGCTGTTCGTGCGTGCAGGCAGGAATAAAAGTTTCTAGTCGGAACTCACCTAACATGTTAATAGTTTATGAGAATGTTTACCACATAGGGTACTAGACTTTCTCCTGGAGTTTCGCATAATTATATTAGAGTATTAAGCCGCCAAGTGATAATGACGATGGTGTTAGTGATGGTAGTAGTGTTGGTGGTGGAGATTGGTGATGATGATGATGATGATAATGATTAAAATGATGACAATGACGATGATGATGATAGTTCAATCGTATTCTGGCAGCTTGATAGGCGTTGAATGCACATGGGGAGGGATGGAGAGGGAGAGAATGGGGGCAGAGAGCGACAAAGAGAGATTTTTTTTTTTTTAAAGCACTCATGTGAAGGACGGAAGAATAATTAGCACATAAACAGTAAGCTACAGGTAAGTGCAGGCGACTTCATGATGATGATAATGATGATGATGATGGTGATAATGATGATGATGATGATGATGAGGAGGAGGAGGAGGAGGATGGTGGTGGTGGTGAGGGAGATGATGATGATGGTGGTGATGGTGATGACGATAGTCCAATCGCACTCTGGAAGCTTGATGTGCGCTGAATGCACATTAGGGACGGTGAGGGGAGAGAGAAGGATGGAGAGAGAGAGAAAGAGAGAGAGCGAGAGAGAGAGAGAGAGAGAGAGAGAGAGAGAGAGAGAGAGAGAGAGAGAGAGAGAGAGAGAAGTCTAATTAGCACAGAAACAATCAGCTACAGACAAGAGCAGGCGACTCAATAGCGACTTCAGGTGGATGGATCAGCCAATTGGCACAGACGCATTGACAGGAAGAGTGTAGGTATTGTTCTCAACCATCTCATAATTCAACCTCTCAGCCATACATTGAAGCTGTACTGCAACACACGGACTGGTCACGTACACAGAAGAACCATTCGTCACCCAACAGTTGTCTTCCTCCTCCGGCATCGGCGAGTAAGGGAAAATAACTCACTGATCTTGCCTTCTTCACAAGACAGAAGAGTGAATCAGGGAGATAACTCACTGGTCATCTCTCCATTGTGTGCAAGGGACAGCCAGCGTCCTATCCTATCCTATCCTGTCCCATAACCCGAAGGTCGTAGGGGCACCACAGATGATCGCTTAACCAGCATACTCCATCTTTCTCTGTCCTCAGCAGCCCTCATGGCTTCGCTCAGTGTCAAACCAGTCCATTCTCGAATGTTGTCCTCCCACCTCTTTTTCGGTCTCCCCCTTCTTCTACCTCCTTGCACTGTGCCTTGCAGAATGGTCTTTGCAAGGCCTGATGATCTGGTGACGTGGCCATACCATCGGAGTTTCCGTTTCTTCACCACTGTGAGCAGGTCATCGTGTTGTCCAATGGCTTGTGTGATGGTCTGTCGGACTTCAATGTTGGTGATGTGTTGGGTATAGGAAATGCACAGAAGTCTTCTGTAGCACCTCATCTCCATGCTTTGTATTCTTCGTTGGAGATCTGCTGTGAGGGTCCATGCTTCGCAAGCATATAGGAAGATGGAGATGACCAGAGAGCGCAGCAGTCTTACTTTGGAATGTAGACTGATGGTTCTGTCTTTCCAAATGGGCTTCAACCTTGTCAGGGCAGCAGTTGTTTGTGCGATCCTGGAGAGGACTTCCTGTCGAGACCCATTGTCTGACACAATGGCTCCTAAATATTTGAAGCTGTGCACTGTGTTGAGGGATTGGCCTTGTACTTTGATGTCTGTGTTGATGCCATTGGTGTTGTTGGTCATCATTTTGGTCTTCTCTGCACTTATTTCCATTCCATAAGCTCTGGAGGTGGTGTCAAGCCTCTGTACAAGCTGTTCAAGTTCTTGTTCCTCTCCAGCCAATCCATCAATATCATCCGCAAAACGAAGATTGGAGATTGCTCTGCCCCCTATGCTGACTGTGCCTTCGTGATCTGCAAGAGCATCTGACATGATGCGCTCTAGGAAGATGTTGAAGAGTGTTGGAGAGAGTAGGCATCCTTGACGCACACCGATTGTTGTTCTGAACCAGTTCCCGATGACGCTGTTATGGAGGACTGCACTGGTAGCCTTGTCATACAGGCTTTTGATGACTTCTATAATTTTAGGGCTGATGTTGTAAACTTTCATGGTTGCCCATAGAGCTGCATGCCAGACTCGGTCAAATGCCTTCTTGAAGTCTATGAACACATGATATAGATGTTGTTGGTGCTGTAGGTATTTCTCACAGATTATTCTGAGGTTGAAAATCTGTTCAGTGGTACTTCGCCCTGCCATGAATCCTGCTTGTTCTTCAGCTATGATTTGTTCAGCTTGTGGTTTCAACCTGTTGAGTATTATTTTCAGGAGGACCTTGCTGGGATGGCTGATGAGGCTGATGGTGCGGTAATTTTCACACTCCTGAAGGTTACCTTTTTTGGGAAGAGTGATGACAAGCGACTGGGTCCATGGTGTAGGCCATTCCCCACTCTGCCAGATCTTGTTACAGATAATGGTGAGAGCATCAGTCATCGCTTCTCCTCCTGCTTGTAGCAGTTCCGCTGGTATGTTGTCCACTCCCGCTGACTTCCTTTTCTTCAGCGATTGCACTGCTGCCTCAACTTCTTCCCGGAGAATTGGGAGGATTTCTTCTTCTTCTCTGCTCTCGGGACATGCTAGAACTGATGGGTCTCCATTTGGTGTATGGTTGTAAAGGTCAGAGCAGTACTCTGTCCATCTGTCCAAGACTTCTTGTTCTTCTGTAAGGCAAATGCCAGACTTGCTTTGGATAGTGGAGACTTTGGGCTGTTTAACACTTGTCAGCCGCTTCACAGTCTGGTAGGCCTTCTTGCTGTTGTTCTTGTTCAGATTGTTCTCTATTTCCTGGCATTGATCTTCTATCCAGTTCTCCTTTGCTGTGCGCATGCCTTTTCGGATGTCATTGTTGATTTTTCGGTAGACATCAGCTACCTGTGAGGTGTTCTTTTTCTTTTTTAACTCTCTTCGTTTATCACACAGATCCAAAAGTTCAGGTGTGATCCACGGCTTCTTCTTTGGTCGGTGCTTGCCAAGGATCTCAGTGGCGGCATCTGTTACAGCTGAGTTGAAGGTATTGGTCACGGTGTTGACATCTACTTCGCCTGCCCCCAAAATAAGCAGTGGTGCAAATTTCCCTCCAATTGTGGCCTGAAATATTTTTGCCACCTCCGGGTCTTGCAGTTTGTCCAGGTCGAACTTCAGCCTAGTGCACTTTGCTGTATTTACTCTCTTCAAATGGAGCCGGAAAGACATCATCACGAGATCGTGGTCACTTCCAATGTCTGCTCCTGGAAAAGTGCGTGTCCTGCCAATGTTGATGCTTGATCTGAAGCGTTTCTTGACCATGATGTAGTCGATCTGGTTGTGATGTTCCCCGCCGGGACTGTGCCATGTCCATCGTCTGGATTTTTTGTGGAGACCAAGCGTGTTTGCCAGTACCAGATTGTTGTATCTGGCAAATTCCAATAGCCTCAGACCCCTGTCATTTGTCTCGTTGTTGCAGTGGGGTCCGCATGTGTCTCCCCAGTTGTGGTGCGCATCTTGGCCAACCTTGGCATTCCAGTCGCCTTGCACTATGACTATGTCCTTCTTCGGCACTTGGTCAAGGACCGCCTGTATATTTTCATAAAAATCCTCCACTTCGCTGTCTTCATAGTCTGATGTTGGGGCATAGGCCTGGATGATGGTAATGTTGAAAGGGGTTGCTCTCAGACGGATGGTAATGAGTCTACTGGACAGCCAGCGAGAGAAGAAGAAAGCAGCTCAGAGAAAAGTCCAAGTGCATCAAGCTTTGTCAGGGGTGGAGGAGGGATAGAGACTGACACAGACAGTAAGACACTAAAGCATTAGGTTTTTTTTTAATAAAAAAACTGGCTGAGTATTTTCTTGGGACTTGAATTGTTACCGTGCATGTTATGATTGATCTGAACCTAGAAAGTTTAAGTGACAAACAAAGAAACAAACAAACAAAAACAAAAAACAACGAATGCATCATTATCATCAATATCACAATAATCATCATCATCACAATAATCATCATCATCACAATCATCATCATCATCATCATCATCATCATCATCATCATCATCATCATCATCATCATCATCATCATCATCATCATCATCATCATCATCATCATCATCACCACCACCACCACCACCATCACCACCAATACAAGCACCATCACCACAACCAATCACCTCCACCACCACAACGACGACGACAACAATAAAAACTCACGGCATAGTCTACATGTACATGCGAGTCAAATTATACCAGACTAAACAATCTAGGCCTCAGACCGGCAGATAAAAATCATTTTATATCACGTTGGTTTACTTAGTCCTGTCAGTAGTCCTTGAAGATCACCCAGTACAGACAACTAATTTACTTTTTTTCCGAACGCAGCGTGCCTTAATAACACGAATAATAACTGTATATCGTATCATTATGTCACCCTTTTCATTCATTTTCCAATTCCCCACACAGCCGAATGATAAAGGACAGGACATAATTCTCACTGTCAAAACACAATTGTGTCTACCAAAAACACACTTTCGTAGAGAGCTATTTTAGACTCAACCTCGATGCAATTAGTAGGAACATAAGCAAATAAATTTATCGGTTTATATTAAAACCGAACATTTGATAAAGATTATTTGTTTGCCTTTTTTAATTTGGGGCAACATTCACTGTGATTTTGAAAAGGATCTGCGATGTTAAAGTGCTTCTCTTTGGGCACTTACAACAAAATAATTAAAAAAAAGCAAAACGCTACCACCAACAACCACCACCAAATTGTACGACAATTATAAAACCGACGGTGATGTGAAATCTCAATGATCCAACAGTTTTAACAGACAAATGATCTACCATTTCACTGCAGACTCATGTGTAGTGAATCATTTAACGTTAAGGTATTGATAAAGGTATTAGTTTTCTTTCTTACCCGCATGCTCACTATCTAACTTCGCAGTTGTGTGTTGGTGAGGGATGTTGGGGAGAAACGGTGTGTGTGTGTGCGCGCGTGGGTGTGTGCATGTGTGTGTGTGTGTATGTGTGCGAGCGCGCTTCGGATATAATACGTCTACATTTAACTCGTTCAGACTGCCTGTTTGTTCACATACGTGTCTTGTTTCCTTGACAAAACGTTTACCATCATTTGTATTTTTGTTTGGAAGAATATAAAAAGCCAGTTATATGTTGTAGAGACTGTCTTAATAAGATCACGCCCCAACCTTTCTTGTGCATGACGATTGTAATATATACACTAGTTCGTCGCATGCTCCTTCTGTGTGCGTCTTCCATTTCGTAATACACATTATTTAAAATACTCTGTAGTTCCCCGAATAAAGTGTGTCTTTATCTGTAACAAAAAAACGAATCCTCAATCCTAGAAGTAATAAAATGATGCTTTCATTTTGAATTATACACGTTTCTTTCAGCTGGACAAACAAATTAGATACAGAATCTGTTCAGCCGTCAGCATCAGAACAGGCGAGATGTTGTCTCCCGTTTTCCGGAAAAACAAAATATAAAGATATCTGGTTAATTTAATTTGATTTTCAACTGTGGGATTGCGAGATTGGATCTCACCTCCGTTCCTGAGGTCTCATGTTACACAACGTCTCTCCCTCCCCTCTTTCATCGGGAGTCGAAGCGCGTGCATCGAGAGGCGCAATGCAATGTGACCTTTTCTTTTCCATTTTCTCGCTTTCCCTCACTCTGGGCAGATTAAATTGTAACCTCAACCTTTGATTTTCCTAAACGTTAATTTTCCATTTCAACTTTTTGTGTTGCAGGCGGCAGTTCCGTACTAATTAAAATATCGAGTCACGGCGGGTGAGAGATGCTGCGACCATGATGAAGGTGCTTCGGGTGAGAGAATGTTGCGATGATGAAGACGCATCGGGAAGATTAGGGGCTGGGATGGGGAAAAAGAGAGTGAGGTGAGGCTGATGATTGAAAACGATCAACACTCTCAGAAACCAGAAAATGGTGTTTGCTCTGCGTGGTCAAAGAGGCTCCTAGTTTAATCTCTCGAGCCATGAAATAAAAAAAGCGAAGAAAATAAGGAATGGCTGCGTCTCTGAAATGGTTGTAGCAAATTTGGAATCGTACACGGCCACTCCTAAGAAATGTGGAAAGTGAGTGTTCCCCTTGTTCGTCTATGTACACTTCTTCCAAAACATCATAACTTATTTCCTTAGTTTTTACCTTCTGCTTGAATACTCATCCATACCTCTTTTAATTTGTATTCAAATAATATTTTGGCTTATTAAGTTCAAGCTTCAAGTTTATTCAAGACTTTAGCCTCCGAGGGGCTTTCTGCCAATTCAAACAAACTAATCAAAAATAAGCGGAAAATAAAATAAAATAAAAACTGAAAACATCATTTTATGCATGCAATACAATAAATCAAATATAAATCATCTGGACATTTTGGTTAGCTTATACGCACACAACGTATTATACGAATGAGAAAAAAAAAGGTTCTTCAAGCCAATCATACTGTTTCAGCAGTGACAAAATAATATCAATAGGAGAATTTGTTTTTATTAGGTCATTAAGTTTATGTATATGTGTGTTGAGGTTATAATAATTTGTTAGCAAGACTTTATGGTCTTTTTATAACGGATTATTACCAAAAACCATAGCGAGGATTCAACACCAATTTTGTTTAAATTACACAATGTGCCGACTCTCTTCCATCTTATCGTATCTGCTGCACTGGCAACTTATTACAACATAATCAAATACCGTTTGTAGTATTGGACTGTAAGCTACCTCGTGGGTATAGTCTTTAACTCTAAGATCCTCTCTTTCTACCCGACCCTGATTTTTACTGATTTTTTTTCAATATCTAGTGAATACTGGCCTATATTAGTGCAGTAAGCTTATACCAGATACAAGATGATTCACTGTCCCATTTGTAGAGCAGGAAATGTAACATTGTGTGTGGAAAACCTCAGTAAAAATGCCAGCAACAACTCAAATACAGCTACCCGTACCTTTTATCACACCTTAATTGTTTCAGATCGTAGGCCAAGGTCATAAAACAGAATGAATTAAAACAAAGCGATGCCTGAATGCTGATTGAGGACGCGTTACGTATGAGACATATTTAATTAACCGCTTTCATAAAATACAACTACGTTTTTAATAGTCTTCTGTGAAATTTCCAAGGTCGTCAGGTAATTTAAATCTTGTAGCGTTTGAATCTGGAACACGAAGTGGTAAGAAATCTGTCCAAAGTTTGGTGGCAGACAGTTCATCACGAAACATTATCCGGTTTTAATCAGCTTTTCATCCCTGGTAGAAAAGAAAGAAGAAAAGTCTATACTGAAGACAGTACCCGCGGATCGAGAGGTCAGTTATTACCCCAACGATACTTTATTTTATCAATGACATAGAAATAAGCGCTCACTTAGCACGAGTGTGATCCATACAGCGTAGCTGAGACTCAGTGAGGTCTACTCCCTCTCTCCAGTAAGGGGAAATAGGAATCGTCCTGTCTTAGCTACGCTGTATAAGGCGTGATCGTCAGTATCCTGTCTTGGCTACTGATATACTACTAGCTATACTTGTGCACTCTGTGAGACTATTGGGCGCCATTTGTAAAGTAAAGGATTATTTTGATTTTATTTATAGAATATACATTTTATAGTAATAGCACCTCATCCCAGATCTTCCACATCTCCCCTCTCGACCCCTTAGGATTTAATAATATTAGTAAGTAAACGAGATTTTACAACAGAAGGAACAACATTACGAAGAATCGTTGTTTTTCGTAAAGTAACAAAACAAAATTTGTAGCCAAGACAACTGCCACGGGTTAATGTTTCTTTGACATTGTCTGTTATTCTGATTTTAAAGTATTATCGGGAAATACAGCAAACAAACAAACAAACAAACAAACAAAAACAGACAAAAGAAAACAAGACGAGAGATGTCGAGAAGACAAGATTACAACGTTGTTATTTACCCTAAAACATCTGACCATTCGCATATCATCGCCATTGGCTTTTAAACTTCTACAACCTCTGAAATGTCATTTGACAAGCGTTAAAAAACGGTATTTTTGACCCTAACACTTTGACAGCTAAGGTAACATAACAGCGCGCATAAAACGAGTCTAACGGAGATGAATGACATTTATCCGTGGCTGGATTTCCTTTTAGAAGTGAGGTGGGCGTTAGGAATGAGGGCTGAAGCGATTGCTTTAAAAGCTACAAGTTACGTTGAAATAAAGACGATGGTGCAAGATTCAGACGATGGTGCAAGATTCAGACGATGGTGCATGCTCTATTGTTTGTTTGTGTACAGTTTCTTAAATTTAGGTTACAGGTATCATAAAGGTGTAAATTGCCTATTATTTATTTATTTATTTATTTATTTATTTATTATTTTCAAGAGCTGATCAAGGTTGTGGCAAATACAGGATTTCACTCAAGCCTCCTAGAGCGCCCACTTCGCTTGCAGCTTCTGGGCGCATCATCTGACGCTCAAACAACTGAGCACAAATACATATTAATGATTTATAATGGTTTCTTCTCGCCTTATTATCTCTAGTTCGATCAAAATTACCACAAACAACGATCTCGCTCTCCTTCCAACTCTTCTTATTCAGTCGTAAACAATCATCACCGTCAACCAGCATCACCAGTCCACTATTTCTTCTATTACTTCTTCTTCTTCTTCTTCTTCTTCTTCTTCTTCTTCTTCTTCTTCTTCTTCTTCTTCTTCTTCTTCTTCTTCTCCTTCTTCTTCTTCAATGGTCTGTTCCGCATGGTCTCTACCAACCCACATCTAGTGTAAAAAGCGTATATATATTTTGTAACTACTGTATTTGGATTTTGGGCGTCCGTCCATAATCCGCCCTGCGTCCGGAGGTGGCGTCTGCGTTCCTTTTTCTGAAACTAATGGACGGATGTCTTTGAAACTTGGTATTTGGTTAGGAAGTGGTGAACCCTATAAGACGACTAAAAACAATTATGCATGTTGGGTGACGTCATCATGGTGATTACATAAGTTGTTTTAGTTTCCTGTCTTGTTTCTTTTATTTTTATTTATTTTTTATTTTTTTATATTTTTTTTAAGGGGGGGGGGGGGGAGGAGAGCGGGGGAAATCATATTTTTCTCTTTGAAATATCCCATGTTTGTCAATTTTTTTATCCTAACGATTTTTTTTCTTTTTTTAAATTATTTGAACCGAGTTTTTATAGGCAAAAGCACTATAACTATTCTCTTTACTTTTCTTCGTCCCCTCTTTCATCATCTTTTCCATCGTCCACCTTTTCTTTTTCATCGTCCATTTCCTTCTCTTTCTCCAGCTCTTCCTTTCACTCTCCTCCCCCTCCCCCTCGCCCCCTTTCTTTTTCTTTTTTCTCTCTCTCTTACGTTTGCACGTGGCGGTTGTTCGTCGCTTAATCCTCCCTTTCAGTGGACAGTCTGTTCTTGGCCTAATCTAATCGCGAGGGAACCTTGTCTGCCAGCATCAGGAACAAGAGGCAGTAAAGAGGAAGACACACTTGCTCTCTGACTTGACATCCCTTTTCCCACAGCACGTACCCTGTCACTCTCCGCGCTGTACAATGTGTAGTGCACCTTACCCTGCTCTCATCCAATCGCTCATCTCTTCATCCATCTCACCGTCTCCTTCTTTTTCTTCTTCTTCTTCTTCTCCTTCTTCTTCTCCTTCTTCTCCTTCTTCTTCTTCTTCTTCTTCTTCTTCTTCTTCTTCTTCTTCTTCTTCTTCTTCTTCTTCTTCTTCTTCTTCTTCTTCTTCTTCTTCTTCTCCATCTCCCCCTCCTTATATCTGTTTTCGTTCTTCTTCTTCTTCTTCTTCTTCTTCTTCTTCTTCTTCTTCTTCTTCTTCTTCTTCTTCTTCTTCTTCTTCTTCTTGTATGTGTGCTTCTTCTCCTTCTTCTTCCTACTCCTTCCATTTCTAAGTCTCCTTCTTCCTCCTCCTCCTGATTCTTCTTCTTCCCCTACTTTTTTTCCTTCTATTTCTCCTTCTTCTTCCTCCCTTTGCCTGTCCCTTCCTCTCTTCCCGTTTCTACTGCTAGCATCTCCTCGCTCCCTTCACCCTTACCCCGCTTCTTCTTCTCCTGGTTGTTTCTCGTCCTCCTTCTTTCTCTTCTATTTCTATGTCCCTTTCCTCCTCCTTCCTCCTGCTCATTCTTCTTCCTCCTCCTATATCTTCTTCTGCTGCTGCTGCCCTCTCTCCTGCTTCTCCTACTTCTTCTACTTTCACTCATTCTTCCTTTTTTCTTTTTTTTTCTTCTAAATGTACCATCCTACTCTTCGTCATCTACTTCTTCTTCTGTTAGTTTTGCCGTTTGGTTGTTCTTCTTGGTTTCTTTTCTTCTTCTCGTCCTTTCTTTCTTCTCGTCTTCTTCTTTGAACAAACAACCATGAACGAAAGTCTCAACTCTTCAATCGTTACCGTTTCTTGTCGGCCCTTCAAGGAGAGAAATGTTTCCGTTTTTGACGGAAGAATAAGTGCACACGTTTGAGCGCGTATTTTCCGCTGTATCTATCCCACAACATCTTATTACCTATCACCCAGACATAAATGCTGTTCAACTTTGTGTGTGTGTTCTACATGCCGATTTCACGCGCATGGGCGAGGAATATAAAATTCACATTATAGCAGAATTACCAGTAACATATTATTATGCAATATTGTGGTTTCCCCAAACGTTAATATTATTACTTCTTCTTCTAGTCGTATGCTGCGTAGGTCCGAGATATGTCCTAGAAAAGGACATGTGACGGTGAAATGTGCAGTCCTGGCGCCCTTGAAACTACATAGGAAAATGTCAATATTACTGTGTTTTACCATGTCCAGCAAACTATCAATTTATTCATTTGAATGTTCCAGAGGGAATTACAGTTGTTATATCAGGTCAGTCGATCCATCCATCAATCTATCCACCCATCTATGTATCTATCCATCCGTTCCCGTCCGTCCAACCGTCAATTTGAATGACTTGAGGTCATGTCAACAGGATCTGGACAGTTTACTCTGGCGAGTGCTTTCCATGGTCAGAATGTTATAGGGATTCTTTGCTCGTGGTCTAGACGTCCTGGTCACAGACCACATTATAATGTATGGCCTGGAGAAGCAAACAAGGCGAGAAATGGCCTAGCATGGAGAAACATGAATGGTAACTCTCGGTCTCACACGAACAGGAAACAATTCTTCTTCTTGAAACAACTCCTCTTCTTCTACTTCTTCAGGAAACAACTCTTCTTCTTCTTCTTCTTCTTCTTCTTCTTCTTCTTCTTCTTCTTCTTCTTCTTCTTCTTCTTCTTCTTCTTCTTCTTCTACTTCTTTTTATTATTCTTTTCCTTCCTCCCTCACCCTAACCTCCCCCATCTCTCTCTCTCTCTCTCTCTCTCTCTCTCTCTCTCTCTCTCTCTCTCTCTCTCTCTCTCTCTCTCTCTCTCTCTCTCTCTCTCTCTTTCTCGCTCTCTCTCCAAAAGCTACAAACAAAAGCTTACAGCTTTTGTAACTTGTCCGGAGATGGTCTACATATGGGAGGCAAGTCCTTCAACACGTATTTGAACATTAAATTGATACGATGTCCTCCCTTGTCAATTGTAAAAGCAGCTGAAAGAGAACGAAGGGTAACGCAATAATGTGCTGTACTCATGGTGATCTGTAAGAGCAATTAAAAGTTTTAGAACAATCCGCTAGAAAAAGGGTGGGATGGGTGGGGAGGGGGGTAGATGGAGCAGTTTGCTCTCCAGTCTTCGTCTACGTATCTTTCCCCCCTCCCCACCCTCCTCCTCTGACCCATTCTTTTTCTTGCATATATCCAAACTAACGACGAAGAGCTGGTTGATATAAGCAGGCCAAGTGTGTGCAAGGGGTAGTGTTGGAAATGACGATGACGCGTATTCCGGGGAGTGGCGTCTAAACTGCGCAGTCGTTTTGTGTGTATGTGTGTGTGTGTGTGTGTGTTGGTGCGTGTGTGTGTGTGTGTGTGTGTGTGTGTGTGTGTGTGTTGTGCGTTTGCTTGTTTGTTTGTTTGGTTGTTTGCGTTGTTTAGTTGTTTGTTTTTTTGAGGGGGTACGGGGTAGGGATTAGGGGTGGGATGGTGGTGGTGGTAGTGAGGGGAGGGGGGTGTCTTTTTTTTTCTACTTGTCTCCCGACCAGAATGACAAGAGAGTGCCCTTGAGGACGCTCCGGTTTGCTCCGCGAGTGACACGCGTTTAAATTCGAGAGGGTGCTTCTGCAGCCGCTGCAGCCAGGAACAGGACATGCAGACAGCACTTGCGGAACTTTCCCGTGGGCCAGAACATGCAGATGCAGTGTACCAAAAAAAAAAAAAAAAACCGCGCTTGGAACATGAAAGGGACTTCTGTATTTATTTTTTCACACGCGTAACTCTTGGCTAATTTCATGACTAGCATGCAGTTACAAGGTAACAAGCTTCCGCAAAAGCAGCAGAACAGCACCTGCTCCCATCTACCGTGACGCCTACCAGCTAGCTCGACGTCTTAACTAAATTATCACGGACACGGAAAAAAAGGTAATCATATCTATGTTTAAGAATGTTCCCACCATCGCAGCACTCGTACAAATGGTATCTGCGATGAAGGGCCAACCTTCTGCTGTGAGATCTCGACTGACGGTAGCAAGCTTCTATAAAACCGTGTTTAAAGATGAAAACGAAAATGCGATGACGGGATGCGATACATGATTGTATGTATGGACATGTAACATTTTTTACTTGACTCACCTGTACCCGTTCTCTAAACTGATTTATGAGGACAACAAAACAAACAGCAACACCCAAGTTGAGGTCCGAGGCTTATTTATATGAGTTAAGCTTATATGGCAAATTCAACTTGAAACACATTGTTTACTAAATAAGTGGTTCTATATAGGTCGTATTCACATTTAAATACTAATAACTGATCAATATGTCTACTACAACTATAACAGTAAAAGGCATGAACGTGTTGTATACAGTGTTGCTAAGCGAATAAAGCGCAGGAACTTCCACAGTGCTGTAGAGGGAAGGAAAGTCTGAAAACTGCCAGATATCCCATGAGACAAGTTCTACTTTCCTTTGCTTTGCACAGCCTGTAACCTACAGCAGGGACAGGCATGGAAGCGAGACTTTACAGCGCCAAAACAGAGCAACTTATTGAAAGCTTTCTCGCTGAAAAGCGGCATCTCATTACAAGATAGCCTGATGGGATATACCATTTCCGTTGTTAGACAATTTTTCCGCATTGCACAGCAAAACGCAGCCGTGACAAATTACCGCCCTACACCCTTTGACAGTTGTGACAGGTTAAGCAACAGCAGACGACAACGATCATGTAGGAATTGATACACTGGGAAAACACGTACCCAGTCAACCGTCTACAGTGCTGTAAACCGCAAACTTAACTTTCGGTCTACTGTATTACATTCGGTAAAATGGATTGCAATATTTTGGTAGCATAAGGTCCTGTTAAGGGGTCCTTATTGGATCTGAAAATGGGTCGTTTGCTGATTTTGTTTGTTCTTCGGTAGTGTGCAGCACAATAACTGCACGAGCAATCATGTAGAAATTGTTTTGGCACGTCTAGCGCCTGCTGTCTGTCACGTATATAGGGAGAGTTTTGTATGATCAGAAATAAGGGTGTCGCTTACACCTATACTCACAGCACCACAGCACACCCACACAAGTCTCTCTCTCTCCCCCCCCCTCTCTCTCTCTTCTCCCTCCCCTATATTAAAACCCTACATGTATACAATGATCTTGTACTTTGATCATGCTGCCAACGTGGAGTTTTGAGCATCATCATCATCATCATCAGCAGCAGCAGCAGCAGCAGCAGCATCAGCAGCAGCAGCATCATTTATGAACTTTCTGTGAATATTGTGAAACACCTAGTCGTGCGCATCATTATCATCATCATCATCATCATCATCATCATCATCATCATCATCATCATCATCATCATCATCATCATCATCATCATCATCATCATCATCATCATCATCAACTCTGTGTATATTGAGACACTGAGCGAGGACGTCCGCTCTCAGAGTTCATTTCCCTTCTCATTTCAAAGTCAGCAAATATTGCAAGGAAAGTCATCAAAGTGGCAGCATCCTCGCCTGGGATTGCACACTCTTCTAGAGATCGGTTCGGCTCATCAACATCGCTTCATTCTTCGAGAATCAAAAGAGGTCAAGCACTCGATGAACATCAATAGATCTTGCTGCATGCGATGGAGCCGATGGAACGACGTGTGAACACGGGGCCCACTAGGGACTCGCACTATCTGAGCTCAGACCTGAAGTTTTCGGAACAGTTGGTATGCATGCAGGATGGGGTGAGGGTGAAATAATGATGAATGCGAAAAAGTTTACATGTTTTATAATGAGTAACGGTGGCATAAAAACGTGTCTCCAAAAGGTTCACATGTACACATACTGACAATACATGTAATGAATAAGAATTATTTCTCTTTAATGAACATTGCACCCTTTATTACATTATATTACCTTATAATTATGATTATTGCTTTAGGTCCAGCGGACTCTTCAGAGCCAGAGCCAGGACCAGTCTAGCCGAATCAGGACCACAAAATCAAGACCACAACTTCGCTGAAAAAGGACTCGCCCCTGATCCGCATAAAAGATCTGCCAAAACAACCCTAGTGGCAACACTGAAGGCACTCCACCAGCCGGTCACTTTACAATAAAGACATCCCACGCAGGGGACGCTGAAACTATACTCTAATTTATCGAACCCCCGTTTACAAAAACAAAATAGAATATAAACATCATTATAAAATATTAACAAAACACATACATATAAAAAATGCCTACATTGCCAAATAATAACATCACAGGAAGCCCCAGTGACCACCTGGCAGAAAGCGTCCAATATTTCCAAGCTGATCCAACAGACCTCACATACAAATGGAGAGTTTTGTCCCGGAAGAGTTTTCAAGAAAAAGGTAGGTGATTGGTCTAGCGAAGAAGAAGATAGTATAGTAAAGTCATAGAACAGAGTAGGAATGAAAAAGAACAAAGAAGAAAGATAGCGACAGTGGGAATTTAAAGCACTAAATTTCCAGAAAGTGGGGATACTATTTATACTGAAACCCTCGGCAACCCCACGGGGGTTCACCCTTTACTAATCTGCAGAATAGAATAATACAAGTTAGTATCATTTATGTAAATTGTGAAAGTTTCGATAATCATTAGGCAATATTGGAAGCTTATGTTCTAAAAGCTTACTATTGATACAGTGGGAAACGATGACGCAGAATACGAATAGCGTGCAAAAGCGTACGTCATCACAGTTAAGGGCAAAAGTCTTCACTGTCGTAGCAACACAGTAACCCTGAATATGCCGTCAAAATCATTGTTTTGTCAACATCGCCACGTGGGTTGGAGACTTCAAACAGAGAGGACGTTCTGTCAAACAGCTCAGCAAAACCTTCAACCTTCAGAACGGGAAACATTTCAAGGGACCAAGTGAGCAGATTAACAGGCCAAATGCGGAGCCCACGAAGAATTGACTTCCGCGGGCGCCGAATTAGGAAGAGCCGTTGGCCTGACAGGCACTGATTGTCCGAGGGCCGCTGTGGGAATCCGTTGACGGTTGCAGACTTGCTGGTCAGACGTGAGCTGGTTGTCCAGAGGTGCAGTCGTAGCTGGATGTCGCTCGTAGGCCGATGAAAGCAGTTCCGAGCAGTCGCAGACCGTATCTTACCTTTCAACTAGGAGTTGACTGTTCGAGATCCAAACTAATTCCATACTGGGACGTCTTTATGGACTTAATGACTTGCTTACCTACCTATTTCTTTCTTCATCTTCATTCTCATACTACAACTATTCATATAATCGAGAGTTCGAGTTCTACACTTCACCAGCCAGAATCATCAGGATTACATCAACCAACTCCTTCAGACGAACATCGGGTAGCGTTGTTTTAATTATAAAAATGGTGTTGATTCGTCGCCCCCCAAAATTAATTTACCCTAAAATGCAGAGATAGGTGTAGAAGAAGTGGCAGTAGCAGAAGTATTGAATTATTGAAAAATTGTAATCAACGCTTTAGCTAATTTGTTTTTCCCACAAGATCGCAGTTAACTTGCCAGTTCTCCGTGTCTATTTACTTCGATGGCAATCCCGCCAATGCAATAATAATTATGGATCCCTCTTGCTATTTACGCTTCGTAAGCGCGCACTTGTCTTGCTTTGGAACTACCGACCTTTATATCCTTTATGCTCTTTCCGTCGTGATAATCCTATCCTATCCTATCCTATCCCTTAACTCGGAGGTCGTAGGGGCACCACAGATGATTGTTTAACCAGCGTACTCCACCTTTCTCTGTCCTCAGCAACCATCATGGCTTCGCTCAGTGTCAAACCAGTCCATTCTCGAATGTTGTCCTCCCACCTCTTTTTCGGTCTCCTCTTCTTCTACCTCCTTGCACTGTGCCTTGGAGGATGGTCTTTTCAAGGCCTGATGATCTGGTGACGTGGCCATACCATCGGAGTTTCCGTTTCTTCACCACTGATCGTGATAATATTTGGTAATTAAATATTTTATTGGCATACCTAAGAATACCGGAGAATATATATATTGTTAATTACTTCATCATGTGTTTAGTTTAGCCATAATGTGTATATGTATAGGAATTAAAGTGGAGATTCCCGTGGACCATGGACATAGAAAATTGTTCGTCGCTTATATATTATATATTTATATAAGTGGAGCTATCACTGAGGGCTGTTTCTGCCATCAGTGAGACGCTCTGCACACCCTTAGTGAACACGGTGTTTCAGAAATTCGTCTCATAGTTTGCAGACGAGCAGGCATCGTTGGCCCGAGGCAGGAGTAAGACCATTAAGAGTCCACCCTGACATTCGGCCTGCAGTGGAGCATCTAGCACTGAGCTACGATAGCCCAACAGTCTACCAACCAGGAGAAGACACCACCACAACACCACTCATCTACAAGAGAGTTAAGTCAATTGAAACTGTGCACCAAAACTGCTCTAGAAGGACATCAATAGTCCACTCTTCCAGAAAACTGAACAGTTGGACCGAAAGCACTATTAGCCCAATGATGAGACAGTAGCTGCATAGACCTATCAAGGAGCGAACTATTTGAAGTGATATTTGGACCTTTAAGTTAGTATAGTGATCAGAAGATTTTGTATAGAGTAGAGGAAATAAATGTGTGATATTTACTGTTAACAAGTGGCCGGACTACCTATGTTTCATAGCCGTGTGAGAGCTAGTGTGTCAGTGAATCTTTTACCATTTTATCCCTATCTCAGTAACCCCATCCTAACACAGACCGAGCTAAACTTATAAATGTATTAAGATTAGTCACCGGGCGATTAACTAACCAATCCCCACAGACCAAAGACGAGTGGGTAATAGCATTCCATTGTGCAGAGCCCAGCAACAATAGACCCACCGTCACATCAAGTTTTGGCGCTAGTAGGCAGTCGTAGCCTCAGACACCTTGCAGGATTTTCCAAGCTCTTGACATTATCGAATGAAATCAGCTGATCCCTGCAGCAGCATCAGGGGTTTTATTTTGGCCTTTCTTCGAAAGCAACTCACTGCATGAGCTGGGTTCTAATGCCGAAGGTCGCGGGTTCGATTCCCACAAGGGGCGAACTTATGTGACTTAGTTATGAGACTAATTCAGGTTACAGATGGTTTTCTCCGGGTACTGCGGTTTCCTCCCTCCATTCAATAATATTGGATGCAGTCAGTCTAAACATTTCAACAACAAAAAATTCGATTTCCTTTCCGGCTTCTAATAGCGATCTCCATGCCTGTATATACCCTGTTTGAGTGATAGATGGTTGTTTGCTTTGTGTGAGAGTGGATGAAACATATGAGCGTGTATTTTGGTACAGATCGCCACTCTTTGAGCTTGATGAGTTATTTGGGGAAAAGCGCGCATATTGCATCCATTATTATGATTATTATTATGATTATTATGATTATTATGATTATTTATTTATTTATTATTATTATTATTATTATTATTATTATTATTATTATTATTATTATTATTATTATTATTATTATTATTATTATTATTATTATTATTCCTTGTAATGCAGGTAATGTAATCCAGAAGCAGGCCAATAACCGCTTCATAAACGTCAGCACCAAACTGACTATGTAAAGCGTGGTGAGTCTGGTCATAGGCTGGAGTACCCGCTATATAAAAATCCGTTATTATTATTATTATTATTATTATTATTATTATTATTATTATTATTATTATTATTATTATTATTATTATTATTATTATAAGCGTGTACTTGTCAATGGCTAAAAAAGTCCAGCGTCACATGTGTGGCTGAGAGCAAGACACAGACAAAATACATCCGAGCCAGCGCTCCGAATGAAGACATCTGATGCATGTTTTCCATGCAGAAGCATCAGCGTGTCAGCTTCATCATGGTCAGCCTGCAGTTGCTCAATCAAATTGACAGCTCCATCTTCAGAGACCGACAGAGAGTGACAATATTGTCCGTGAGTAAAATACATTGTGATATTCTTCAACTCAGATGTGAGTACCGCTGCTTAGCATGCAACAAGAAACTCGAAAAATGACCCTTTTTCATCCAGATTTCAGAAAGTTCCTGAACTGACGAGGCGTTTTATTTTAACACTAGAAGATAATGACGTATAGTGCCGAGGCTCATCACTTCCATGTTGTCTGCGTCTCCTCTCCATAGACTTGATGCTTGGAATAAAGTACCGGTTGCATACAATGCCCGCTCTTTGTCCCCCATGTAAAACCATTTATTGCCACTACACTGCGCAAGAGCATCAACCCTAAGTCACCAAACGTTCCGCGGACGTAATCCGCTATTATGTGGATTTCAGCCATTCCATCAAAGACAACGGCACACACTGCTTTTGATTCGGGCACCTGCATTCCATTTATTTCAAAGAAGCAAAATTAAATCAAGGAACGACTGGCCACTTATTTGATAAAATCTAATTTGGCATTTGGCGCCAAAGATGTTTAAAAATTATGTACCTCAGCAGTTTTGACTTTTGAAAAAAAATCAAATATGAATGATTTAATTGTTTTTAAATAGCGCTTTTGCCAGCTTAGCAGCTGCTTAAGGCGCTGACGATACAGGATCTAACTCAAGGCGCCCGAGGAAAGCCACTTGTACACCACAGAACCAACTACGCACCCAGAGTTGATTTAAAACGTCGTTGGCTAAAAAAAAAATAAAAAAATAGAGAACTAAGGTATTATGAGGAAGGTTTTTGTAATTCATATATATCGAAAGAGTATCTCATGGTCGTGACCAAAACGAGGAGAGTGGAATTATATTGGAAGTGCTATTTGTGGCTGATTTAATTTCCCACCCATCACAGTCTTCGCTGTACAGGATCCCTCTTTGTGACCCATTCGATGTGCATGCGAGAGAGTTGGCCGGAAATCCCTACGACTTCCGCTACGTCAGTGTAAAACAGGCAAACAAATGGCACTCTGTCGTCCCAAAAGGCCATAACTCTGTCGGGTATTGGGTAAAAAAAAAGTTTCCAACTCGGAGCCTGGTTATTGTCGAGCTTTGTCCGAAAGAATGGTATTGTTGTGATCCCGCAACCAAACGCGCCCCTGGAGTGTAATGTAAGGTTAGAAAGATATTGAGGGGTTTGACAGCCTAATTGGCACTATTTCAGTAACCTTTTAACCCTGGGTGTCCAAGTGGTCTGCTATTTATTGCGTCAACTAAGAGTAGGTCTTTTCAATGTAGGCTGCGTCGTTCCCATTAATGTCTAAAACTGTACAATAACATTCTTTAGGAGGCACAAAGTAATAAGCAATTCAAACTCTACTGAAGCTGCAGCTGGGGGAGATGGGATTTGAGCGGGAGGAGAAATAAAGCAGAAAAAGACAGAAGCTGATTACGACGACGACGACGATATCATGGTGACCACTCTACCATGCTGATGACCATCATCTTGCTGACGACGACTAGGACGATGATGATGATAACAGTAATGATACTAAGATAATAATGACGACGGAGTGTGTCTGTGTGGGATATATGTGTGGCGGGAGATGGGGGTGGCGGTGTATATGGGGGTACGAATGCGTTGCTAGATCGTGTTATGTAAGCAATATTACTGGTATTCTAAAGGCAAGACACAGACATTAACAACCAACCAAACACTAGACCACAGGAACTTACTTGGGGGGAAAAAGGGGGGGGGGGGACAGAACCTAAAAGGCAAGTAAACGAGGGAATGGACGAAATGAAAGTCTTTATATTGCATGGCCAAGCAGTACCGAGTATCATAGAAGATCAGTGCTAGCAAGGTTTCAACACTCCAAGCCCTAGGGCACACGCTCTGGAAGCCTCCGATGTTCATTGTGTGGTCCGGTTGGCTATTTAGATACAGGAAAGTGTCCGATCAATGGACAGGCCGGTCAGTGATTCAATATGAACAGCCTGGCACTGCGACTGACCAATGCATTTCTAAGAGGTGGGCATTGGCCATTGACGTCTTCTTATGAGATGGGTCAGCAGCGGCCAAAGAGTTAGGACAGACTCTCGCACAATGAAAGAGGGAAAAAAAGCAAAAGAGGCGGTAGATGGAGGGGTGGGGTGGAAGCAGAAGGAAGACGATGGATGGAATGTGGAAAAGAGAGAGATGATGGGGGTGGTGAGGAGAAAGGATGGGGGTGGTAGGGTAGAGGGTGAGGGGGGAGAGAGGGAGATGTTACTCTTACATCATTTTAAAAAGGGGACCACAAGACTAGAACTGTTTCGTCAACCCTCAGTCATCAACTTGCCTACATTGACGCGCGCGCGCGCACACACTCACGCACACACACACACACACACACACACACACCCACACACACACACACACACACACACACTCTCTCTCTCCCTCTCTCTCTGTATCAACTATGAATTAAAATAAACAAGCTTGTCATTAGCTACTACGATATAATTAAAGTATAAGTAGATACAGCACTGCTTCGTAACTGCTAATTATGAAAGAGTGCCCTACGTGAATGTTACACTCGTTGTTGTTTTTATCAGCAGTTGATTCAGCCCCGATGCTTGAATCCGGATAACTGTAACTCAGATTCGTTTATCCGCCCAACCTGTTCACTCAGCAACAAGGCAGGAGTCGTCGTGTGATGTTTTCCAACTTTATTCAGCGTACATCAACAACTGCATACTATCGCTTTTTCCACTTTCTCTCCTTTTTCAACTTACACTTTCAAACAGTGCGGCACATATATAGTTTCTCTATACTCTAGAGAACGTTCGAATGTTCCAGCGTGACGCAGTTATAACCAATTAGGATAAAGTTCGTCATCCCAGTATTACGTCATACAACTTTCTTTATGGTCCAAGACTTTCTCAGCCACCAGTAGATCTATCTAGACGCTTCGATCGATAGTAAACAAGCAATCCTAGAAAATTCTCCAATAATATCGACCAACGAAAATTATCAACATTATACCAAGCGTCTTCTAACAACAACGCAAAATCAAATCAAAGGTAAATACACTCTGTTATTGAATGCTTTGCAAAACAAAACGATCGGATCTATCGTGCGCGTCTCACACATACTATTGTGCGCGTTTCAACGTAACAGTGAAATTAACAAGCTCAAAATGGTAAATAAGACCGTATTTGAGAATTTAGTTTATATTCTTTTTTCAACTTTAGTTGAAGTGAAGTGACCTTAAAAAATGTTAACCTAGAAAACAAACTGTAGCTAGCAAACAATCTCTAACTTTTCCGAACAAAGGTTTGATAATACTGCTTATTTCTCTCCTATTTCAACGCTATGAAACCAAGAATACCCACGGAATTATTATATCTATACTCTTCCTTTTACATTGTGGCAATGGAGTAAAGTACAAATATATGCTGAAACGTTGCACAATGTCACACGTTTGTAACAACAATGTTGCAATGCATGACTATGTAGGCAGAAACACTGCACTGTATGTTGCACGTTTTAATAAACTTGTTGCAATACATTACATTACATGATTATTGCTTTAGGTCCAGCGGACTCTTCAGAGCCAAATCAGGACCAACCTTGTTGCAAAACATAGTGCTTTGTATACAAAGGCAGTACAGCAGAACATAAGCAGACTAATAAAAGAGTAAGTTCACAAATAATGCGATGCATTCGTCGCAACCTTGATCGCATAACGCTAATATTTATGTTTCAGCATCTTTTTTTTAACACTCATCCATTTATTTATCAGCTGTTTTTTGTGTTTTTTGTAGGGGGAGGGAGGTAGGGGGGAAGGAGTACCCCTTTCATCACATACCCGCCGCTATCCCAGCTTCGTCTACACCACACTTTTTCTCCTCAGCCACGCATCTTTCATCCCCACCCACCCACACACGATAAATATGGCCATCTCCACCTCCTCTTTTTTGGTTTTTTACCTACCTCTTTTTTTTAACCTACTTATCTTCTTCACTTTCATCCCCTCAAGACACTCACACCCATGCGGCAAGCACGCACACACACCCCACACCCCCCACACACACACCCACACACACTCACACACACAAATAAAACTACCGCATCCACATCTACATACCCTAGCTTCCTCTCTTCCGTCCTCTCAACATATACACGCACACGTGCGCACACTCAAACGCCTCCTACCTCCCCACCCCCCTTGCTCAGCAATCACACAACACACCAATAATAACCAAAGGCACCGCCTATATTATACTGCTACATACCCTTTATAACATAATACTCCCTTGGCTGTCAAGATTTTATTCATCTTCTTCAAACTAGATCTTCCCACACACCTCGTTTACCCATCATCGTCCTAAGCATCCGCCTACCCTCTCCTGCAGGCGCTTAAAACAAATTTGCGACGAACCGTAGTATGCTTCTACCCTACACGCAACATGATTTTTTTTTCTTCCGCAGTAACCTCGTTAATCCGTTTCCAAAATCTCGCCATTCCTTTAAGAAACTGACTCTACACGACCTATTTTACGAAATTGTTTCAACGCGTTTGTTGTTTGTTTTGTTTACTACAATATGCATAACGTTAACTACCATAGCTATTTGACAAACATTTTGGCGCTAGGGGCTGGAGCTGGGGATTGGGAGGTGGGGTGGAATACATAACACTTACAGGAATATTTCCCTTTCTCAGAATGTTTTTACATTTTAATTGGGCAACTGAACCACATTTGACTGAAGTGTACTTAACTGATTTCTGCCCAGTTTATTAATAACTCCGAATTGCCAAAGCATACATGAATGAATAAATAAATAAATTCATGCATATATTACATATATATGCATGTATTACATTACATTACATATATACACAAACAAACATACATCAATGTGGGAGAGATTTAGGTGGAATGCCTGACATTCATTTGCAAATGTGTTATTAAAAACGTGGTTGCTATTCCATTTGTATACTCTTTAATGCTCAATAATTATAGTTGGTTATCAGAGTCAAGTCTTTATCTTCCCGAAAAACATCTATTTATGTCCAAACAGAATTGAAAAAAGGGCGGAGGGTGAAGAGGGAGGGAGGGAAAGAAAGGGGAAGAGAGAGTTCGTTATATATAATATGTATATATAAATATTTTTAAAATGATAACAGCAGCCCATTGTATACAATTCCGCAGTCAGTCGCATCGCCGAAACAGTTAACGGATAACCGAGGTTTGGCCGTAGCGCTCGTTAAGTTTGAAAACATAAGGAAAGGATGTAGAAACTCTTGTTTACATATCAGCGACAGTAGGGCTTGACAAAAACGAAACTGCTCACGAGCATGAAAAATCACCTTGGTGCCAGAGAGCTGTCTGCCAGCAGCGCTCAAGCGGAACGAACAGCCTGGAGGAGAGGAAGAGGAGGAGGAGGAGGAGGAAGAAGAAGAAGAAGAAGTGGAGGAGGAGAAGGGAGACTGTTGTGCCGAGAAGAAGAAAGAGGTGATGTATTGGGTGGTTGACGAGGGCTTTGAAAAAAACACTTCCAACCGCCAACCCCCATGCCACCCCGTAGGGTGCATACCCGACAAGTAACACACACGGATGATTGTGGATTGTTGTTAAGATGGAAAAGATAGTAGTAATAGTATAGTGAGAAGACATTGGATGGATGGTTATTCTGAGGGTAAAAGTTTGCGCGCGTGCGTGTGTGTGTGTGTGTGTGTGTGTGTGAGAGAGAGAGAGAGAGAGACAGAGAGACAGAGAGAGACAGAGTGGTACATGCATGCATGCGTGCGTACGTGATTTTTGTGTGTTCGTAGCTGCTATTTCTAAACAAATGAGGTATGTGAGAATGTTGAATGGGGAAAAGAATGGTGCTCAACTCTGGCGAAGAAAGTACGAATGATGTCCTTCGGGGAATAGGATTATTCTTTGATGTTTGTTTTTGGACTCGACTACTACTTTTTCGAGCCGTGATAATATATTTCCTTACGAGACTTTAACTAGGGCCTTTTCCAGTCGACAACTCCCGAGAGGATGACAAGTGTATAAAGACAGAAAAAAGAAAGACAAACAGTTTTGAGTGGGTCTGGAGGAAAAAGAAAAGAAAGGAGAGAATGATAAATGCATACAGACAGAAAAAGAATGAAAGACAAACGTTTTTTAAATGGGAGTGGAGGGAAAAAAAGAAGAAGATAAAATAATAAGTGTATAAAGAAAAAAAAAATGCACGACAAATATCTTTGAGAGGTTGGAGATGAGAGTTAAAAAAGAAAAGAAAAAGAGAAGAAAAAGAAGTTTGTATTGGAGGACAATGGAAATTAAACCAGTACAAGTCCTGCGGTACGCGTCCTTAGAAACGGGTCAAGAAGGAGAGTACCAACAGGGCAAGTCAAATGCTCGGAAGAAAATATAGAAATTGGCTTTGCGATAGGCGCGTGTGAGAATAAAACTCTAGAAATCGAAAAAGTAAATGTATTTTTTTTGTAATAGACCATGCTCGGAAATACGAGGTGTAACAAATTTGGGCTGCTATCCCGCAAGTTGCGCCAAGAGTTAGTTAGTTATCGTTTATAGGGTCCTGCGGACTGCAAAGGACCGAATCAGGACCACAGCATGGTTGAAAGAGGACTCACCCCTGATCCGTATAAAAGATCTGCTGAAACAACTCTAGTGGTAACACTGAAGGCACTCAACCAGCCGGTCATTTCACAATAAAGGCATCCCACGCAGGGGACGCTGAGGCTATACTCTAATTTATCGAACACCCGTTTACAAAAACAAAATAGGATAAAAACATCGTTATAAAATATTAACAAAACACATACATATAAAATGTCTACATTGCTAAATAATAATACCGTAGAAAACCCTACTGACCATTTGGCAAGAAGCGTCCAATATTCCCAAGCTGACCTAATAGGTACACGAATGAGGGGTTTTGGGAGAGTTTTCAAGAAAAAAAGATAGGCGATTTGTCTAGCGAAGAAGATAGTAGATTGTTAGAAACGATTAGGAACGAAAAAGAACAAATGAGAATGACAAAAACAACGGTAATTTAAAGCACTAAATTTCCACAAAGTGAGGATACTATGTATACTGAAACCACCACCACCCCAACTGGGGTACCGCTTAGAGTTGTCTAAGGCGGACATTCTTTGCGAAAGAACAATTTCTGCTCTGTCCTCCATCAAACCTTCCGGATCAACCGGAATGCTGATTTCAGTTGCAACCCTAGCTAGCTCCGCTCATTCGGCCTTGCACTGCCCTGCAACCACCACACCCCTCCCCCCTTTCCCGAAGAAAAGCTTGCAGCTCGACGTAGCTTTCATAGTGTTTTGAGACGAGATTTCCGCCCGGATAACTGTAAGTAACTAAAAACAAAATAAAAAGACAAGTTACCTCCCATTTCCGAATAAGGCATGTTTTACGCAACATTGCTTTCGACTTAAAAATAAAAGAGTTTATAGGATCGAACTGTGGTAAAGTTTTTGTGACGTGGCTGGAAGGCGAGAGATAAAAGACAGGTTGGAGGAGATGTGTGTGGGTGCGCGTTTACAATAAAGAAGACATCATAAGCTTATACAGGCACAACCTATTTAAAATAGGACACTGAAAGAAATACTATGTTTTGAAACTAAAGTACTAAGCGCATTAGAAATCGAGCTAAAGCTGGCATTAGTTAGAAGACATAAAAATAATAACGTCAACAAAAAAACAAAACAAATAACAACAAAAGAAAAATTTTAAAAATTTAAATAAACTATAAACATTATCTGTAACAAGATCTGGCAGAGTGGGGATAGACCCAGTCGCTTGTCATCACTCTTCCCAAAAAAGGTAACATTCTGGAGTGTAAAAATTACCGTACCATCAGCCTCATCAGCCATCCCAGCAAAGTCCTCCTGAAATAATACTCAACAGGTTAAAACCCCAAGCTGAACAAATAATAGCTGAAGAAAAAGCAGGGTTCAGGGTAGGGCGAAGTACCACTGAACAGATTTTCAACCTCAGAATAATCTGCGAGAAATACCTACAGCACCAACAACATCTCTATAATGTGTTTGTAGACTTCAAGAAAGCGTTTGACAGAGTCTGGCATGCAGCTCTGTGGGCAATCATGAGAGTTTACAACATCAGCCCTAAAATTATTAAAGTCATCAAAAGCCTGTATGACAAGGCTACCAGTGAAGTCCTCCACAACAGCGCCATCGGGAACTGGTTTAGAACAACAATGGGTGTGCGTCAAGGATGCCTACTCTCTCCAACACTCTTTAACATCGTCCTAGAGCGCATCATGTCAGACGCCCTTGCAGATCACAAAGGCACAGTCAGCATAGGGGGTAGAGCAATCTCCAACCTTCGTTTTGCGGATGACATTGATGGATTGGCTGGATAGGAACAAGAACTTGAACAGCTGGTACAGAGGTTTCACACCACCTCCAGAGCCTATGGAATGGAAATAAAAGCAGAGAAGACCAAAATGATGACCAACAACACCAATGGCATCAACATGGAAATCAAAGTCTAAGGCCAATCCCTCAACACAGTGCATAGCTTCAAATATTTAGGTGCCATTGTATCACACAATGCGTCCCGAAAGGAAGCCCCCTCCGGGATCGCTCAAACAACTGCTGCCCTGACAAGGTAAAAGCACATTTGGAAAGGCAGGACCATCAGTCTACATTCCAAGGTAAGGCCGCTGCGCTCTCTTGTCATCTCCATCATTCTTCCTATAAACTTGCGAAATATAAACCCTCAGCAGATCTACAACGAAGAATACAAAGCATGGAGATGCGGTGCTACAGAAGACATCTGGGCATTTCCTGTACCCAGCACATCATCAACGACGAAGTCCGACAGACTATCACGCAAGCCATTGAACAGCACGATGACATGCTCACAGTGTGAAGAAACGGAAACTCCGATGGTATGGCCACGTCACCAGAGCATCAGGCATTGCAAAGACCATCCTGCAAGGCACGGTGCAATGAGG
This sequence comes from Oncomelania hupensis, assembly GCA_036898135.1. Lineage (NCBI taxonomy): Eukaryota > Metazoa > Mollusca > Gastropoda > Littorinimorpha > Pomatiopsidae > Oncomelania > Oncomelania hupensis. The sequence goes on from CM072519.1 coordinate 32,831,926, forward strand.
CAGAAGAAGAGGGAGACCGAAAAAGAGGTGGGAGGACAACATTCGAGAATGGACTGGCTTGACACTGAGCGACGCCAAGAGGGTTGCTGAGGACAGAGAAAGATGGAGTACGCTGGTAAACGATGATCTGTGGTGCCCTTACGACTTTCGAGTTACGAGATAGGATAGGATAGGAAACTATATATGTGATAAAGACAAGAATAAAAATCGGAATGTTTATTGGTCCAACAAAGCATGAAGGAAATTTTCTCGACGAGTACAACAATCGTTGACAACAATATTCACACAACACAGTCCGTTTACATACTGAATATATACTATTGAAACAAAATCAACTTTCATTTCAGAACTTCGTGGGTGAAAACAAAATGAAGGCATTAGGATCCGTGCAAAAGAAGGATAGGAACGAAGTTCCGTTTACTACCACACAAAAGAAGCTGACGCTGGTGAGAAGAAGAGTAGGAGGTAGAAGAATGAGAACAAGAATACAATACAAAACCACAGACATTTCCAGGCTTGTTCGTCTCATAAAGAGATTGAGGCTTATTCCAAACACCTGCTCTTGCTCGTTTTTGTTTGCCGATAATGACCAGACATCAAAGCGGCAATCGCAAACCAAGGTAGCCGCACGGTTGCTTCTGTTTGCGATAGACTATGCATCCCCTCCATAATTATGTGGATGTCTCGATAACCGTTCTTGGGCTTCGCGTTTTATCTCTTGACCAGCGCTCTTTCCGTGATCTGAACACGGAGAAAAAAATAATCGAGTAAGTATACTCAAGATAAAAAAAAATAAATAGATAAAAATTAAATAAATATTAATAATAAACCTGTATCAATATGTAAGCGCTCAAATACAACGCCAGTCGCCCATCTGGAGTCCTGTCCCTAGGGTTTATGCAGAGAACAAAATATGAGATGATAGGTAAACTAAATATCACAACTGGTTTTTTTTAACTGCGTGTAAGTGTACTTTACCTTTAAAAAGTAAAGTCACCTTTCCTCGATTTTCTGTCTAGTTGTGTTTAACGCTAGCATTGAGAAGAATCGACCGGGGCTAGACTCCTAAATTTAATTTTGACAAAGAGACACAAGAAACTAAGCATGCTTTTCTGCTTCAAACAGCTAAAATGGCTTCAAACAGCTAAAATGGTGCATCAAGTGATTATGTCACGTGACACGTTAGAACCGTAGAGAGACTAGTCAAGAAAATGTTATCTCAGTTTTCTGACATGTGCACTGGATACAGATACAGATACAGATACAGATTCTTTATTGTCCCCACAAATACATGTACCTGCAAGGAAATTCTTATTGCAGTGTCCATCTGCATATAAAATCTCAAACAATAAAAACCACACACTAAACTGAAAATAAATAATTATGATGATGATGATATCTACAGTGATTAAGATCATAACGTTATCACACACCCACACACCAACACACAAGCACACGCGCACTATCACACACACACACTTTCACATATTTATAGATATCTATACATACATATACACATATATACTTACATATACATACACATATATACACCCATACACTTATATATATATATACACACACACATATTCATTACATGCCACTCAAACTAACAATAATTATAAAATATAATATAATAATGCATGCCTTAGACTACATTATAAAATAAGATATTATTTCACACACACACACACACACACACACACACACACACACACACATGCCTACCTACCCAACGTTGTGTGGTAGGCACATTTTTAGCATCGTTGTGGGGTACATACACTGCATAGCATATTTCACGTAATATTAGGTTATGCTGACTTTGGGCAGTTTTAACATAAGTGCCGAGCAGTGACGAATGTTTTTCATCAAGAATGAGGCCAAACCGGTTACTTTGAAAATGGGAGCCTTGTGCTTATGTTGTGAGGTATAACCATGAATATTCATGAGGTAAACAGGAACTACCTCACAAGTACGTTACAGTGTTTCCAATTATGAAAATTATCTGTTGCAATACTCATTATGTAAGATGTTTTTTTTGGTAATTAAATTATATATAAATGATAAATAAGCATAGCAGCATTATATAGTGTATGTACATGTAATTTGAAAATAAACACCGAGCAGATGTGACTTTTAAACCGTTAATTTTTCTACCTATCTGAACATATCATAGCATCATTCTTCCCTCACAGATTGATATGATTAATTATTATTAGTCTCTTCTAACACAATGTTCTGTGAGGATTGTTATTGCTGTTGGTTAGTTATTTTGCGTCAATGTTTTACTTTTGTTCATAATGTTGCATAGCGGTTGTTTCATATTATCAAATTGTTGTTAATGTGCTTTAGTTGAATCTATTACATTGGAACCTCCAATATGTGATCTTGCAAAATGCACTCCAAATGTGATCTTATAATAGAAGGGTATGATAACTTAAACAGAGAGACAAAGCACACATACCACTTGTTCAGATCAAAAGTAAATTATTTCAAGAGAGAATTTTATATTAAAGGGATTACATTACAACGGAAACAGAGAGGCAAGGCACACATGCCACTCATTCAAAAGCAAACTATTTCAAACTTTTATTAACGAATTGTAAACGAATCTGTAGTATCTTTTTTCCTTTGTTTATTTTGTTGTTTTTGTTTGTTTGTTCAATTTAGCCTATACTCTATAAACCAGTCGGAAAGGATCGCTCCATTACAAAGGTGTAATTCATCTTATATGTAAACTTATCAGTCATAAATACAGGTCACACAACAGGTATACTGGAGAGACAGACATTGGAGGTTTTACAGTATGTAAATTGTTTGTGGGAATACAGGATACAGTGGAAGTAAAATTCTGAAAGTAAAAGGTTGTGATTTACTTTAATATGTTTGTCGTGCTTGAATGACAACATATGTTGATTCACCACCACCATTACATTACAAACAACAAACAAGCACAAGTATTCAGTGCCCGAGTCAGCATGTTAGTGCCTGCGCTGTCATACAATTTATCTGGTTTGTGTTATTTTGTTTCTGTATAAACACATCATCAAACAATTGACATACATTTCCTCTTTTATTCAGATGAAACAAAATTAACAGGCGATCTAAATTTACAGGTCAAGTACTGTAACTTTGAACAACGAATAAATGCTAGCAGCAACAAGAACAATATGGAAATAATTTCAAATGTTTTTTTTTCAAGATACAGTTATATATTTGCAAATCTTTAAACTACATTTGTGTTCACACATGAAAACAAGAGCAAAAAAGTGTACTATTAATTGTCATATTTGACTAACATTGTTGACACTGTGACCTTAACTGTAAGTCATTCAATCACTGATACATTTCGACCTCTCGTAGCTCTAAATCCAACCTACCAGGTATAAAACAGACAGACATTACATTACATGACATGATTATTGCTTTAGGTCCAGCGGACTCTTCCGAGCCAAATCAGGACCAGACAACCCCTGATCCGCATAAAAGATCTGCTGAAACAACCCTAGTGGTAAAACTGAAGGCACTCCACCAGCCAGTCACTTTATAATAAAGACATCCCACGCAGGGGACGTTGAGGCTATACACTAATTTATCGAACCCCCATTTACAAAAACAAAATAGAATACAATCATTACAAAATATCAACAAAACATATATTTATAAAATGCCTACATTGATAAATAATAACATCATATCAAGCCCTAGTGACCAACTGGCAGAAAGCGTCTAATATTCCCAAGCTGATCCAACAGACCTCACACACAAATAAGGAGTCTTGTCCCGGAAGAGTTTTCAAGAAAAAAGGTAGGTGACTGGTCTAGCGAAGAAGAAGATAGTATAGCAGATTGATAGAACAGAGCAGGAATGAGAAAGAACAAATGAGAAAGACAGCGACAGTGGGAATTTAAAGCACTAAATTTCCAGAAAGTGGGGATACTATTTATACTGAAACTCCCGGCACCCCAACGGGAGTGACAGACGAACGGACAAGCATTTGTTTGGATTTCATTTTTGGACTGACTATTTCAGACTATATCGCGCAAATTTGCACAAATCGAGACACTTGAGTTTTGGGTTCATAGACTCACATTGTTATACATGTGAGTCAAAAATAGGTTTCGTGTAATTAGCCAGGTTACAGTACAAAGACATAGGTTCAGCGTAATCAACTAGGTTACAGTATTTGCACAGAGGGGATGCACCACAGACGCTTGTATCTGGACACACAAAAGACACGTCACAGGCATAGTCATTCGCAAGTCAAGGTACAAGCGCCTGTGGGATGGACAGACCGATATTTCTTTGGATATCATTATTATTATTAGACTATTTAAGATTTATTTCGCACAGATTTGCAGAAATCTAACTAGAAGGACAAACCAAATATGACTCACATGTCCCTTTAAGAACTCACAATATCTAACATGAAAATGAGTGCCCAGAAAAACAAAATGATACATGGCATTAAAATTCAAAGTAATACCGACTTTGATCTTTCTATCATGACTTTGAGATGGTAAAGGTAAAAAGCTAAAGGTAGTCCCATAGCCTTGTGGCCGTAGGGGAGCGTGATGTTGGAGATCACACTTATCTTGGGCCAGCGTAATGAGGGTGATGCCCATCTCTCTCCCTCGCTGCTTTACCTTCCCCACCCTTAAGAGAGTAGGTACTCAGTCACAGTTGAGTCAACTGGGGGCGTTGTTATTTGTCGCTTCACGTTTTGCGGTCACCCATCCAAGTGCTAACCGCACTGGAGGGTGCTTAACTTGCGACACAGTAGCGAGTGCTCCAACCACTGCGCTATCCGACACCCCGACTTTGAGATGACCGGCTCCAAATCAAATAAACTACAGCAAAAGTTGAATTATGCCCAAAACAACGGTGACCTTGGGATGACCTTGACCTTCATGTGACTTCATGCATGTCTGATCAAATAACCCAATATTGTTGCATACTATGGGTTAAATAAATAGCCATTCCACTGTACAATGACCTAATTTTGTATGTTTTTTGCGAGGCCTAAAATTACCTTGACCTTCAAGATCAAAGCAAAAAGGGAACATGTATACCAGATTAATCTATCATCTCTAAATTTAACAAGTCTGGACTTTATATCTCTCATAGTCCATGGTCGTTGATATCTATTATGCATCAAAGAATCATAAGTTCAATACTAATAACCTAGAAAAAAAAGAGTAAACTGTGTGAACAATTGTCATTAAAAAACAACAACTAATAATTGTTGACCCTGTGACCTTGATCTTGAGGTGAAGTCATTAATTCACTGATCCTTTATAAGGTCTCATAAGTATACACCATTTTAACAAGTTTAGTTGTGATAGTTGAAATAGGTTCTTAGATATTAATCCACTTGCAAGTTTTGCACAGATGGCGGACAGACAGACGGACCGACGCACACACAGACGGACCGATGGACACAATTTTTATTAACATGTCATAGTTGGACTAATTTAGGACACATTTCGCACAGATTTTCAAAAATATAGACTTTCTTCTTTTTGGATGGGGTGGGGTGTGGGGGGTAGTGGGCAGGGGTGGCGGTGGGTGAGTGAATACATAGACTCACATTGCTATGAATGTGAGTCAAAACATAAGTTGTTTGGGCAAGTACAGTAACATCAACATACATTTCAATGCATTTGAGTCAAAAACAATTTATTAAATAATTTCACTAAGAAATCTATAACACTGCTACCAGCATATTTAAAAAATTCGCCAATAAGCCCGTCTGGTCCAGGAGATTTACCACGCTTTAACTTCCAAATAGCTTGTAAAACTTCATCTCTTGTAATTAGTCTGTCTAAAACTTCTTCATAGTTTTGAACAAAGTCTGGGTCCCCACCTAAATGTTCATCATCCGTATCTAAAACAGCATTGAAATGTTCATACCATGCATCGATAGTAATGCCATTTTTTGGCTGAGTTCGTCTGCCAAACAACCTACTAATTTCTTGCCAAAACACCTGCTGGTTGCCTATCGATGAAATCAATTTATTGAACTGAGTATCATGAAACAACTTCTTTTTTCTACATATGAAATTCTTATATTCCCTACGTGCTCTACAGTAGCTTTGTCTCTTTTCACAAGTAGGATGTTTTCTAAATTGTCTAAGTAATTTTCGTACATTTCTCCTTTCATCCGAACACTCCCTATCAAACCATGCACAATTGCTCATCTCGCCAACAATAAGTCTCCTCTTCATACACTCAGCTTTCTGCTTGACAAAATTATTACACACTCCAATCGCTTCATTTATATTAAGATCAAGCAAGTTCAAGGCTCTTTGAAAAACACTTTGCTTCATGAGAGAGAGAGAGATTGATTGATTGACTGATTGTTGCTTTAGGTCCAGCGGACTCTTCCGAGCCGAATCAGGACCGGACAACCCCCGATCCGCATAAAAGATCTGCTGAAACAACCCTAGTGGGAAAACTGTATGCCCTCCACCGGCCAGTCACTTTACAATAAAAAACATCCCACGCAGGGGACGGCTGAGGCTTTACCCCAACTAATCAAACCCCCGGTTACAAAAACAAAATAGAATACAAACATCATTATAAATTATCAACAAAACACATACATATATTGCTAAATAATAACATCATAGGAAGCCCTAGTGACCACCCGGCAGAAAGCGTCCAATACTCCCAAGCTGATCCAACAGACCCCATACACAAACAAGGAGTCTTGTCCAGGAAGAGTTTTCAAGAAAAAAAGGTAGGTCATTGATCAAGCGAAGAAGAAGATAGTATAGCAGAGTGATAGGACAGAGCAGGAATGGGAAAGAGCAAATGAGGAAGACAGCGACAGTGGGAATTTAAAGCACTAAATTTCCAGAAAGTGGGGATACTATTTATACTGAAACCCCCGGCACTCCAACGGGGGTACTGTTGCCGCAGTGAATCGGTCATGCCTATAAAGGAAAGACAGGTTTTCAACTGGGGCTTTCACTTTTCCCTTTATAGGTTAGAACAATCTACAGTGGCAAGATTGCTCATGACCCCAAGGGGTGAGAGAGAGAGAGAGAGAGAGAGAGAGAGAGAGAGAGAGAGAGAGAGAGTGAGTCAAAACATAAGTTTTTTGGGTAAGTACAGTAACATCAACATACATTTCAATGCATTTGAGTCAAAAATACAATCAAAAGTTAAACTGATTTCCCCAATACACAATATAAAGTTAAACTTACTCAAGAATTAAGAAGTACATTATGCAACATACTTGTTGTCACAAAACAAATATTTGGATTTATCATCACCATCAGCAACAGTATTGTTGTCTTTACCATTCTAATCATCATAAACAACAAAACAATTACAATCCATCCAAAACAATTAAATAAGGTGTACGAGTCCTTTTCTAAATTTTGAGATTCCACAATTTGGTTTGTCAGGGAAGGAAAACCATTTCAGCAGCGATATAAATGCATACTGGAAGTACACATTGCTCGCACCTTCGATTTTAAAGGACGACAACTCGCGATACAACACTGAATGGTCGGCTATGGAAGTCTTCGATGTGGGCTTTGCGTGAATTAGTTGGACACTCATTTATCACGATTGCTACTTCAGCGATTTGGAAAAAATGTGGACGCACACAAACAAACTTTTCTGCATCAGTTTTCGTATTTGGTGCGTAATTGATGCACCACTGTGCTTAATCGGGAACATTGCTAGGAGCACTATACAGAAAATGCTTACAGGTAATACAGGGTCTAGCGGACTACCAAGGCGGAACCGAATCAGGACCACAGAAAACCAAAATCTGTTAAACCGTCAAAACATTACACCATTATAACTAGAAGGGTAAAGCCCCCATGACTCCATGCTTCTTATTTAACTTGCAATATTTAACATAATATGAGCAACAGAAAAGAAAAAGAAAATGAGACATTAAACGCAAATACCGACTTTGATCTTTCGATGCTCTTGACCTTGAGATGACCTTAACCTCCTGTTCCAAATACACTCATGTACGATCAAATAAACTATAGCAAAAGTTGTATTATGCCAGGAACGCAGTTGGCTCCGTGGTTTACGCGATGTACTCGAATGTTAGACAATAACAGCCTGTACAGCCCGTGATTCAAAGTTCGTTAACGGCCAGGAGTAAAATAATAATAATAATAATAATAATAATAATAAATAATATAATATAATAATAATAATAATAATATAATAATAATAATAATACGCGATGTACTCGAATGTTAGACAATAACAGCCTGTACAGCCCGTGATTCAAAGTTCGTTAACGGCCAGGAGTAAAATAATAATTAATAATAATAATAATAATAATAATAATAATAAATAATCATCATCATCATCATCATCATCATCATCATCATCATCATCATCATCATCATCATCATAATAATCATAATAATAATCATAATCATAATAATAAGTTTAAAAATAAATTACAAATAGTATTAATAATTTAAAATTAGAAGGACAAAAACCCATATGACGCACATGCTCCTTATGGAACTTGCAATATTTAACATTAAAATGAATGCCCAGAGAAAAACTAAATGTAACGGTGGCATTAAAACGCAAAGTCATACCAACTTTGATCTTTCTATGCTCTTGATCTTGAGATGACCTTGACCTCCAGCTCTAAATACACTCATGTAAGATCAAATACATTACAGCAAAAGATGCATTATGCCAAAAAAGCCCGTGACCTTGGAATGACCTTGACTTTCAATGGCATTGACTATAATGTGGCTTCTGATGCTCATATATTATCAATTAACCAGAGTTTCCTACCCCCAAAATGAATTTCAAGAACAGCACAGTGAAAAATAGGAACTATCCTATCCTATCCTATCCTATCCTTTCCTATCCTTTCCCGTAATTCTAGGACACTCAGCCCTCTATCATTTGTCTCACCGACGCCATTCACATTGGCATTCCCAAATACTATCCTATCCTATCCCGTAACTCAAAGGTCATAGGGGCACCACACATATGCCCACGTACCCTACGTTGTGAGGTAAGCACATTTTTAGCATCGTTGTGGTGTACATGCAAAAATCCGTGTGTGTGTAGGTGGTCGCACTCCAACGGTTTTGTGAGGTGGTTGAGATAAATGTATAGGCGATATACTTGGTAGCTCGCACGTGGTTTCTAAGGTGGGCACTGTGAGTCATGGGAAAATGTACCTCATAAAATTTGGTACCTCACAACCCCGTCAGAAAGTCTTACACACAACCTCATAACCTACGGTACGTAAACGCAGATGATCGTTTAACCAGCGTACTCCATCTTTCCCTATCATCGGCAACCCTGATGGTTTCGCTCAGTGTCAAACCAGTCCATTCTTGAATGTTGTCCTCCCACCTCTTTTTCGGTCTCCCTCTTCTTCTGCCTCCTTGCACTGTGCCTTGCAGGATGGTATTTGCAAGACCTGATGATCTGGCGACGTGGCCATACCATCGGAGTTTCCGTTTTTTCACCACTTTGAGCAGGTCATCGTGTTGTCCAATGGCTTGTGTGATGGTCTGTCGGACTTCGTCGTTGGTGATTTGCTGGGTATAGGAAATGGCCAGAAGTCTTCTGTAGCACCTCATCTCCATGCGTTGTATTCTTCATTGTAGATCTGCTGTTATGGTCCATGTTTCGCAAGCATATAGGAAGATGGAGATGACAAGGGAGCGCAGCAGTCTTACCTTGGAATGTAGGCTGATGGTCATGTCTTTCCAAATTGGCTTTAACCTCGCCAGGGCAGCAGTTGTTTGTGCGATCCTGGAGAGGACTTCCTGTCGGGACCCATTGTCTAATACAATGGCTCCTAAATATTTGAAGCTATGCACAGTGTTGAGGGATTGGCCTTGGACTTTGATGTCCGTGTTGATGCCATTGGTGTTGTTGGTCATCACTTTGGTCCTCTCTGCACTTATTTCCATTCCACAGGAACATTGCACAGTTTCCAGGAACAATTATCATCGCACAAAGAGCATAATGCAACAAGGTCAAAACTACTTTTATACTCATCGTAACGGCATACCACACACACAGCAGCTACTAGTATAACACTTACACACTTTTGCTATAAAAATAATTGATCTAGATTAAACATTTAGGCGTTATATACCACGCCCTCAAATTTGTTCACAATGACAGTGTTGAATTTATGGTCCTGAACAGTGAATTACTAGTAGTATTTAATTTGTGCAGCCAAATCATGAATGTTCTTTGACTTAAACTCCTGAAGGGACTTGTATTTGTAGTATGCACTCTTCCGTTGTTTGTAGTCTGTCTGGCTGTATTTTCTTTCTAGTATTTTTCCTGACCTTGATTTGTTCACCAGCAGTGCTTCAGGTGTGCCTCCGTCTTCATGTTGATCCTCCAAAGTAGTAATGCTACTTGTACTAGTTGTAGAATGTCCAAGCAAAGCCATCTGTTCGATCAGTCTTTCCAGGTCCTGAAGAAAGAAAAGCACAAACTCCATATAATTATAAGGACAATATAATTATTTGAGGTTTGAAGAAACATATCAAAAGTCTACGTCATTAATTCCGATTTACGTGTGTTTGTAGGAAAGATGGGGGACGAGGAGAGAGAGAGAGAAGAGAGAGAGAGGGGGGGGAAGGAAGGGATAGTAGCTGTGTGTAAAATATCCTGTATTTATTTCGTTAGGTACAAACATTAATATAGACTAAAAGGGCAAAGCCAATAATTCACATGCCCCTTAGTGAACTTATTCACAATATCCTACATGAAAGTGAGTACCTAGTATGGATTTAGTTTGTGAAAAAAGAAAAAAATAAGAAACAAACCGGCTGTATTAAACCATTTCTTATGCCTACCAAAAATGCAGAGTTTGAAACAAGGCTACTATTCATGAAGTCATTGTGAGAATAACAGGTTAATTCACCCATGCCCGCCTACTCAACAGCGTGAGGTGGTCATTGTTATACAATCATTGCGAGCTACACAATACTTCATAACAAATTTGACGTAATAGTAGGCTATGCTGGCTGTGCAATTTTAACATAATTACCGAGCAGTGATGACTGTTTTTTAATCAAGAGAAAGGCCATAACTGTTACTTTGAAAATGAATGCCCTTTGGAAATGTTTGCCATGAGCTACCCTGGAGAGGTATGTGTGTGCGTGTGTGTTTGTACTTTTGAATATGTCAGCAGTATTGTGAGGTGATTGAAATAAATACATAGAAGACATAGTGGTGAACTCCGCCAGTGGTTTGTGAGGTCTTCATTGCAATGTCATAGGAAAATGTACCTCATAAAACTGTCCACCTCTCAATCCCGTTAGAGATACCAACCTCATATATGTACATCAACGCAGCTGATTTTGAAGTGTCTGTAATACTTTGCTCTTCACATGATCAAGCAATCATATCAAACTACATATCGGTTGGTTAGGAAGAAAAAAAGATATTGACGTGTGTAAATAAAAAACAATGAAAATATTTTTATTAAAGAAATTCCAATGCAAAATAAAAACATCAATATTGCATGCAACGGACCAACCAACAGACCGATATTAAATGTATGCTCTTTAAAAAATGTATGCCCTGTGCTACCCTTGCGTGGTATGTGTGTGCATATAGTAAGTATGCCAGCGGTATTGTGAGGTGATATAAATACATGCATAGGACACTAGAGAATTTGGCAAGGGGGGTTTGAGATAGGTGCTGTGAGGTCATATGAAAATGTACCCCACAAAACCGAGTCTTCCACACAACCTCATAGTGCTATGTACATAAGTCTTAGAGTTGGCCGGTGGTTTACTGTACGTCCACTTCACATACACACTCCATCGACACAGTGCAAAACATGGAAGCTGATGGACAAGCATGCATTGGATTTGGATAAAAAAACTAGTATTTGTAATTAATCAATTGTTATGTTTTATTGTATTAAGATTACTTGAAATCTAAATGATTAATTTGTAATAATAATTATTATTAAATTTATTTAAAATTATTTTATACACGTTATGTCTTAGTTCAATACATTTATAAAATAACATGCAGTGACCAAGAATTGCTGAAAATTAACAAGCATACTCTTTGCTACGTACTATATAAAATGTAATAAGCGTATTTTCATAAAATGGCGTATGCCTGTAATTATTCACCCCGCCTGTATACATAGGTTTCACTCTGTCTCTCTGTCTGTCTGTGTGTGTGTGTGCCCAGCAATATCTCTGGTAATTACAATCCCGCTGAATTCAAACTTAGCATACAGGTTTCCTTCAATGACTGGTCGATGCACAATTTTAAAAAAAACATTCTTCACTTTTTCTGAAGGGTCACAGCCTCAATGCAGAGCTAAAATCAATAATATAAAAAAAATCTTTGCTGATTATTGCTCGATGGAGCTAATTCTTCAAGTCCCAGGAATGTGTGCAATAAAAAACGGGGTGGATTGACTAAAAGCATGGCGATGTACGGAAAGTGATGGGTTTTTTTGGTGTGGAGTGTGAGTGTATAATGGTCACGTTAGTGTCCTGCACCTGTTAATAATTAACATCTTTAACATAACTTAGGTACACTTTTAATAACAAAGGTCAAGAGATATGTGTAAGTAATGGTGAAAGAATGTGTATAACATTCTAGCGCGTATGTTGGTATAGATCGCAGCACGAGCTCTACCAGGCTGAATAAAAACGCTATATATGTCAAATTAGATTATATTACTTCATTATCTTTTGATCCCCATAACTTCTCGCTCTATTCACGTCATTTTAAAGTCATCTTAAAATGAACATGAAAGCAAATGGCGAGCGTTGCGGTCGAGTGGTAAAACGCGAGACTAACTTTCCTTGTCCATAGGCTAGAATCCAATGGTTACTGACGGGTGTGGGATCGATCCAGCATGGCGTTATGTTTTTTCGAATATTAATTTCTTTCGACTCGGGCAACGTCTCGGGGGTTTTCTCCGGGTACTTCGGTTTGCTCACCCAGCAAAATAAAAATAAAAATAAAAAACACAACTAATATTAGGTAGGTTGAATTTGGGTGCGCCACAGGTTGCAATGACACCTTAACCAGGGGAGACGGCCCAGAATTTCCCGATAAAAAGGGACAATAAAATGGGAAAAAATGCTCACGTCAGAAATGAAAATGACAATCCCGCAAAGGGGAGAGGGGGAAAGGGGAAACTAGCTGACAATGTGACACTAGTCAATGATGATTCTCCTACTTAAGTTGATATTCTGCAGACTGCTTGACTAAAATTATTCCAACCTATTTGGAAGATCTACAACGAAGAATACAAAGCATGGAGATGAGGTGCTACAGAAGACCTCAGGCCATTTCCTATACTCAGCACATCACCAACAACAGACCACAGACCATCACACTTCCATTGGACAACATGATGACATGCTCACAGTGGTGAAGAAACGGAAACTCCGATGGTATGGCCACGTCACCAGAGCATCAGGCCTCGCAAAAACCATCCTACAAGGCACGGTGCAAGAAGGCAGAAGAAGAGGGAGACAGAAAAAGAGGTGGGAGGACAGCATTCGAGATTGGACTGGTTTGACACTGAACGAAGCCATGAGGGTTGCTGAGAACAGAGAAAGATGGAGTACGCTGGTTAAACGATCATCTGTGCTGCCCCAACGACCTTTGAGTTGCGGGATAGGATAGGGTAGGGACAGTATTAAAAAATAACTGTGTAACTCTATACATTTTCTGAAAAATTAGTACATTTTCTAAACAAATAAAAGGACATTTTAAAAATATTTTTACTAGTATTTTTTTATTTTTATGTTTTAATTTTGTTAGTTATTTTTTAGTTACTTAAATATTAATCTACTTACCTGATTTATTGTTTGCAGGACACTTGGCTAATGCAGCCATTAGCTGCCCTCTTCCATAGTGACGGTAGAGAAGCCTTTTTTTCAAATCCATTGGTGCAACTGGAAAATATAGAGAAAAAACATGTGTGATAGTAGTTTATAATTAGAACCTCAGCTTCATAAATTAATTTAATGCATCCAATTGAGAGTAACAGCAGAAGACTGTGCTACCCTAAGCAGAACATGTTTAAAGCTGCAAGGCGTCCAGTGCGGTAGCAATGGAGTTCGCATGTGTAAAATAATGTTTGCTTTCAGTTATGTTCTTGTGAATGGCATAATTAGGTGTTACAAACAAGCGTCTTTCTCGCTGTTCCTTTTGACTATTTTAGCCTCTACTAGCGAGGCACCTCCACTTATCAACCAGGCTGGGTCGATGGCTGTGGCGTGCGAATACGATTCCAGGTCTCGTGGTCGGCGGTGGCAGTACAGAAGTTGAAACCGCGGCAGTCGTCGTCTCAGCTTGCGCAGGGGCGCTTTCTGCTCCGTCGGAGGACTTGTCCGCAGTTCTTGCCATTCTCTGAAATCGAGACGATCGGGAGCCCAAAGATGGTGCAGCTCTGCTTCTTGCAGAAATTAATTCCAGGAGACGTTCAGACGCGCGGACACTGCGGCGTGCCGATAGGAGGAGGATGCACCGTCCTGTGGGTGGCAGTCCAGAAGTTGAAGCCACCGCAGCTGTCCGCGAGAGATTCCGACACGACTCTCCACTTCACACTACAACTTTCATCTTCTCTATTGTTGGGCTCCTCTGGCCGGGCGGCGGTTGCTCTGCGTGGAAGGGCCCTCCTCGTTCCGTCTCCGTCTCCGTCTGCCCGGCCTCTGGCTGCCCATTACCTTTTTTTAACTATTGGGCGACGTGGAGTTCCCTGTGGAGAGTGGCGACCTCCGGACAACAGGTGTTTTCACCGCCAGCGGCATTCTGCGTTTTGCCTACCCTCCTTCACGTGGCCTCTACTTGGTCATCTTCTTGCGGCTCCATCGGCCCATTCTTCTACGGCCTCCTCGGCACCTTTCGTCCGGCCTTTCCGTGGCGTCCTGTTTGGCACCCTTACAGTCATTTTCGCAGCTGCTTCGTGCGCTCCAGACCCCATGCATTCGCACTTCACTTTCCGTCCTGATTCATCGTGCCTTCATTATCTGAATGTCGCAGCTCGCTTTTGAAGTCACCATCCTACCGCAACACGTCTTCTTACATCATACTGCCTTCACTCATCCAGTCCCCTATACGCTCCGTTTCCGGGAACGGTAATCTACTTAACGCAACGCACCTCCACTCACTGCCGCAATGACCCGACAGCAGGCGCAACATCATGCCAGTCTCTCACATGCCTCACAAACTGTTGGTGTTGGTTGTTGAATATACTATGCAGCAAATACATTATTTTGAGTGTCTACCTATTGTAGGCCTGTCAATATTGGTTTGTAATTACATACCCCAGGTATGCTACTACTATTGATAAAGTCAGAAATACAGTGATAATAATGATGGTGGTAATGCTCTAAAAAATAACACAAGACATGCTTACAAAAATATGCATAACACAGTAGAATACTTATCTCATTGACTCCAATCAATGTATACATCCAATGAATAATACACGAGTAAAACTCACAACACTTATGACGATCTTCTAATGTATACGTGATTGCTTTGCCTCTGAATGTTCTAAAACTTTGTTTGATTAAAAGAAATGTTCAACAGATTTATATCTAAGTCTTCAAACTTTGTGGCTTCAATATTTGGGTCCCAAATATACTCAGACCACTCAGCATTAGAACCTACCACGTCAATCAAAAAATCGATCAACATTTTACAATTAAAGTCCGTAGATAAGAGCACCACACTCATAAATATCACTCTTATTATCAACATTTAAGTACTGAAGTCCTGAGCATGATATATCGCTAATTCGTCTAATAAATCTGTAAAACCATCAACACTATCACTGTCAAAGTCCGCCATTACGATCGCGAAAATGTGCGACAAATATCCATTCGTAAATCGAAAGAAATAGATCTAGAACGCTGATGCAAATCAAACATGTTCAGATGACACCTTACCTCTTTCTAACTCCAAAGTGACAGAAACCGACTGCAGATTCATCATACATTGTAGGCTGTAGACTCACGACTGTAGATTTGCCATAGCTGCCATCTAGTATAGATGCATGCAGAGCATTTCTGAAAGAAAAATAATAGAAATGTGTGCTATAACACAGCAAAATCTGTGGAAAGCAAAAGTATTTTTTTCTTCTTCAGTAGCGAGCTTTAGATTGACCAACGAAACTTGGTTCGTAGCGATCACTTTCGTTTCCGATGATGCTGTCGGGAAACCCTTGCGAACTTTTCTTCGTGCCGAGGCGGTAGCGCCTTTAGCAGCAGACGAAATTCAGCTGAAGTTTAGGATCAAGGGCACTGGGATTTTTTTTAACACAAATTATATGGCCTCAACTTCTGTTTGCTACGTTAGCCTAGTAACTTGTCCGTTTAGATCTACAAACCTAGAACTGGTGCTCATCCAAGGGCTAAAACATTAAAACATGGACAGTGTTCGTGCACATCCATACGAATACACCAGTAAAGTGATTTTACATCTTTACCATGCTCGTAAGAGTCACTTGAAACCTAGAAATATTGCAAAACGTATGTTGAAAATATTTATCGGAACCACACAACTCCTCCGCCATTTTATAGATGAGAGCAAAAGCAGGCGAAAACAGCACCCTTTTTGAAGAGCAAACTACACCAATGTTAGTGCAT
>CM072519.1:32853544-32941044 GCA_036898135.1 Oncomelania hupensis
GCAAGAAATTAGTCTCGTAAGTCGACTGATACGAGGAACACTCGGCAGCACGTGTGACAGGCTCATCCTTCCTTAAAGGAGCTTTCTGAGCCCTTCAGATACAGTGTGCAAGAGTCGTTCCTTCATTTCGCAAGTAAAGTTCTGGATGGTGACACACTATGTGAAGGTAATTTCCTTTAGCTCCGATCTGCACTTACTGCAGCATCAAGAAGTTGTGATGATTCTGTATAGACTGACACCTTGATAGAGTACTCCGCATTTTCAGGCGATGTCGTCCGCTTTTACTGTTTGTGTGTACAATCAACCTCTTTTCCACGTTTCATTTTGTCTCGGCGACGCCGCTAACTCGTTTAGTTCCAAAAACATTTTTGAGTCTGGCGATTCGCGCTCATTCTGTTTGGAATGCATGTGAGTGTAAAAGGAGTAGGGAAAATGGACCTAAAAATCAATCTGCACTTTATCAATATCAGCGCAGAATATTTTACACAAAATGTTCATCCGAAGTCAGGGCCGGGTCAAAGTAAAATGGTTGGCTGCTGTAGCGACGCAACACAGAAAAGGTCCATCAGCACCCTGATGATTACAGATAGGAGCAATGCCCCCACCTGCTCACTATAGACACCCAGTTTCAGGCAGGTGAGATAGGCAGGTGAGGTATGGCTGTATGTGGCCACGCTTGGCACACAGGGCGCCAGTGCAACAGACAAGCGATAACACATGACTGTGTGTCTGCCCCTGCTGGGCTAAATGGACTTGTCTTGAGACAGTCCATGCAGCGTAGCTGTATCTTTTGAGGTAGATTCCATCTTCAATGGAATAGGTCTCACAGGCTCGGCTACTCTGTGTAGAGACAGTCTAGACAACGCAGCCTCTCTCTGCTGTATATATAAACCGTACTCACTGATGTACCTTAATTGTCCGGGGACTTTAAACTACCAACGTAATGTAGCGTACCTTAATTGCATTGCTGGAATCAACCTTTCCAAGAATGTATCGAATTAACCTCTGCAACCATTGATGGAATCTATCTTTACCAATGTCTGTTGCTGGTCTAAATGGACCTGTCTTCAGAGAGTTTAGACAACGCATGTTCTCTAGGTCTTGCGCTCAAGATGTACCTTAATGACGTCGATGGAATCAACGTTTTGAAATAAAACTTTTTATCCATTCATGGAATCAGCCTGTTCAGCCAACCGGATGCTAGGCTAAATGGACTTTATTTTAGACAATCTGGGTACCGCAGACTTTCTCTAGTTCACACGTACAATATATCTTTCGACCATCAATGCAACCAATCTTTTCAAACAATAATAGAATCCACGTTTTCAAGCATGCCTGTTACTGGACTAAAATTAATAGACTTGTCTATAGAGCAGTCTGTAATGGATACCGTCAATTCCCATCATCTTGGCTAAGGGTCTAAGCACAAGCTGCACGCATTGCAATTAACGGAAGCAACCTTTTTAACTACTGATGGAATCAACCTTTCAACCACTGATGGAATCAATCTTGTACCTGAAGAAAATATTTTGTTTGAATGTGTTACACTCAGTTCGATGATGGTGTTTTTCTTTATCAGTATCCGATTCAGCCCCAATGCTGAATTCCTGATAAGGTGTAACTCAGATTCGTTTATCCACGCAACCCGTCCAAACAGCATACAAGTCACAAAGTCGACGTATGAAGTTTTCCACTTTATTCAGCACACACCAACAACTGCATACAATTCTCAACTCAACTCAACAACTTTCACAGCAACTCTCCTTACAACACACAAAGCATCGAATATATAATTTTTTTCTATCCTTCGAGATGACGACAGTTTGTTCTAGAAATGACGCATTACAACTAACCAATCAGAATTAAAGATCGTCATCACTGACTTACGTCATTCATCTCTCCACACATACCCCGAACCTTCTCTTACTTCGACAATCATCCCGAAACTTCGATCGATAGTAAACAAGGAGATCCAGAGTATTCTCTAACAATATCGACCAACGAAAATTATCCACGTTATACAAAGCCTCTCCTAACAACAATGCAAACTCAAATCAAAGGTAAATAAACTCCATTATTGAATACTTTGCAAAACGAAACGATTAGATCTATCGTGCGCGCTTCCGACGTACTACCATTCGTGTTTCAACGTAACAGAATGCTCAATAATTATATCAAAATTTAAATTAACAGGTTATTAATACCAAATATACGGACAATCAAAGGAAGACATCATCCACACATTTGTTAATATTGCTCATGTTATTTTAAAATAACTATTTAGTTAATTGTTATAATTTTATTTTGTGTTATTTTATTTTTGTTGTCTCATATCACCTTGATATACCAACAATCGGTGTGCGTCAAGGATGCCTACTCTCTCCAACACTCTTCAACATCTTCCTAGAGCGCATGATGTCAGATGCTCTTGCAGATCATGAAGGCACAGTCAGCATAGGGGGTAGAGCAATCTCCAATCTTCGTTTTGCAGATGACATTGATGGACTGGCTGGAGAGGAACAAGAACTTGAACAGCTGGTACAGAGGCTTGACACCACCTCCAGAGCTTATGGAATGGAAATAAGTGCAGAGAAGACCAAATTGATGACCAACAACACCAATAGCATCAACACGGACATCAAAGTCCAAGGCCAATCCCTCAACACAGTGCATAGCTTCAAATATTTAGGTGCCATTGTATCAGACAATGGGTCCCGACAGGAAGTCCTCTCCAGGACCGCACAAACAACTGCTGCCCTGACAAGGTTAAATCCCATTTGGAAAGACAGGACCATCAGTCTACATTCCAAAGTAAGATTGCTGCGCTCCCTTGTCATCTCCATCTTCCTATATGCTTGCGAAGCATGGACCCTCCCAGCAGATCTCCAACGAAGAATACAAAGCATGGAGATGAGGTGCTACAGAAGACTTCTGGGCATTTCCTATACCCAACACATCACCAACGACGAAGTCCGACAGACCATCACACAAGCCATTGGACAACACGATGACCTGCTCCAGTGGTGAAGAAACGGAAACTCCGATGGTATGGCCACGTCACCAGATCATCAGGCCTTGCGAAGACTATTCTGCAAGGCACAGTGCAAGGAGGTAAAAGAAGAGGGAGACCGAAAAGAGGTATGAGGACAACATTCGAGAATGGACTGGTTTGACACTGAGCGAAGCCATCAGGGCTGCTGAGGACAGAGAAAGATGGAGTATGCTGGTTAAAGGATCATCTGTGGTGCCCCTACGACCTTCGGGTGACGGGACAAGATAGGATAGGATATGATCACCTTGAGTGAACAGACGTAAAAATAAAATACTGAACTGAACTGAACTGAACTATATTTTGAGTCGATGGTAAGACTAATAAACAATCAGTGATTTTTCCCATTTCCAGACCGAGACGTCTGTCAACTTACTTTAAAATCTGTTGATTTTAATGTTGAATGATAAAGTCTAAGATTTGTTCTCACCCATGCAAGATCGGATGCTTTATTTCTTCGTGTGCCGTAGCCATTTTTCTGCCTTGACACATTCATAACATTCAGTAGCGACTTCATTCTAAGTTTATAGAGACATCGTTTTAATATCATTTGAAATACCCTTCTGTTGTCAACAGAAACCCAGAGTTAGCGAAAGCATCTGGGATATAATCCTAAATAAAATAGTTCCATCCTCCAACCGGTTAGAGGAAATAACAAAAAAGACACTTATCTCAAGACGCATCAGTTACATTTCTCAAACTTTTCCGCCACAGAGTCAAGTCCGTCGACGCCACACAAACTGCGGGAACAGACAGAGAATCTCAGCCTGCTAAGACATACACCAAACCAACACTTCGCAAATGCATCAGTGAGCTCAGATACTGTGCAAGCCTGTGGGAACATACCGTTACAAGATGTTAAGAAAATGCTCAAGACGACTGGACAGATAAACGCGGCGGAGGCAAAAGAATGCAAACCGGAGAGGAAGCAACTGCCACTTCCGTACCGTGGTTCCATCCAGGCGTTACGCCTCATAGTGAATCAAAGAACGAAACATCAGAAGAGGCGATACTGTATGTGCTAGGATTCTTTACAAAATATTCACATCATTACCTTTCTTTCAAGTGTTCCAACCATTGCTACTTGCTCGTTCGTCGTCCGATGCTGACCCCTTGGGGTCATGAGCAATCTTGTCACTGTAGATTGTTCTAACCTATAAAGGGAACAGTGAAAGCCCCAGTTGAAAACCTGTCTTGCCTTTGTAGGCATGACTAATTCACTGCGGCAACAGTTCCACCCGTTGGAGTGCCGGGGGTTTCAGTATAAATAGTATCCCCACTTTCTGGAAATTTAGTGCTTTAAATTCCCACTGTCGCTGTCTTCCTCTTTTGGTCTTTCCCATTCCTGATCTGTCCTATCACTCTGCTATACTTTCTTCTTCTTCGCTAGATCAATGACCTACCTTTTTTCTTGAAAACTCTTCCTGGACAAGACTCCTTGTTTGTGTATGGGGTCTGTTGGATCAGCTTGGGAGTGTTGGACGCTTTCTGCCGGGTGGTCACTAGGGCTTCCTATGATTGTATTATTTCGCACTATAGGCATTTTATATGTATGTGTTTTGTTGATGATTTATAATGATGGTTGTATTCTATTTTGTGTTTGTAACCGGGGTGTTCGCGTAGTTGAGGTCAACCCTCAGCCGTCCCCCACGTGGGATGTCTTTATTGTAAAGTGACTGGCCGGTGGAGGGCATTCAATTTTCCCACTAGGGTTGTTTCGGCAGATCTTTTATGCGGATCGGGGGTTGTCCGGTCCTGATTTGGCTCGGAAGAGTCCGCTGGACCTAAAGCAACAATAAATCAATCAATCAATCAATCAGTCCGACGCTGAAAACTGAAAAGAGACAAGAGAACACGACCTGTCTCAAAATCTTTGAGATAGCCCAACAATAATTATTTCGACTATTATGCCAAATCATTGTGTTTATTCTCTGACGGATAGAACAAAACGAAAGAAAATGTTCACAAAACATGTTTGTTGTTTTGTAGAAATATACGAATCAATTGTACCCTTTCTCATGCAAAACGTCTCTCCCCTTCTCCCTCCCCCCCTCCCCCCCTCTCTCACTCTGTTCAAATGTGTATTGACTGTCCTATGGTGTACAATAAACACAAATGTTTACGCTGAGCATGCATGGAAGGCAGATCTAAACAAGAAACGACATGGTGTCAGTTTGCCAGACGATCCTTAGCCATTGTTAACCTCCCGAGGGAAATCACACCCAAGTTTCTTTTTTTTTTTATGGCCCATTGTCTAGAGCCCATCTGAGTACAAATGAGCAGCAACAGTCAAACGGGCCATTCGGGGCCACGGCAATGCGCTTTCTGCGCGTGCCTGATTGTGTGTTGTTATTGTTGGTTTGTTTTTTGAAAGAGTTTAAACTGGGGTCTAGTCTGTGCACGGACTTTAAAGATCCTGACGTTCATGTCCTAGATGTTGTGTGCCAGTTACATAAGTACACCCAGCAAGCACTAGGCTCCTTGTTCCCCATCCCCGATCGCCCAGGATGGTGCTCAGTTGTATAAGGAGCCAGATGCGCCTAAGGCAGCAAATGGGCGCCTCGAGCGGCTTTAGTTAGACGCTGTATAGGCCAGCGCCTTGAGCAGCTCTTGAGCTGGAAAGGCGTTGATATACAAATGACAGATTTTCTATAGGTTTCAACAGCTATGTATAGCAGACCTAACATCCATGGCACCGAACAAATTGGTAATCATTTTCATGATGCCTCAAAATGCTTTCTTCAGCTTTCTGTTATTCGGTTTATGTGATTTCAATATAATAAGTATAAATATATCCAATATCAGGTAACTTCAAATTCTGATCTGAAAAGATCTTCAAAATGCAAAAATGGTATAGTAATCAGACAGTGATTGTTTAAACTATGTTACCAAAAAACGCCTTAACGTTAAGTACAGTTGGATGCGCTATACATACATGTTTTGCCCAAGAGAACGGTGTCATCTTATTAGTTGCAGATACAAGTCCAGTTTTATTCGAATACACATATATCAACAAGCATACAATGAAGATAACAATGATATTTGCTTGCAAATCTCACGACTGAAATTTTGCTATAACTGTTATACTGTTATATGTTTATATATTGTAATAATAACTTTATAAAAAAAACAACAGGTGCTCAGTATAAACCATGGTCATCAGGGATGTTACTAGACTAAAAATAATAGACTTGTCTAAAGAGCAGTCTGTAATGGATACCGTCAATTCTCATCATCTTGGCCAGAGGTCTTAGCACAAGCTGCACACATTGCAATAAACGGAATCAACCTTTCAACCACTGATGTTATCAGACTTGTTCCTGAAGAAAATATTGATGTAACAGTATGAATCTAATATTAATTCTTTTAAATCACTCTTATTTTCTGAAGGAAACATGATCGCTTTAAGTCTCGAAGAGCGAATTAATAATAATAATAATAATAATAATAATAATAATAATAATAATAATAATAATAATAATAAATGCTATATACTCCTTATTCCTACATTAGCTTCAAAGCGCGGCGATCAGTAACCAACATGCTCAGATTCCCTTACAAACACAACACACATGCATGCACGTTGTCTTAAAGTAGAAATGCGTTCTAATGTGAACAACATTTTTAGACTTCGTGCCAATAAATCATGAAAGTCTGTTCTTACTGTGAACATTTGATTTGCAAGAGTCCCAGACAGTTTAAAATGTCTCCCGCTTTAAGCACTTAGTTAGGTACTAATTCCAAGCCGTTAAGACCATTTTTCAATAACATAAAAAAGAGAAAAAGGAAAGGGCCGTTGTTCTTAACACCCCAAGGGGCATTTTTGTGAAGGACCGCTTTTAAGGAGTCTGGCTACGTCTGGTCTCTGGCTTGCAAATGAGCGATAATTTCAACACCTGAAGGCGCTCCAGACAAATTTCGCTTGTCTGAAAGACGGCAAAGAATTACCTCAATACATCGGGAATTGGCGTCAGTGCTTACATGAGGCTCGAACACGACCTTTTTAACCACTGCTGGCATCCTTCGTGTCTGAAACAGTAGTGGAGCACTGATACATAATTTATTATAAGGAAATAATATTAGGTTACGCGCCCTATATATTGGTCAAGGGAGATAATATCTTGAACCAGGAAGTGTTAGATTGGTAGATGACGACATTATCTAAAGTAGGAGTAGTATGAAATACGACGGCCAGTTAAAAATGGTTGGATCCACAATATTTTAAGTAAAGTCCTGTCGCACCCCCAAATTCACCCAATCAACTGATTTTGCTGGCGGTTTATAAAATTTACTGCAAAACTGCCCTGACCATCACGACACGTCGCTGGCGATGGTTAAGGCACCCAGTGAAAGAGTGCCCAAACAATGTAGCTGGACGGGCCATCGGTCAGCTGGGTGAACTCGATCACTGACCAGTGGCTTGACCGTGAGTCGCTTAACGGCCCGGAAAATCGAAGTAGGGAATAGGGAGCAGGCAAGAGGTGTCCAGCCCACTCCCACTTACAGAACGGGGAGACCACAAAGTGGCAATAACTGTATATAGCTCTCGCCAATTCTCCCACTCTCTTAAAGACCATGGCAAGAAGAAGAAGAAGAAGAAGAAGAAGAAGAAGAAGAAGAAGAAGAAGAAGAAGAAGAAGAAGAAGAAAACGACGAGGACGAAGAAGAAGAAGAAGAAGAAGAAGAAGAAGAAGAAGAAGAAGAAGAAGGTGAGACGACGACAACGATGATGATGATGATGATGATGATGATGATGATGATGATGATGATGATGATGATGATGGTGGTGGTGGTGGTGGTGGTGGTGATGCTGCTGATGATGATGATGACGATGATGATGATGATGATGACGACGACGACGATGACAATGTGTGGTGGCAGTGGGGGGTAGATTGAAAGAGAATAACAACAAAAGAAAGAATGATGCTAAACAAGCGAAGAGCGAAAGACGGAAATTAGAAAAGCAACACAATAAACAGTAATAGTAATCAACGTGCGCAGACAAAAATACCACAGATCTTCGTACATTGCAGTTTCTTCATTCGTTACAATGGAAAAAAACAACAGCATCACAACAACCACGCACAAATACATTAACGGCAAATCTCTCTCTCTCTCTCTCTCTCTCTCTCTCTCTCTCTCTCTCTCTCTCTCTCTCTCTCGGAAAGGATTTGGTCATGTATGGATGAATAAAGAAGTTTGTGAAATGAAAGTGTATTTAAGGGAATCTAAACAAAGATTGATTGATTTTATTGATTGTAGATGGCAAGCATGGAGTGAGCATGCAAATAATAGTGAACGTTTTCAAATGTTTTGTAATTCTAAACACAACAGTCTACCTACATGTACATATTTACAATTAAATAGTGATAAGCATTTAAAGTTTGATGACAAAATTTAGGTTTGATGTTTCAGAATTATTTATTCACTTTTATAGATACAGAATACTATTTGTCCTATGCGTAAATCGGTAGAAGAAAACGAATTACATTTTGTACTGTGTTGTCCATTCCTTAATAACTTAATTAAGGAAACAGTTTATAGCCACAACATATTATACAATGCTTTGTTTCACGTCTCGTTCGACTGTTAGCCTCTGACAATGAAGGGACTGTTAGAAAACTATGCATTTATTTATATAAAGCCATGAAACTTCGGGGACTATGTATTTTGGTGTGTTATGATATCCTATCCTATCCTATCCTGTCCCATAACCCGAAGGTCGTAGGGGCACCACAGATGATCGCTTAACCAGCATACTCCATCCCTCTCTGTCCTCAGCAGCCCTCATGGCTTCGCTCAGTGTCAAACCAGTCCATTCTCGAATGTTGTCCTCCCACCTCTTTTTCGGTCTCCCCCTTCTTCTACCTCCTTGCACTGTGCCTTGCAGAATGGTCTTTGCAAGGCCTGATGATCTGGTGACGTGGCCATACCATCGGAGTTTCCGTTTCTTCACCACTGTGAGCAGGTCATCGTGTTGTCCAATGGCTTGTGTGATGGTCTGTCGGACTTCAACGTTGGTGATGTGCTGGGTATAGGAAATGCACAGAAGTCTTCTGTAGCACCTCATCTCCATGCTTTGTATTCTTCGTTGGAGATCTGCTGTGAGGGTCCATGCTTCGCAAGCATATAGGAAGATGGAGATGACCAGAGAGCGCAGCAGTCTTACTTTGGAATGTAGACTGATGGTTCTGTCTTTCCAAATGGGCTTCAACCTTGTCAGGGCAGCAGTTGTTTGTGCGATCCTGGAGAGGACTTCCTGTCGAGACCCATTGTCTGACACAATGGCTCCTAAATATTTGAAGCTGTGCACTGTGTTGAGGGATTGGCCTTGTACTTTGATGTCCGTGTTGATGCCATTGGTGTTGTTGGTCATCATTTTGGTCTTCTCTGCACTTATTTCCATTCCATAAGCTCTGGAGGTGGTGTCAAGCCTCTGTACAAGCTCTTGTTCCTCTCCAGCCAATCCATCAATATCATCCGCAAAACGAAGATTGGAGATTGCTCTGCCCCCTATGCTGACTGTGCCTTCGTGATCTGCAAGAGCATCTGACATGATGCGCTCTAGGAAGATGTTGAAGAGTGTTGGAGAGAGTAGGCATCCTTGACGCACACCGATTGTTGTTCTGAACCAGTTCCCGATGACGCTGTTATGGAGGACTGCACTGGTAGCCTTGTCATACAGGCTTTTGATGACTTCTATAATTTTAGGGCTGATGTTGTACACTTTCATGGTTGCCCATAGAGCTGCATGCCAGACTCGGTCAAATGCCTTCTTGAAGTCTATGAACACATGATATAGATGTTGTTGGTGCTGTAGGTATTTCTCACAGATTATTCTGAGGTTGAAAATCTGTTCAGTGGTACTTCGCCCCTGCCATGAATCCTGCTTGTTCTTCAGCTATGATTTGTTCAGCTTGTGGTTTCAACCTGTTGAGTATTATTTTCAGGAGGACCTTGCTGGGATGGCTGATGAGGCTGATGGTGCGGTAATTTTCACACTCCTGAAGGTTACCTTTTTTGGGTTATGATATATTCAATGTTTATTGTTTCATTATTCTTATACATACCCTTCCAAAGGGGCCATGCCCTGAATTCTGGTGGAAAAGATTCGTTATATATATGTATATCTCTCTCTCATATATAATAAATTTTCTCAAAATGGCTAGCAACCATTAGAAAGTAAGGAATAAAACAAGCCAAGGGAGGCAAGTTGATTTAAACATCAAGAAAGGTAATTATCCTGCTCTCAAAGGTGGACAAAAAGTGTGACACACTGGTTTTCAATTCCACGTGCTTCTACACGAGCTAAAGGAGCTCAAATGCAGTGCAATTGCATTCATAAAGCCTAGTTCTCCTGACCCGTTTGGACATTTATCAAAGGTCTCATCAGAGGAGGTTTGGCCTTGAATGCTTATACTTCACTAAGTGCAGTCTATATGTACTGCATGGGTAGTCACAAAGACACCCGTTGAGAATTTCACATTGGGAAGAAGAAAGTCGCAAATTGTAAAGAACCCAGTTGCTAAAATTCAATAAACAATAAAATAAACAATAAAATAAAAATAAAGTTGTGGACAAGGCATTAAGAACGCACCATCTTGAAAAACTAAGAGACCATTTTATTAAACTATTCGACTGAAACTTTATGGAAAATAATGGTTTCTTAAAAGCTTAGTTTTGGAATAAACCCCAAAAATATGTGCACATACTAAACATATGTCTTTTAAAACCAAAACATATTTCTGTCAACTAATTTCAGAAGAAGACAGCGATGGAAATAACAGTTTATCTCCGCCCCCACCCCCACCCCCCACCCCCACCCTCATCCTCTACTTCCTGTCGCTTTTCCATTTCATTCTGCTAATGCGGCAGGTCTTGTTCCTTATTTTCGTTAGAATTACTGCGGATTGTGGAGAACAAAATCCATACCCTATCTTCCATTTTTCCCACTTCCATACTAGCCGAGTTGTTTCCCTCTACCTCTCATTTTAAGGCAGGACTTCCTGTTCATTACTTAAAAAAAGAAATCTACTTATCAACTGCACAAATAAATGTTTCGGAATTTTCGGGATATTTCACTACGTGTGATAAAAAGAATGTCACAAAAACTACAGTTCTTTTCGGATCAAGTGGGCGTGCATGCTCGTTTACAACTACAAAATCATTTCTGCAGGTTGTTCATCTTCTTACTCGTTTCTGTTCGCTGTTATTTATTTATTAGTATTAGTGTGAACAAGTGCGTTTGCGATGTTTTTATTGTTGTTGTTTTTTTAATATTAAGGTTAACAGACGGACTACAGGTTTTGGCTTGTCATTCGTCGTTGTTATTGTTGTTATTGTTGTTGTTGCTTCTTCTTATACTCCTCTTCCTCCTTTCCTTTTTCATCATCATCATCATCATCATCATCATCATCATCATCATCATCATCATCATCATCATCATCCTCATCCTCATCATCATCATCATCATCATCATCATCATCATCATCATCATTATTTTCTTCTACTTCTCCTTCTTCTCCTTCTTCTATGTACTGTTCTCAAAACTTCCCCAATTTGTTTTGTTAGACAAACAGACGTCTTGAGATCTGTTCTAAGGTTTCCCTCTCATACTACGTGTCGGTGGTCTTTATGCTTAGTGTAAGGCGATGGGTGTCTGGGTGGACCACAGTGGATATGGGTCTACGGTCTACCCCGTGGTGCGGTCATCTCTTTAATAGGCAGGACTGCCGCCTTTTAGGGCTAAACTGCAGATTAAGAGATTGCTGACAAGATGTGTTGCCCCAGTAGATTCCCCTGTCCGGTTGTAATGTGCACTTCCGAGAGGGGCAGGAATCGCCAGAACTGATGTATGTATTGTAAATTCTCTAAAGTGTGTTCCTTTTTTGCCACAGAAATCGCTAGGACTAGAGCACGTTTAGTAAGTTCTGTAGTTTGCCACTTCTAAGAGACCTATATATATTGATGTGTAGTCGTGGAGTGGTGGCGATATATTGCTGGTAGGTGTTCTATACACGATGACCTGCTCACAGTGGTGAAGAAACGGAAACTCCGATGGTATGGCCACGTCACCAGATCATCAGGCCTTGCAAAGACCATTCTGCAAGGCACAGTGCAAGGAGGTAGAAGAAGGGGGAGACCGAAAAAGAGGTGGGGAGGACAACATTCGAGAATGGACTGGTTTGACACTGAGCGAAGCCATGAGGGCTGCTGAGGACAGAGAAAGATGGAGTATGCTGGTTAAACGATCATCTGTGGTGCCCCTACGACCTTCGGGTTATGGGACAGGATAGGATAGGGATAGGATAGGTTCTATACTACATTATTTGATCTGTATCAAGAGTTGTTGTAAAGAACCATTTCAGAATGAAAGTGGCATTGATTGATTGATTGATTGATTGATTGTTGCTTTAGTCCAGCGGACTCTTCCGAGCCAAATCAGGACCGGACAACCCCCGATCCGCATAAAGATCTGCTGAAACAACCCTAGTGGGAAAACTGACTGCCCTCCACCAGCCAGTAACTTTACAATAAAGACATCCCACGCAGGGGACGGCTGAGGCTTTACCCCAACTAATCGAACCCCCGGTTACAAAAACAAAATAGAATACAAACATCATTATAAATTATCAACAAAACACGTACATATAAAATGCCTATATTGCTAAATAATAACATCATAGGAAGCCCTAGTAACCACCCGGCAGAAAGCGTCCAATATTCCCAAGCTGGTCCAACAGACCTCATACACAAACAAGAAGTCTTGTCCAGGAAGATTTTTCAAGAAAAAAGGTAGGTCATTGATCTAGCGAAGAAGAAGATAGTATAGCAGAGTGATAGGACAGAGCAGGAATGGGAAAGAGCAAATGAGGAAGACAGCGACAGTGGGAATTTAAAGCACTAAATTTTTAGAAAGTGGGGATATTATTTATACTGAAACCCCCGGCACTCCAACGGGGGTACTGTTGCCGCAGTGAATCGGTCATGCCTATAAAGGAAAGACAGGTTTTCAACTGGGGCTTTCACTTTTCCCTTTATAGGTTAAAACAATCTACAGTGGCAAGATTGCTCATGACCCCAAGGGGTGATGAAAGTGGCAAGTGAGGATGATCGAAGATAACATGAAATAAACGACCGTTTGTTAATGATGGATGATATAATATTCCTATTGTTATAGTTGTTAGTGCTGCGGGAATTTTACACAGTGTCGACAAAAAGGCTCCCAAAGAAAGAAGTAAAGACAAAGTCATTGTCTGTCCTTTTCAATGCATCCGATGTTTTTGCTCCCTCCGATCTGTTGTCCTCCAGGTTTATGTTCCTCCGGCTCCAAGTCTTTATTTACCAGGTCGACTCTGCTTTCGAAGAAATATAAACTTAATGAAATGCTTTGAACTAACAATGAACAAATTCGACCTATGATCTGTGCATCTTCACCCCAACCCACTTGAACAGCTGTCATCAGTTTTCAGCCAACATCTGGCCTGAAGTTCGTTCGGACTAAATACTAACTACTGGCGTCGTCCAATCAAACACCCAGATAAAACCCTATCCGAAGATAACCTATACCTTTTACTATACTTTACACCGTTCAAATAGTTGGAACGGGCGATGTCTATGGTCACTCAGGTCTGTGTTTCCAATGTTCAACCGCTATCTATATTCCCCCAGATCTTTGTTCCATCAGGCATATGTATGTTACCCCAGGTCTTTGTTCTCCCAGGCCTATTCCTTCAGGGGTTTGTTCACCCCAGATGTATGTCCTACCACCTTCACCACCGCTCCATACAGGTTTGTGATCACACAGTAATTGATAATTGATAAAATATAGGTGGCTAATAATCACACGCACCCACATACGAAGACCCACACGCGTTAATACAAAATAACCAATGGCCTACTTAAAAATCTTGGGAGAACATATACCTGAGGAAAATACAGACTTGGAAAAATATGGATTTAGGGAACATAGACCTGAACAGCAATGAGGGAAAATAGAACTAAAGGGAATATAGATCTGGAAGAACATCGAGCTGACCCCGTTGAGACCTATTTACAACAACCACGTGAAACAAGGCAGCACAGCAGGCAAAGTATAAGTCACACCCAAAAAGATGAAGAAGTGTGCGTGGGCATGATGATAGTTTTGTGTATCGTGTTTAATCGCCAGTGCTCTAATTATTCTCCATGGCCAAAGATCGCACACGCACGGACAGAACAATTCCCTCACGATGCCTTTAAAGAGTCAGGGTATCAAGGATAAAATTGCGTTGTCGTTGTTGTCACATTAAAAGATGATATAATGGGCAATCTTTGCTCAAACAGAATAAAGTTGTCCAAGAATACAGTAATGCTATTAATATCATTATCAATATTGTGAATTGGGGTCTCAAGTTATATTCATCACCGTTGAAGGTCATGTTGTAGTTCCATTAAACCTATTCTTCATCGAAATAATCACAAGCGCGCATCCCACTACCCTCCTATCCCCCCACACTCCTACACACACACACACACACACAAACACACCAACAAATATCCAAACAAATAAACCGAGCTACTGGAGAATCGATTGAAGCTTTTGCTAACTTAAGCGCTCACATTATTATTGAAGATCATCCATTAATCGAGATGAACGCGATTTGGATAGTAGTTGCTTACTAAATCCAATTTTACGAGATACTACTTGACCCGGAAGAAAGAAGAAGCGTTTCTGATGGCTCATAAGCTGTAATTGATTTCATCCTCAGCGATGATTGGTCAAGACTCACATCTAGTGCCTAAACTAATGTAGAATACGTGTTGTGAGGCAACACACACGCTACCTTAAAATACTCGTACATACATATATACAGAGAGACAGACATACAGTCATACACCCATATATGAGCACGTACACACACACATACATACACACTCCTCACACACACACACACATGCAGAGAAAAAGAGGGTGGAGGGAGATGCAGATCAGAGAGAGCAGAAACAGAGAGAGATGACGAGCAGAATTAGAGATAGAGAGAGAGCAGAATCAGGGAGATATATAGCAGAATCAAAGAGAGAGAAAGGGAGAAAGCAGAATCACAGAGAGAGAGAGCAGAATCACAGAGAGGGAGGTAGAGAGAGAGAGAGGAATCACAGAGAAAGAGAGAGAATAGACTCAGAGAGAGACAGAGAGAGAGAGAGAGAGAGAGAGAGAGGGAGGGAGGGAGAGAGAGAAAAAAAAGAGAGAGAGGAATCACAGAGAAAGAGAGAGAATAGAATCAGAGAGAGATACAGAATAGAATCAGAGAGAGAGAGAGAGAGAGAGAGAGAGAGAGAGAGAGAGAGAGAGAGAGAGAGAGAGAGAGAGAGAGAGAGAGAGAGAGATCCTTCCATTGTTCCTCCTCCTCCTTCTTCTTCTTCTTCTTCTTCTTCTTCTTCTTCTTCTTCTTCTTCTTCTTCTTCTTCTTCTTCTTCTTCTGCTGCTGCTTCTTCTTCTTCTTCTTCGACATTCAACGCATTATTCGCCCGTGACTGTAACTGTAACTTCTTAATTTTATTTTGAAAGTTGGTCATTTTTAATTTCAACTTTCCAGGCTTTTTTTCTTTTTTTTATATCCCAGCAGCTATAATTTGGTTCTATACACCACCACCCCTCAACCTCCTCTCCTCCCGCAGCATTTAACATTATCACCGGGTATTTCTACAAAATACAGTGCTGAAGGAAAGTGCACCGACTTCTTGGCCGTTCTAGCAGCCAGTGACAGTCTTCAAAATCTGATAATTCAAGGCTGCACATCTTCCTGCTAAGGTCCTCACCCATTGTTCCTGTCCGTTTACAAGAGCTCTGCACAGCAGCACTACTGCCATGATCAAATCATACACGGGGAATAGTGACTCGCGGGATCGGAGTATCAACTCTAGTTCTCCTCTCAATGCCCTGGAATAACACCCCTAGCCAAAGAAAGCACGGTGAAGAAGCCGTTGGAAGTCTATTCCATTCTACACCCAACGATCTGGCATTACACCCACAGCCAAAGAATCCACGGCTGTGGAGAAGCCGTTAAAAGCGTGTATTCTATTCTGCACCCAACGATCTGGCATTACCCAGCCAAAAGACCGCCTGTGGAAGGGTCTATTCTATTATATTCACAATGACCTAGAATTACACTCTCAGCTAAAGAAGCCACGGGTGGAAAAGGTTTCTTCTAAACTGTGAAATATGTCGAGAATGTTGTCAATTTTTATCTATTCTTCTTTGATGTGTTGATTTTCTGCTTTTAAATTCTAATGATTAAAGATATGAATTTTATTTCCCGAGCACCCATCTATCTTTGGATTCTCGATAACACTGGACATAATTTTGTTGTCGATCTTCGTAAAATAACAATATTTCTATAGTTACCGTTAGCCATCTCACATCACCAGCACCCAAGCTTATATTTCGAAATGTGTCCTCAAAAGTCTCTTTCATTCCCATGTTTACCAAGTGAACTTTTGTGAAGTCCGTGAGGCCGAACAGTTGAATTGTAAATTCCAGAAGAAAAAAAAACTTTGAACTATTCATGTAAAATACCCATTTTTGGTCAGATTTTCAACTACCAAGAACAAAACCACACTCGCTCAGATTAAAACAACTGTCCGGAAACTACACAACATGATCGGATCAGGAGCGCAGCCGACTCGCGAACTGTTCTGTGCCCCAAGGGCGAGTGACAGACACGATGATCGGATCATAACACGGCCCAGTGACAAGCATTATTACGTCAGGGATCCGTTCTTCGAGCCAACGACCGTTGAGTCTATACGGTGCATTCGACGTAAAAAAAATACGAAATAAGCCGCTGTGTATTATCCATTCATTCATCCACTCTCTATTCTCTTCTCTTTTCTTCTCTGTTCCTCTCTCTCTCTCTCTCTCTCTCTCTCTCTCTCTCTCTCTCTCTCTCTCTCTCTCTCTCTCTCTCTCTCTCCCTCTCTCTCTCTCTCTCTCTCTCTCTGTCTCTCTGTCTCTCTGTCTCTCTCTCTCTCTCTCTCTCTCTCTCTCTCTCTCTCTCTCTCTCTCATCCCCACGCATATTGGGATGTCAACTTACAATTTTTGGTTATTCTTCGTCAATTATACGTAAATATTCGTAGCCTGTCACTTAATAATCATGTTGAGTTTCATTTACACAGGGTGGGCTTGTGGGCTTGTTGCCTATCCTGTTAAGCATTGTCTGTTTGTCATAAGGTACTTTCTTTTAATAAAACATTTGTTTAAACCAGCTTACGAATTTAATGCAACTCATTTAACTCAACGACGTTATTTCTTAACAACTAGTTCCTATTGTACCAACAGCGTACTGTTAAAGTGGTCAGTATGCATTCGTTTTGTTTACATTTTCTCATGTCAGTCCGTAGAGCAGTAAAAAAAAGTATAACCTAGCGGCCGACTAATAAAATGTCATTACCAAAGGGGAGAAAATAATAATAATATTATAATAATACACGATGCTATCACGCGCCTTTTCTTCAATCGATCTTAAAGAGCGGGGATTTCAAAAGATCGCTGTTACAGGAGTCAGAATAGAAATCATTTCTTTATTTTTGTTAGTATTTTATAGATTGACTGCATCCAATACCATTATTGAAGGGAGAAATAAAACCACCAGAGTACCCGGAGTAAACCCTAGGGGGCCTGAAACTGCTACTTTTACATGGTGGCCTGGCAGCGCAGCTGGTTAGAGCGCTTGTTTCTCATGCCGAAGTTTGCAGGTTCGAACCCACACAGGAGGCGAACTTATGTGACTTAACTACTAGAACGCGTGGATGCGACATTTCGATTATAACTTTCGTAAACATCAGACACACACAAACATGTAATAGTATAGTTATTTGCGAGCGTGAATTAGCCATTGTATAAGGGAGTGTGTGTTTTTTATCTTCATATTCCTCTAGGTTTCGCACTCACTTCAAGATTTCAACTTGTCACCGCTGTCTCTTTTTTTCCATGTCAGTCCGTTATTACACTATTACAAAACTTCAGTTCAAACTGTCGTCAGCTGCGAATCTTCAACGTTCTTACGGCGTTGCCATTGTCACTGTACAGCATTACCAGCGGTCTTGTGACACAGAGGGAGAAGGAAATCTACCAAGACAGAGGATTACCGGAGTCTTGGCTTTTGACAGCCAAGGCGGCTTGGGTGGACACTTGTCAGTTTGGATGCGATGCAAATAAGCCCGAAAAGGGCTACAATTCTCAATAACACTGCTCCGTTGTCGTTCCAGCTTTCAACGCTTGTGACATCGGTACCAAGGTACATTGCTATAATGCGTGTTTAGGATCATTTGTCTTCTTTCTTTCTTTTATTCTTTCTTTCTTTCTTTCTTTCTCCCGCTCCTCCCCCCATGACAGCTCTGCCTTAAGAAATGAGAAGTCAAGAGCTCCCGATAGGGCCTTGTCAACTCGGTTGATGTAAGATGCTGTTCTGCATGCAGTATGCATGTTCATTGTTAGTCCTGTCACAGAAATCAAGGCAGACAAATACAACTACCGGGAAAGCGCGTTCCGCTCTGTCAGTCTGGAAATGGCACCAGGAAAAATGAGAAATAGGTGGTGTTGGTGTTGGTGTCGATGATGATGAAGAAGAAGATGATGATGATGATGATGGTGATGATGATGATGATGATGGTGATGATGATGATGATGATTATGGTGATGATGATGATGATGATGATGATGATGATGATGATGATGATGATGATGATGATGATGATGATGATGATGATGATGATGTTGATAACAGTTCTTAAGTATGTACTGAAACATTCTCAGGGCTCAAGAAAAGAAGCAGAGAAATATGACATCCTCAAAATGAAAAGAAACGTAATCGGAAAATAAATACCATATAAAAAGCAGGTAACAACCTCAGTCTGGAAGCTGTGTAAACAAGTTCTTTTTATCGTTATCGCATGCTGCAATAAGACGCCGAACATGCGGTACATGTATATGGAAAAGCAGTGACAATAATGAAGCAGAGTGTGTAATATATTCATAAAGCTATGCTGATGGGATGTGTCAGCCAGGACTAAAGCCTCATCAGTGCACTCATGCAGGCTTTCATTTAATCAGTGTCCATCAAGCAGCCTCATCAGCAGCTATCTTAAAACTGTTATTCCGGATGACCTGAACTTGCCCCTACTCGGACAGGACCCTGACCCATCCTTGGCCATCACCGGACACAATGTTAGAGCAACGACACTATACTGACCATCATAAGGTACCAGCAGACGACGGCGGAGGAGATTTAGCTGATGACAGAGGCATATCGTCTGCTGGGGGTGATGAAAATGAAGTCAATATCGCTGACGTCCACTGGAAAAACGTGCTGGTCTCCCTGTAGGTTGCTCTGAAGTAAAACCCGACTTCAAACAATGTCATTTATTTATTTATTGATTGATTTATTATTTAAACGTTCACTTACCTTACTGGTATTAGACAACCTTTAATTTGGGATTTGCAAATCAACTGTTTATTTATTTCTACAATTTCCGTTCGATCTTATGTTTGTGTTAAATAGTTAATTTATGTACGTTTGTATTTTGTTGCTTTAGCATTTTAATTTCTATTTTTCTAACTACTGTATTCGCCAGCCTTTGTGATATGTATCAACGGATGAGTGGTTTCCTGTATTGGCTTAAACGCCCACATTTATCCTCACTGGGATCAAAGTTTCACTAAACCGCTCAATCAAACTGTTCCTCAAGTAAACAACATTGGTAGGCGTAATTTGTTTGTAGTTGAAACCCTTTGTGAATCATAAAACGGATTTGTAAAATTATTATTATTATTATTATTATATTTTTAACATAGAATGGGATCTATCGGAAGACATTTAAACGCCAGTTGTTCTCCTAACACACTTTTTTTTAAAAATAAAGATATTAATAAATTTAAAAAAAAAATCTGCCGGCATCAAGTCAGCTTGGGAACGGTAGACTACCGAAGTAGCAAATTAGGGGTTGTGAAAGCGTAGATGAATGTGACTCTCGCGAGAAGTTGCGTTTCATCTAAAACTCTGCGTCTCCGCCTTTTGGGTGGGAACAGGATCGTGGAGGGAGGAGAGAGTGAGGGGGGGTTCCGAAGAAGAAGGAAAATAGGGCTGCTGCCTTCGTTTCCTCCTTGAAATTGTCCTGGCCAGGGTTGGGAAGCAGAAAGCGAGCAGCGGGAAGTGGACAGACCCCGCATGTCCAGTCGAATTAGCTTTGTTTGACCAGTGCTGCTCCAGCGCCCGTCAAAACTTTTGGACACCTCCATTAAATGCTTTCACGCTCTCTTAGATCGATTGTAGGAGAGGACGCGTAAGGGGCACAACCGGTGGTGGTGAGGGTGATGCTACTGGTGGGATGGTCGAGGTGGTGGCTGTGGTGCCTGTATCAAAGGTTGGGGTGGCAGTGTTAAATCACTGTATTTTTGTAATAACTGCATTTAGTTGGGACTCTGCCAGACGCAAGATTTCGGGCACGGTTATAAATGAACTTTTTTACAAGATACCTTTTGGGTGCCTTACCTGAAACTTTTGGGTGCCAAAAAACATTTTTGAGTTTCCAAAGACAAGTAACTTGAAATGCACGAGTGATCTTCTAGGAGATTTCTTCCAGTTAAAGCTTAAAAAACAGTTATAAAATGACAAAAATAAAAAACCTAACCACTAATGAATTTTTGGTTGTACTAAAAAAAACTTTGTTATTAGTTTTGATACTTGAAACAGAAAAAAGGGTTTAAAAATCAGAGTAACAATACAAACAATAACAAAGGCTCAATGCTCAATATCTGAGAAGAACTCAAATGTTTGGCTCAAAGAACGTTTTTGGAAAATGTCAAACACTTTTCTCAACATGCTCGTTTCAGAGTAACTTCATGTTTGGTTTTGCACGCGCGAGATAGCAACTGACTCTCTGATTGGTCACTAAATAAATTACTGGCCAATCATAAAGCTCGTCTTTCATGCATAAATGGAGACTATTCCCGACCCAAAAGCGAATGGAGAAAATAAGAATGTGATGTGCAACGGAATATTTCTGTTGTTGTCACTCTGAAGTTTTTCTCCGATCGTTAATTATGATGTTGACTATTCGAAGGGAGCTTCAATGAGTTAACTTTCATTTGGGATTTTACACGCGCACTTTTAGTACACTGTTAACTAAGATCTTGTTGCCCAAACAGGAATGAAGGTTTTCCGGGCGCTGGGGCGCATGCTACATTCTAACGCTGTCGGGGCAATTATATTTGCATTCACACTCCCAGCCCTTTTACTGATTTGTCTGTCAAAATATTGCCAGTCATGTTGATAGTAAAAACAGCATTGTACCTTGTTCTAGCCTAATGAACGATGACGGTTTTAACCGTGGAAGGGAATACAGCATGCTTCAGCGTGGCAGAATACAAAGCATATCCTTCAGTCGGCAGAAGTTGGCGTTTCGCATTGAAAAAGAAGAAGGAGGAGGAGGAGGAGGAGGAGAAGGAGGAGGAGGAGAGGGAGGAGGAATTGGAAATGATTGGAGAACAATTACTCTAAATAGTTTTAGCTGTCCGGGTGAACATGGTCCTAAGCCTTGGACGATTTTTCAGACATTGTTTTATGCATGGAAATGCCACAATCTAGGATTCAGGAGGCTTTCACGAAGCGTGAAAAGGGCCAAAAGGATCAGCCTTGTGGAGGGGGTAGGTGCCAACTGGTGACCTGGGGTCGTCTGTGATGCAGCAGCGATTGCTGGGCTGAGCAGCAAACTGGCTGACGACGTCGAGTGTAGGGGATTACACCTCAGACTTGGGATAAAAGAGGGTGACAAGCCCGGTAAAAGCTGTGATGATAAATCACAGATGGAGTGGGATAGGGGACAGTGGATGAATATCCGGGTTGGGTATGGGACCAAAGGTCTCTTTAGGCAAAGTTTCAAAGAGAGAGAGAGAGGTGCGCTTGATGAGCTAATTGTTGACACATCCACAACTGCCGAGAACGATTCTGTGCCCCTTGGTCTACTACAGGAGCTCAATTTGTAGAAATGACAAGTAGCCTAGCATACATTAACAAGTTACCGAACATTGTGCTCTCCGTAGGCTTTATAGCTGAAGAAAATTTCGAATTACAACTCAGTGGATAGGAACTTACCATTTTTGAAAGAGAATTCGTAACCAAAAATCCTTCACCACTAAAATCCTGTACGGATAGTGGTCAGCACGTGATCTCTTGCACATACAATGGGACACTTGGGCTCCAAGAGTGTCGCACTTTGCTCTGCATTAATTCCGACAGCCAATTTTCCCATATTTTTTGTTGCTCTGTCACGAAGAAGCGCCAAAGGTTTTGAAGTGGAAGATTCATGAGCGGATAGAGAGAAAAAGGGGGGAATTGAGGAAGAAAAAAAAAGAATGAGACAGTAATGGCTAGACGACAATCTGAGGCCCATGATGCTGGTTCCCTTGTGATAGCACTGATACAAACTCGGAGGACAGCAGTCTCCTTTTCTGACACC
Organism: Oncomelania hupensis; assembly: GCA_036898135.1. Classification (NCBI taxonomy): domain Eukaryota; kingdom Metazoa; phylum Mollusca; class Gastropoda; order Littorinimorpha; family Pomatiopsidae; genus Oncomelania; species Oncomelania hupensis. The sequence goes on from CM072519.1 coordinate 32,876,093, forward strand.
ATGCAAAAAAACAAGAGCTACGGCGAGAAGATTGAGAATCGAAAAACAAAAAAATTATTGCAGAAACAAAATAACATACGACTGCATATAATTAACTTTTTTATATTTTTTTCCGGTTGGTGTAAAGTGGTACGGGAATGAGGCAGGAGGGGGAGGGTTGTGGGTGAGACATGGTGGTACGACCCTCAAAGGCTCAAATAGAAACATAATTGTTGCAATAGTAACATAAAACATGACACGCTCACAGTGGTGAAAAAAAACTACGGAAACACCGATGGCATTGCAACGCCACCCGAGCATCAGGCCTTGCAAAGACCATCCTGCAAGGCACGGTGCAATGAGGCAGAAGAAGAGGTAGACAGAAAAAGAGGTGGGAGGACAACATTTGAGAATGGACTGGCCTGACACTGAGCGAACCCATGAGGGCTTCTGAGGAAGGAGAAAGATGGGGTGCGCTGGTTAACCGATCATCTGTGGTGCCCAACGACTTTCGAGTTACGGGATAGGATTGGATAGGATAGGATAGGATAACATAACACAAGGGAACTTAAAATTCACATTCGATCATTATGTAATAAATACATCTATCTATCTATCTATCTATCTATCTATCTATCTATCTATCTATCTATCTATCTATCTATCTATCTATCTATCTATCTATCTATCTATCTATCTATCTATCTATCTATCTATCTATCTATCTATCTATCTGTCTGTCTGTCTGTCTGTCTATCTATCTATCTATCTATCTATCTATCTATCTATCTATCTCTGTGTGTGTGTGTGTGTGTGTGTGCGCGCGCGTGTGTGTGTGTGTGTGTGGGTGGGTGTATGTCTATATCCGATAGTATTATGATAAAGTTATTCTCTCTCTCACTTTATGCCCTTATTATACTGAAGGCCAGGTTCAAAGGCGCCAATTTCTGGTAGTTTTTAAAACGTAATTATTTTTCTCTCACAATTGCCATTTGTATTTGGTACTACTGAAGGACAAGGTCTTCCAAAGCCAAGCCCTGTCTAACAGTGTCTGTAAAAAAAAAAGTTTTCTAGAATTACCAGACGGTGAAAAGAACACCTGCGGCACCAAAATTAACGCATTGTCCAGTCACGTGGCGGAGTCCCTAAACTCACATTAGTGAAACTCTTCATGACCGACTAGAAGTACTTTCATGAATCGCTCTTATCTAATAAAAATCCTATTTTGCTTGCCTTAGAGCGATCACCAGTCAGGAAAAGCGACTCAGTTCTTGCATTTTGCAGTTGCACAATGTACATGCTCTTCTTATCTCTGTTTTTCTGTCTGACCCCCACCCCTCCCCACTCCACCTCTCTCTTTCCGTGTGTGTGTGAGTATGTGTGTGTGCACGCGCGCTTGCGAGGGTTTGTGTGTGTTAGAGAGCGAGTGTGCTTACGTAGCGCTCAAATGTGTACCCTTTTCCCCTCAATGTATACCCTTCTCCTCTCAAACAAACAAAAATAAATAAATTAATTAATTAAAAAATAAAACTAAATTTAAAAAAAATAAATATACATTAATGCGAACAATAGAAGGAGGCTGAAAGAAAATAGAGGGTCAATGAGCAAAGAGCCTGACCAATAACAAAAAGTTCATCTTTTTAAAGCAGGAAGCATCATTCGCCCGAACGAGCTCCCATCAAACGGATCATTGCAACCACCGATGAGCCCCTATCCCCAGGGAGGGTGAGCTAGAGAGAAAGAGAGAAAAGAGAGAGAAAGAGAGAGAGAAAGAGAGAGATGATTGAGAGAGGGAGGGAGAGAGAGAGAGAAAGAGAGAGAGGGAGAGAGAGAGAGAGAGAGAGAGATGATTGAGAGAGAGAGAGAGAGAGAGAGAGAGAGAGGATTACAAAGGAAAACCGAATGAAGACAAATGATGATGAAAAGAATAGGATGAATTTGTCGGCGGATGAGGTGGTGATATATATGGGTGGGGGGAGGGAGGAGGGAGGACGACGGAAGAAGATTAAAAAATAAAAGTGAAGAAAAAACTCTTGAAGAACTATTTGTTTTAAGTAAATGGAAGACATATATGTTTTTAACGCATATGCAAGACAGATATATTTTAACGTGTTTGCAGGACAGATATGTCTTACGTGTACGGAAGAGACATTTTTTAATTTGTAAATATAGGACACACAGGTTTTAAGCGTATCCATATATTTCACAGAGGTTTTATTATTTGTTTGTTTGTCTGTCTGCTTGTTTGTTTATTGGCAGTTGCGTTTATTTACGGAAGTGTCCAATGTTTTAACGACCCAGGTAAACTGAATATATCCTCTCCTATTAATCTCACTGGGTATGTTTGGACAAACCTACAAAAATAAAGCCCTCCCCAAAATTAATTAAATTATTTTATTTTAAAAAAAATAAAACTAAAAAGAAATACACCGCAGACATATCGGTAAAATAAATTGGAGCTACATTTCTCTTGGGTGCTGTACATCTTTATTTCAGAGGAGGAAGCTTAACTGAATAAAGGCTATCTGCCATTTTGCACTTTAACACCCCCACCCCCGCTCTCCTCCCCAAGTGTTATGTAGGACAAAGGAGTTATGTAGGACAAAGGTTTTATGTACGACAACGGTCTTCTATTGAAAAACGCTCTGCAGTAAGCCATATAAGACCCAAAATCTTCGCAAATGAACATTGAGGTTTAACGTCTACACCCACCATTGGCGATATGGCAGACTGGGATAACCTTCCCAGGGAAAGAGGAGCGTGGACCTGAATCAACTCTGAACCACCAGAGCAATCATACTGCTAAAATGGACAGTGAAAAATGGCCACATTTTATATCGCCCACCACGGGATTCGAACTTGGGTCATCGGTGTGCCAGGCGAGCGCTCTACCACTTGAGCTACGGCGGTGGGCCGCAAATGATTATACCCTTTTAGTAGTCCCTTTTATATTGGAGGGATGGTGAGGGTGGGGTGGAGGTAGGTAAGGTGCTTTCGATTTGTCCATCCTTCTCTGTGTGTGGTTACTCAGTTTAAGACTGCTTAACTGCTCACAATTGCTGATATTTACGTAGTAGGTAGAATATTGAGTACACATGACCTTGGAAAAAGCTTTATTTGGGATTTATTCTCCCCTCTTTTTTTTTCTTTTTTTTTGAGTAAATTTACGTCCCCGGACACATTAAGCGTATAGGGGACGGGTGAAACACCACTTGTATGATTCTCCCCTCGACATGCTTCTCTCTCTAACTTTCTCTCGATTTATTTGTTGCCTTGATCTTTCTTCTGTAACTAAATCTACCACAAATCATTTGTCACAAATCACTCATAGTCATGTCCGCCACATTCCACACACATACACACAACACCTACACACACAAACACAACACACACACACGCACACAAACACACACAAACTCGCACACAGACACGCACACGCGCACACCACATACACACAACACAACACACACTTTCTTAATATAATTTCTTTATTTACTTATTTATTTATTAGATAAACACACACACACACACATCTTCCACAAACATACACACACGCACGCGCGTTCACTCTCGCACCTGCATACTCTCTCGCTCTTACAGACACAAACACATACACGCACACACGCAAATAAATTGATCTAACTGCAAGTTTCAATCTTTTCGTTGACTCTTTTTGCGTGAGATGTAGCGTCTTTTCACGTAATATCATTCAAGAAATCTCCTCGCTCAATCATTGAGGGTTGTTAACACATTTCCCGTTTCTCCGTAAAACTTTTGTTATTGGTAGGTTTCTTCTTCTTCTTTCTCCTCTTCTCCTCCTCCTCCTCTGCCTCCTACTTCTTTCTGGCCATTCTATGTCCGCAGGGTGTGAGGATCGTGGCGACTGGAAGGGTCTTTATGGCTAACAAATCATTGGTCCGACCACCCCCATCCACAAAACGACAGTTGGCCCGGAAAATGGCTTCGCTCGCGCGTGTATCGTCAACCCCCTTTCCTCTCCTACTACTCTCGTCAACCTCACTCTCCAACAATGAACTTCCCACCGTTTTTTTCCATTCCGGCCGAACCTTCCTCCTAACCATCCTCACAGCACACAATATCTTAGATCCAATCCCCCCTTGCTACTACTATATCAGCCTGCAGCCTCTACTCGCTTTCTAACACTTCTTTCTTACAACATCAAATCTTGTTGTTGTTGTTGTTGTTGTTGTTGTTGTTGTTGTTGCTTTTAAATCGATCAGCATGATGATGATGATGATGATGATGATGATGATGATGATGATGATGATGATAATGATGATGAGGAGGAGGAGGAGGAGAAGAAGGAGAAGAAGGAGAAGGAGAAGGAGAAGAAGAAGAAGAAGAAGAAGAAGAAGAAGAAGAAGAAGAAGAAGAAGAAGAAGAAGAAGAAGAAGAAGAAGAAGAAGAAGAAGAAGAAGAAGAAACACAAATGCCGATAACAACAACATCGAATAAAGAGATAAATAAATAACTGATGTCGTTGATGATGATGATGATGATGATGATGATGATGATGATGATGATGATGATGATGATGATGATGATGATGATGATGATGATGAATTTTCCATTTTGTGGAATAAAAATGATTTGACTGACTTTGATGAGGAGGAGCAACGTCAGCAGCAGCAGCATAGAAGAAGAAGAAGAAGAAGAAGAAGAAGAAGAAGAAGAAGAAGAAGAAGAAGAAGAAGAAGAAGAAGAAGAAGAAGAAGAAGAAGAAGAAGAAGAAGAAGAAGAAGAAGAAGAAGAAAAAGAAAAAGAAGAAGAACAAAAAGAAGAAGAACAAGAAGAAGAACAAGAAGAAAAAGAAGAACAAGAAGAAGAACAAGAAGAAGAAAAAGAAGAAGAAGAAGAAGAAGAAGAAGAAGAAGAAGAAGAAGAAGAAGAAGAAGAAGAAGAAGAAGAAGAAGAAGAAGAAGAAGAAGAAAATTTATAGGCATGAGACAATGCGCCCTAAGGCTGGCTGCAAGTGGGCGCCTCGGGCGGTTTGATTTAAGATCCTGTATTGGCCAGCGCCTTGAGCAGCTCTTAAGCTGGGAAAGCGCTGTATAACAACGATTAAAACATACGCATTTCTGCTCCCGGTCTCAATATTCATTATTTTGTTTTCCTCTGTCATAAGGACCAGTATTTCATGCTGATCTTTTTTCACTGCATGACGTCTCCTATCCCATTTTAGAAAAATTTATATAAAAAAAAATTTAAAAAAATATTTTTTTTAAAACAACGAAAAGGAGTGAATTTATGGAGAAGAGGGATAGAACTATAATAATAATAATAATAATAATAATAATAATAATAATAATAATAATAATAATAATAATAATAATAATAATAATAATAATAATGTAAAAAACAATTAGGAAAACCGTTACAAATCGGGTGAAAAAATTAAAAGGGAAAAGGGACGTCATAGATTGTATTGAACAATACTTTACCAGATCAGCGGTCATTAAAAGCAGGAAATAAATGGGTTGGCTTGAAGTCCTCTAATGTACAGAAATGTGTCCTGTTTGTGATCTCATTCACCTTATTACTCGGCTTACTTCTAATGTTCATTCCACTTGGGTTTCAAGAGCACATGCTCCATCTTGTGTTTTGCTAATAGACCCCGGATACCGTCCTTCCCAAGAGGCACTTAAAGTCTTTTCTCAATATAAACACTGTTTTGTACCGTACTGTCCTCCCGCTATCACAGACAACGACAAAATGATGGCAGTTATACCGCTGCAACAAAAGCAGTAGGGATCCACACGAACAATGAAAACATATTGGCCTTAGGGCTTGAATTGTCCCTGATCTTACGCTTGGAGAAACTCCTCGCAGGAGACACATTTACTGAGCATGTTGGCATTGTGCATGTTTTCATGATGATTTATTTCCAAAAGTATACTTCCCGAACCTTACAAGAAGTAGAATGGCTATTAAGGCAGCGAATATGCTTTCATTTTAGCGACATATGTCTTGCAGCTTCCCGCCTGCCCTTTGGTGGCACCTGACATTGAGAAGAGAGTTTTCAATGTTACGTTATTTAGGTATCAACAGAATTACAATCGTTCATGTCCGCATAAATTATAAACGAAAATGTGTTGTAGAGGACAGAGAAGTAGACATGGATAAATGACACATAAAAAGTGGATTTCAATGCCTTTAATGCCCACTAAAAGGATCTCGGTTTGTTGCTAAGCACGTGGCTGAATGATTTATCGCATCACCAAATCAAAATCCTATATATTTTAAATTCACGCCGTAATAGAGTGTCTGGAGTCTTGAGGTAAAACTCTGTTGTGGTAAAGAAGAACCTTGATAAAAGAGAGTGCTCTCCAACGTTTCTGATTCTATACTGTAGGCCTTCAAACTTTTCTAGGAGTAAAGGACAGATAGGCATGTAGGGAGTTAACATACTGAGGCAGGTAGGTGGACATAAATTCTATACAGGGGAGAGAGGTGGGTGAGTGAGCATTCTTAGTGTTTATATACGTTATTTATCCATCGTCGATTCAGCCCGATGTTTGAATCATAAGTGTAACTCGAATTCCTTTATCCAGGCAGTCTGTTCACTCCGCAACAAGGCAGGAGTCGTCGTATAAAGTTTTCCAACTTTATTCAGCAAACATCAACAACTGCATACAAGATCGCTTTCCAAAAATCACTACAAAGATCACTTTCCAAGCAGACAGCGCAGTACTTATAGGGCGTCTCTGCAATCAAGAACAATTTCGAACGTTCCAACATGACCCAATAACCCTACCCCTAATAAAAATAAAACTCGTCACCGGAACGACGTACTGCCTTAAGGTTTACGAATCTGCATGATTCCACCTGTAAGACCTGGAAAATTCGATCGATAATAAACAAGTAATTCCAGAAAATTCTCAACAATATCGACCGACGAAAATTATTAACAAAATACAAAGTTTCTTCTAGCAATAGCGCAAAATTAAATCAAAAGTAAATACACGCTATTATTGCATGCTTTGCAAAATAAAATGAACGGAACTGTCGTGCGCGTCTGAATCGTAACACTTAACAAAAGGAGAAAAAAAAGCTAAATCAGAAAATTGTCAATTGTTTTCAAATCTCGCAGTCGCCCTTTACTAGACTTATAGAAAATTGAAAAGGAAAAGTTGGCGACAGTACCAAGAAGCAATGGAAGGAGGACAGTTTTAAAGAAGACGGGGTTTAAGAGTTAAGATAAAACAAAAATTAACTAAGATGGAATGGTAGAGTGCTTCGCGCTTTGAAGTTTCCTGACACTTGTTAATGTTACTAAGCAGGCTGCCTTTCTTCTAAATGAGGATGCTGTCTTGCAGAGCATGCGCCAATAAGTTTTATAACGCTGGCTAACATTCTTCTTATCTTAAAACAACCTATGTAAAGGTGTTTGCGTTTAAATATTTTCTTACCCATGCATGTAATCATATTCCAGTCTGTATCTGCTATGATTATGCGAGAAAATAGAGCATCTGTATCTATTAGATCCTCCTTCAGAAACAGCAATATAAGTATTTCACTGCAGTGACAAAGATGTTTACAGATGTCTCCTATACGCAACGTGTCTGGAGACGTTAATCCTAACCCTAACAAAGATGACCTAATTTCATACATGAAACCAAAGATACATTGTCATAATTATCTGTTCTTACGTTTCCTGTTAATCTGTTTAATAAATAAGTTGGTTTTTAGATGCGTGTGTTAGTGCGATAAATTATAAGGGTATACATATTTGTGTGTGCCTAAACTCACCATAGTGTGAACAGACGATAAATAAAATGCTACAACTGTTATCCCGCCACACGCACGGCCTTAACAAGATGCTCAGTGATGGTTCGTCTTTCAGTTGTCTCATCAGGAATCGCAATTAATGCATCCAGCTGCCGTTCAAGCAAGCACATTTGTCATTCATTCAAGTTCTCTCACATTCTGTGCGGCGACGCGGCTGAGTTTTTTGGCGCTGTGCATGGGACACAGGTGTAGCGCTGCTTGCTACCCGTTCTTTCACAGGTACCTGATGAGATGAGACATCTTCTGCCTGAGTTAAGCGGGGTACTGAAGTTTGAGCACCCTGCCGAATCAAACAGCAGGAAGAACCAATTAAAAGGTATCACCGCTTCTCATCAGCAACGCGAGCGCGCTCACCCGGATAATAACTAGCAATAGTGAGCGTCCACCCGTGAGATAACTGTCGCGGAAAGTGGACACCGTTATGGACAGAACGCTTTCAGGATAAAAGACCAATTCATGCAGTGAAAGGCTCTGGTCACCTGGTTAAAATGGAAAGGATAATTCGAAGTAGGAGGAAAGGATATAGACAGAGATACTGCCATTTTCTCCCTCTTCATTTTGAAGCAAGTGTACAGCTATACGTTTTCTGCTCTTCGGTCAGTTCTGTGTCATATGAAACCACGCTGGCTGACGAGAGAGAGGTAGACACTACGTAGATGTAAATGAGCTTTTAGTCCTCATGAAGAGACTGTAAACTTAATGTGCCGTTACGCTATCATATGGTAATCTCTCAGTACATTTTAGTCATAACGCGTTTCAGTTTCTAAATTTTTAGTCCTCCTCATCATTAAGAGGATAAGTCTTTGATGATTTTCCGACTAAACGACCTACTGTGCAGGGATGGCTCAGAAGCTGATGCGGTGTTCACTAGGCATCAACCAGGATTTCCACCTCAGCAAGCAGACATCCCTTTCCCTCTCACCTGACCACGCCCTCTCTGTCACCTTTTACCTCAACTAAAGCTCGTTTTGTCCATCACCCTCAAGGCACAGGATTTCAACTGCCCTCTGTTCAAAAGACTCGGTTCCACAGAAAGGAACGAAGCCATCTTCCACCCAACCATGCACGCCTCTTATAAGATCAAGAGCATTATAATTGGCCTCTTGCGAGGTGAGTATCCTTCAGTTGCTGTCATCCAGTAGTTTGCTGAATGACAAGGGTTTAAAAGAGTTGACTTCGTATCATGTTAAAGACATTACAGGACTAATATCCCATCATTCTTGTCTCAAAGTTGTCTCTGCCTGGTCAGCTCATTTTGATTTTATTTGATACGTTGTGCATTTTTGTTATATAAGTTTTAGTTTTTATTATTATTATTATCTATATACCTTAGTTTCCTATTCTCTGACATTCACGTTTTATACTATGTAGTTGTTTATGAATTTGTGCTTTTCTGTATTTTAAGTTTTAAAGTGGCATTACTTATTTGTAATTGCATCTTCAATTTTAAACTTATAGCTTAATTATTATTTTTGGTACTGTTAGTATTATTATTGGCATTATTATTGCTGATATTATTATTATTATTATTATTTACATTTATTTTTTGTATTATTATTAATATTATTTTAGTAGTAGTAGTAGTAGTAGTAGTAGTAGTAGTAGTAGTAGTAGTAGTAGTAGTAGTAGTATTTCAGGAGAGAGAGAAGGGGGAAAGGGGCGGAGTGCAGAGGAGGAGAGAGATCGTTAGTGGGGACTGTATAAAAACACATATATCATATTGCTGAAAAATTTCGCCTTCTTATGTTATGTCTTATGTAACTGCTGATGTCACTTTATTACTTGTTAACTTGCGAGTGTCTGGATGCACATACTAGCGCCTAGAACGGACTAATAGTTAGGCATTCGCGCTTTATAAAATACATTAGTAGTAGTAGTAGTAGTAGTAGTAGTAGTAGTAGTAGTAGTAGTAGTAGTAGTAGTAGTAGTAGTAGTAGTAGTAGTAGTAGTAAGAAGAACAACAATAACAACAACAACAAAATAACAAAGAAGACTTTTCGCGCTTTGAATAATGGTTTAATCTTGATATTATATGTGTGGCATATCCGGGCTTAACACGGAAACAAAACGAGTTTGATCAGTTGAATGTCTAAATGATAACTTTCTTTTTGTAAACGACGACACTAAATCATCTTGTATGTGGATAATTATATATTAACATAGTCAGCTTAAGTGACCTAACAAAATGTATCAAAGCTTGATAACAGTACAGGTTTGTTTACAAAGTCAATTTCGGCAAGCTCAAGAAAGAAAAGAACAAATACACAAAAGAAGTAACTGGGTGAGGAATGGCATTAAGTGAAATGGGCTGAATAAAGTGGGGGCTTGCGATGAAGTCGGCAGGCGACATGTTTACGCAGACTTTTGCTATGCCTCCTAGAGAGAAACAAGGCGTAATGTCCGAGAAATATTGCATGACATGCATTTCCTTTTATGGCGATTTACCGCCCTCGACTAAGGTTCTCGCTTAACTCGTTCCTCACCCTCGGAATACACATTTCCTCCATCCTCGAACCTTCCCTCCCCCCCCCCCCCCCCCCCGCCCCACTCCCCCACAACGATGGTTCAGTAGTCGAAACAGGTTTTACGGCGCCTTCCACTGACAAGGGAGAGCAGCTATCATGCTTTCCAAGCGCGAGGAACGGGCATTATCACCCTTGGTGTGATTATCATCTGGTGCCCTTTTCTCTCGGTTTTAGTACCTTTTTACAGCTTTTATAGGCGAACCCCCTACCCTCTCCCTTTTCATAGTTGTCTTCTTCTTCTTCTTCTTCTTCTTCTTCTTCTTCTTCTTCTTCTTCTTCTTTTGTGGGGGTCCTGTAGCTCAGTGGATAGTGAGCTGGTTTCCTATGCCGACGGTCGAGGGTTCAAACCCCGCTTGGGTCGAACTTCCCTTTGGAATGCAGCCAATCTAAAATTTCCAAAATAAAAACTGATTTGTAATCCGACTTCTGTAACAGCGATCTCTTCAGCTTTGGGTTCGATTGAAGAAAAAGGATGTGATTGCAGCCTGTATTCTTCTTCTTCTTCTTCTTCGATGCTGCTGCCGACAACCCGGCCTGCTGAAAGTGGCAGCAAAGTAATCCCTATACAGCTGATTCCCCCTCCTCTCTCCATCTCTCTCGCTCTCTCCCTCTCTAACACATACACACACCCACATTGTTTCGGAGAAATATCTTTAAATATAAAAATATCTCGAAACGATAACAAGTGTCACAAAAACACATAAGATGTATACCGAGTAGTTTATCTCCAATGGAAAATTAACTGTTGTTTTCTTTTAAATAAGTGAATGTAATAATCCCAAAAACAAAGATCTGTTATTGAGGCATATTAGGAATATGCCAAGAGCAAACATAATATTAACAATCACAAAGTAACCTCTTGCACATAATAATAAGAGTGAGCAAATGACAGGTGAAACCTACCTTATCTCCATCTCCTTTTTTTTCCCAAAATATACGCTTTTTGAGTAACTTTACTCTCTTTCTTCCCTTTTTCTTTTATTCACTCTATTTCTTTTAAAATATATGCTATTTTAAAGCTCCTTAAATCCTGTTTAAAATATTATCTATTTTATACTTTTCCTCACTCATCCTCTTCTCCCCCCCTCCTTCCCCACTCATAATATTTTATCATTAAAAGTACCTCTTAAGAGCACCCCCTTAATAAAGAAAACCGAAGAACGGAATGTTGGAATTGACTGTTACATTTATTATCTCTAATAATCAACCTTTCTCTTCCCTAACACCATAAACTATAAAATAAGTTAGAAAATCACTGCAATGATGTAGCATTATTTACTTTCTGTTTATGCTATGGGGAACGCCCACCTGGAAGATACTCTTTTGTTTAGGAGTAAAAAAAGGGTGGTGGTTCATAAGAGGTGAAGGTCGGTGCCTGTTTATAACATCAAGATACAAATATTTGTAAGTGTATTAAACACACACACACACACACACACAGGCATGCACACACACATGGCTGCGCTCGCACACACACACACTTACATGCAAGGAATATACATTTATATGGTATATATTTATACAGCTCACAATAATGAAACATTGTAGCAGACGATGCTCACAATAATAAAATGTTGTAGCAGACAACGTTTGGTTATATATAATCATACTCAGCTTCGCATAAGCTTACACAATTTCTAATGTTACAAACATATGCTTTATTTATTTATTTTTTATTTTTACTCATCGTATCACGAGGTAATTTGGTGTGCCGTGAATCATCAGCCAATCATAAGTAGCCTTGATACTGCGTTTAAATGTCTTAACCATTGAAAACCATAAGTGGTCAGGTGATGTTTTTGTCCCCTCATTTATTAGGCAGTGTTGAACAAGGAAGGTTGTGTTTATGTGTGCTGGCCATTTTGTGAGAAAAATTGGTTTGTAGTGAACAATGGTTTCTTCTTACGTTCTGGCTCGCTAGGTAGAGTTTAGTAACGAAGAAGATATGTTTTAAGAACAGTCTTAAAAATTATAAATTTAAAATTTTTCTGAAATTGCTATTTTCTTTTGAACAATGTGAAAGGGTATAATTTCAATCTCTAGAATGCTAGAGAACGTAACAAGAAATAACTGATTTTCTAACTAAATCAGCTTAAAGGCTTCAAGATGGCTAGATGGCAAGATAATATTCCAGTTGTACTGAATACAACATACTCAATGATAGCAAAATCTTGTTTAAAATAAAGCTGTTGAATTATGGAAAATGGATTTTGCAGACATTGGTAAGATTGTTGGAATTTCAACATTATCTATGTCAACAAAAGATGTCCTCGTTAAGCAAAAAATACTTCCCCCAGACCTCCACATCTAATATCTGATCTAATAATCTGTTCAGTTAAAGACTGGTTTGCTGGTTGACTGTTAAAAAAGTAATATTATCAGTAAATATTTTTTATGTCCGTAATACAAAATACAAAAAATGCAAAACAAAAAGAGCTAATGGGATGAAGAAAAGTAAAACATATGCATTTTGGAAAATTAGGGGCCTAATTCAATACATGATTTAAGACGATTTAAAATAGCACATATTTTAAAAGAAATAGGGTAAATAAAAAGAGAGTGAAGGGAGTGTTGTAAAGTCCTTAAAAAGGCATATGTATTGAGAAAAGATGGGGATAAGGAGGGGGTGGAGTTAAACAGCCAATTTTCTCTATCTCTTTAAGAAAAGAAAAGAACTAAGGCCTACACTATATCTTCCTTCTGGTTGTTTGGTTGTTTGTTTGCTTATTGCATGACCTGAAATAATTTTTTAATATGATCGATGTTTTTTTGGAAGGATACATTTTCTTATGTCTTACATAAATAACTGAGGGAACTGACGACGCTTTTAAACACCACGCAGAGCATCCTTTAAGAATATGCCGTAAGGCTGCAATCACAACATCTGTCCAACCAATCACAATCTCAGCAGAAAACTTCATGGGGATAATCATGATAAAAGTCAGCCAACCGCTCAATCCATCATGAGTCATGCATTAAGCCCTGCAGAAGCAATTAATGTTTCTCAGCAGGGAGGGTATGGTCGAAAAAAGGGTGTCAAAAATGAAACGCGATTGTAAAAATAATAAGGGACCACTCACTCCCACTCCCAAATCTCTCTCTCTCTGTCTCTCTGTCTGTCTCTCTCTCTCTCTCTCTCTCTCTCTCTCTCTCTCTCTCTCTCTCTCTGTCTCTCCCCCTACATCGCCCCAAATTATATTATGATATCTGTTGTTCCCAGGGTCATACGTGGTGAGGCCAGCCACGAGTGTGAAGGGACAATAATGTATTATTTAGATCTCAAAAACACCCCCACACAACAATAATAAACACAATAATAAATGACTTGTGGCTCGCAATACACTTTCTAGAAAAGAAAAAAAAAGCCTGCCTGCACAAACCGATGTTAGCGAAGTAGAATACAGGGTGTACAGAAATGTACGTTGACAGATTTAAATGTAGAATCTCATTAGTTTACATGCAGGAACTTTGGAGAACACCGTATCGATATCTGCACACTGTCCAAAAGCATCGCGCAAACGACATTATAATATACTCTCACGGCGAGTTTCCTCGACCGGAACTTCGTCCCCGCGCCAATCGACCAATCAGAGCCCATTAAACGAGCGATACAGCTAATAGATTTCGGCCACAGTGTCGTTCCAGCCAATCAACGTTCGGTGACCCTGAAAGACAATTATTCCAGGGCCAAGGGGCGCAAAGATGACGCTTCTTTCATTAAGGGTGGTGATTAATGATGAGAGAGTAAATGGACAGCTTCACCCTGCGACTCCATAAAGCGAGAAAAATCAATGTATCTCCTCAGCCCAAGCGCGGATGACATCCAAATTTCTTGAAGAAAGGCGACAAAAATTAAGTGTCTCCAAAGTTTGTAATGTGTCAAACTGGTTTGAAAACATTGGCGTGAAATAATGCTTCAGCAGAGTTTACAAAAAGTGACGTATAAATAAGTTGTTGATATGTGAAGCCCTTATCCTTCTTCCCATTCCCTCTCTCCATATGGAACTAGTGATGTTGTTTAGCTATTTACTGGTTAAACTGGGTTACGGTACCAAATCACACCATCACCACACTCTCTCTCTCCCTCTCTCTCACTCATTCACTCACACTCAAATATTCTCTCTCTCACCCACCCTCACTCCTCGTTGAATTAAGAAAACAGGAAAACAGCATTTTATTAGCAGCAGAAGCAAAGGAACGTATCTATGAAAACTATTATTCTTACCTACAAATTTATACTGATGGTTCTGTTTTAGAATCAGGTGAAACAGGAGCAGGTTATGTTATACCTGCTTTAAAAGTTAACGAGGCTTACTTTTTAGGGAAAGGGCATTCAATATTTACTGCAGAACTTATTGCTATACTTATGGCATTGAATAAAATCATTAGTTTACACACTGACTTTCTCAATATATTATTTTGTGTTGATTCTAAATCAGTTTTACAAACTTTGGATTCAAATTCTAATAAAGAAGGCTGTTATATTATAGATGAAATTAAATATCTTATTCATAGTTTAATCATAAATGGAACAAATGTTCAATTTTGCTGGATACCATCTCATAGCGGATTAAATCATAATGACTGGGCTGATAGGATTGCAAAAAAAGGGGCAAAAAATGGAAGTACCGTTCTTCAGCTCGATATTCCATTCTCAAAAAATGAAGTATATCGTATAATTGAGAAAACTATAAAAAAATAAAATTCCTTGCATTAAATTATATAGTGGAATGTTACATTCCTCGCGGACTGTTATCAGTTTAGCATATCGTCTTGCTTTGAACTCGTGGAGGACAAAATACTGTAAGGAAGTTGCTTGCATTTGCAAACAAGCAATTTCTATTAATCATCTCATTAATGAATGCAGTGCAATTGCGCAATATATTCCACAACATATTCGAAATATTCAGGAAAAAAATATTATTTACTGGATATCAATTGCAAAATCATTAATATACAGTCCTGTTGGATGTTTTTTGTAAAAAACAACAACAGTCAGTACAGATTATTTACTAGATCTAATAGATTGTTTCTATGAAGCATAAATTCAGAACATGGAATATTATATATGTATAAATTCAGAACATTGGATTACATAATTATATGAGATATAATGATCTTGATTCGGCTTATTACAGCCCGCTGGATCCTGTAAATCATGAAGATTATTTTACAAGGATTGGTTAGTAGTTATATTGGACGTAATTTGTATAATTTATAATTATTTTACAAATTTGATTGTTTAACTGTTCAGTTTTGTGTACTTTGTTTAATCTCTTTTTTGCTTCATTATGACCATTCATTATTTGTTTAATATTTCCCCCTCCTCCCATCAAGTCTAAAATCACTTAGGTGAATAGGCGTTAAATTAAAGAAACAAACAACAAACAATCACTCCTCATTGCGTTCTGTTCTCGGATCTCAATACACTACAAAACTCAAACCCTCCTCCCCTCTATTCCCTTCCTCTCCCTTTCCCTTTCTCTCTCTCTCTCTCTCTCTCTCTCTCTCTCTCTCTCTCTCTCTCTCTCTCTCTCTCTCTCTCTCTCTCTCTCTCTTTCTCTCTCTCTCTCTCTCTCAACCTCAGCAGCTGCAACAGCATCAGTCTCCAGCGTCAAGAATGACGAAGCGAGTATGGACAGGAGTGTGGACAAAGGCCGGCATTCTTGCAAGATCCTCCAGCACTGATTTATGACACCAATCTGACCACCGCACATAACTCTTAGACAACTCTGCTGATTGAATTTTCTCCCTTCCCCTACACCCTTCGTCCCTTTCGTGCTTATAGTTGAAGAGCGTTTCAAGCAAAAATGGCTGTAGTTTGCTTTTCAGACAATTTGTACATGTATTTTATGTTACAGCTTTTCACCTTTCCTATTTCATCCACTTCTTTCTCTTTTTAGTAAAGTGTAAAAATTAAGTTCTAGCGTTTGTACTTCTACTACACACTGAGACTAGCCCAAGTATACTGCCTCTCCACGAGTGAGTCTCGACCACGCACAGTGCGTCTACTTTTGTGGTCCGGTTGTTTTCAATTTTCTTTGTATGGTACATCTTCCTCCACACACCCTAACCTTCCACCCCTGTTTTTATTTCTTTCTAGAACACGAACGTAATAATATTACAAATAAAGCACCCATCCACCCACCATCCACCCACCCACCCACACACACACACACCCACACCCACACACACACACTTCGATCCTATTATTATTATTATTATTATTATTATTATTATTATTATTATTATTATGACACTAGACCACTAACTAAAATATGTCCTTCACATTACTTACTGACAAAAACGCTACAAATAAACTCAATATGACTTGAGAGCACATCAGCATAGGGGGTAGAGCAATCTCCAACCTTCGTTTTGCGGATGACATTGATGGATTGGCTGTAGAGGAACAAGACCTTGAACAGCTGGTACAGAGGCTTGACACCACCTCCAGAGCCTATGGAATGGAAATAAGTGCAGAGAAGACCCAAATGATGACCAACAACACCAATTGCATCAGCACGGACATCAAAGTCCAAGGCCAATCCCCCAACAAAGTGCATAGCTTCAAATATTTAGGAGCCATTGTATCAGACAATGGGTCCCGACAGGAAGTCCTCTCCAGGATCGCACAAACAACTGCTGGCGAGGTTGAAGCCAATTTGGAAAGACAGGACCATCAGTCTACATTCCAAGATAAGGCTGCTGGGCTTTCTTGTCATCTCCATCTTCCTATATGCTTGCGAAACATGGACCCTCACAGCAGATCTCCAACGAAGAATGCAAAGCATGGAGATGAGGTGCTACAGAAGACTTCTGGGCATTTCCTACACCCAGCACATCACCCAACGACGAAGTCCGACAGACCATCACACAAGCCATTGGACAACACGATGACATGCTCACAATGGTGAAAAAACGGAAACTCCGATGGTATGGCAACGTCACCAGATCATCAGGCCTTGCAAAGACCATCCTGCAAGGCACAATGCAAGGAGGCAGAAGAAGAGGGAGACCGAAAAAGGTGGGAGGACAACATTCGAGAATGGACTGGCTTGACAGTGAGCGAGGCCATGAAGGTTGCTGAGGACAGAGAAAGATGGAGTACGCTGGTTAAACGATCATCTGTGGTGCCCCAACGACCTCCGAGTTACGGGATAGGATAGGATAGGATAGGATGACTTAAAGAATAAAAAGAAAACACCATGCGAAAATTATAACAATAGAATTCGTTTGTATTCTCTTACTGTCCCATATTATATTCACAATATAACTAGATTAATATCGTGTAAAGTTTGTAGCGATTTCACACATAATAGATCAACACATTATCAAAATATTTCCTGTTACTCGCTCGCTGCTTCCAGCGCTGAGGGCAAGTAGCATTAATGGATGAGGAAGAAAGAAACGGAAGTCTACTAAAAGAACAGGAGGAAGAGGAAGAAACGGGAAAAGACGAGAACATGAGAAAAACTGACAGAGCTCAGTAGAAAGAAAATATTAGGGGAATGGGAGGCGGGGTGGAGAGGGAGGATTGAAACGAGGGTGCTGGGGATTGCTAGAATTCACAAGCTGAGCTTTCCGACCCTTTAGAAGTCAATGGCCCTCTCACGAAAGACATATTATATTGAGAGCATTTTACATCTACACAGCTACCAAACAGGACATAATGTATACTTTTCGAATAATGGATCAATGCAATTCTTTATTGCAGTGTTCTCAACACTATCTCATTGTCTCAATTCAATTAATTTATTTAACGTCTTTTCACAATTAAGTGATATAAAAGAATAAAGCAAAATAATTTTAAAATAATTACAGATGGTGTAGGCGATGTAAATGGTTGGTTTGACTCACAATACCAATGTTTGATTGGTTTGATTTCATGATTAATGGTCAACAGAGTCTGGTGCTGGCTCATATTCTGCGCGATTCCCAGAGTGTTGGTGGGGATACATGGAGTCGAGCACTGAACTAACCTTTCTGTACCGTAAAACTGTCCCAAAGAGACTTTCATCAAAGAATTTCGCTGCATTGCTTCTGCACGGCCAAAAATTCAAGGAACTTCTGCGAATACGCTTGACCCCCAATAAAATCACCCACCACGTGAAAATCTGTTTACTTTGACCATTTGGAAAAAAAAAAGAAATTGCGTATGGGTGTCTGCCAAATAGTCTATACAGTCTTCTAGTTCGGAGTCGATCCCTCACTTGGCGGCCAGCTGGTCAGCTTCTTCAGGCGGTATTGTATTCAGAAAGTCCCACGATGTTCAAGAAAGCCGGACTGCAGATCTACGATCTTCAAGATGGACTGGATGGCTTGAAACTAACAGCGTGACGGGCACGTGCGGCACGCAGTCATACATCATGCTAGCGCCTGCTGCCCAGATGCGACAGCACAGTGCAATAAGTCGTACAGTCATAACTCAAATGGACACAGCAAACAGCTTCATACTCCTGGGCCTCTCTCACTCACACCGCTGCTCTGACTTGATTTCTAAGAGAAGGATTTGCGGTTCTCCAGTTCAAATGCCACTGTACATAAGCTTTTCTCTTCTTTCGCCAAGTTTGCACGAAGTATACACAGAGAGATGATGATCGCCGAACCTTGTTTGAAGCAAACGAGTTCACATTTGAAGATAAAAATGAATAATTTCTACATCGATTCCACCAATAATACACCATCTCATGAATGGGAACGAGGCCACTAAAATTGCAAGTATATGTTGTTGTTGTTGTTTCGAAAATTTTTATCTTATCACATTCCATGCCATCATATAGGGGATAGAGCAATCTCCAACCTCCTTTTTGCGGATGATATTGATGGATTGGCTGGAGAGGAACAAAAACTTGAACAGCTGGCTGGTACAGTACACTTCGATCCTATTATTATTATTATTATTATTATTATTATTATTATTATTATTATTATTATTATTATTATTATTATTATTATTATTGTATTAAGACACTAGACCACTAACTAAAATATGTCCTTCACATTACTTACTCACAAAACGCTACAAATAAACTCAATATGACTTGAAGCACATCAGCATATGGGGTAGAGCAATCTCCAACCTTCATTTTGCGGATGACATTGATGGATTGGCTGGAGAGGAACAAGACCTTGAACAGCTGGTACAGAGGCTTGACACCACCTCCAGAGCCTATGGAATGGAAATAAGTGCAGAGAAGACCGAAATGATAATCAGCAACACCAATGGCATCAACACGGACATCAAAGTCCAAGGCCAATCCCTCAACATAGTGCACAGCTTCAAATATTTAGGAGCCATTGTATCAGACAATGGGTCCCGACAGGAAGTCCTCTCCAGGATCGCACAAACAACTGCTGCCCTGACAAGGTTGAAGCCCATTTGGAAAGACAGGACCATCAGTCTACACTCCTAAGTAAGGCTGCTGCGCTCCCTTGTCATCTCCATCTTCCTATACGCTTACAAAACATGGACCTTTACAGTGCTACAACGAAGAATACAAAGCATGGAGATGGGGTACTACAGAAGACTTCTGGGCGTTTCCTATACCAAGCACATCACCAACGACGAAATCCGACACACAAGCCATTGGACAACATGATGACCTGCTCACAGTGGTGAAGAAACGGAAACTCTGTTGGTATTGCCACACCACCAGAGCATCAGGCCTTGCAAAGACCATCCTGCAAGGCACGGTGCATGGAGCCAGAAGAAGAGAGAGACGGAAAAAGAGGTGGGAGGACAACATTTGAGAATGGACTGCCTTAACACTGAGCGAAGCCACGAGGGTTGCTTAGGACAGAGAAAGTTGGAGTACGCTGGTTAAACGATCATCTTTCGTGCCCCAACGACTTTTGTGTTACGGGATAGGATAAGATAAAATAGGATGCCATCATACAAGACTTAAATGAAGGATAATGATCATTTGGTGTGGGCACACGTCTTACTGCACACTTGCTAGGACTGTAAAGAATGCTTTGTTATGTCAACAGAGAATGCTCAAGACAGATACTGTAGATCAGAATATCCCTTGTAACACCACTTTGAGTGATCGTAGAATAAACACTGCTATCGTATAGTTCTAGTTTTTATGTGGTCCTATATTTGTCTGACAATCTCTAGTTTTCCTAACCCTCACCCTCCCCAACCTTCCCCCAAAATAAAACAATATCTGAAGCATCAGAAATATACTAAAACCGTAACAATCGTATGGAAGTAACGTGATTATTGGACAACAATTTAAAACATACTACTATTTCAATGATTATATTTAGATACGTCCACCTACACCAATACAGCTTAACCTTATTTTTAACAACAGAATTTGTTCAAACTTTAGAACAACATAGAATATTACTAATTCCGTGCCATGATCGATATATATCTGGGCACAGTCCCATATCGCAGAATATGGATGACAGCATTTTCAGGATGGCAGTTCGGCACAGACTCAGACATCGCGACAGTGATAGCAGGGTTTGATCAAAAAGGCAGATCTCTGATCGATCATTTGAAGAAATATTGCCCTCTGGATCACTATCATTACACCGTCTCGGCGTGATCCAAACAGAGAGGAGTAAGGAAGCCAGGCCCGTTAAATGTATCTCGAGATTCTGTGATCAGAAAACAGGTTGGGCGACATCCAGCGGCCGTATTAAAATTAGAGCGGATTTTATTTTGGAAAAAGGTGGTGGGGTCAGTTTGAGAGGTAAGTAGGCAAGTGTGATCAAGGTAAGCTATCCAGCTTTCTTTTTATTTAGTTAATTTCTTTATTAACAACTATAAATAAATAAAATAATTAATTAATACAATAAAAACTCGTCCCTTTGTTTTAAAAGTCATTAACAAAATTAAAATTAAAATTAAAATAAACACGAAAACAGCAACACACACAACCTATCCTCTCCTGTCCCGTAACCAGGAGGTCGTAAGGGCACCACAGATGATCGTTTAACCAGCATACTCCATCTTTCTCTGTCCTCAGCAGCCCTGATGGCTTCGCTCAGTGTCAAACCAGTCCATTCTCGAATGTTGTCCTCCAGCCTACACACAACAAAATAAATAAATAAATGAAAAACCCATTCTTTTCTAAACTCATTCCGCCCAGCCAGTTTGTTGGCGTTTGTTCATCGGGAGCATATTTCGCTTCCAAAACTGTGAAGAAAGCTGCAAACTTTGTCACTCTTTACGCCACCAATATTTAATTTAAAATATTCAATATCTTGATTTTCGTAACAATTTCGCCGTATCCTTAATGGTTGTTATGGTTAAGAACCTTTATTATGCCCTAATCTCAACGCTTTGTTCAACGGCAGCGATTTGCTGAAGCACTGAAGCTGAAGTGAAGGCGTCGCCAGCGTTTCTTCGTTAAATCACAACCTTTCACTTCCGTGATGCACGAGGGACGTATCCGTCGTTCATCACCTGACCGTATCTAGGGCATCCTCCGCACTGGGTACGGACGGAGCGACCTCTCGCACGTGGTGTCCATGTACTCATGTATACGATAAAGGTCTCCAATTGATTCATTATGTCAAACCAACGTCTGTTAACAAATTCTCAAATCGACCTCGCCCTTTGACGTGGTATGTTGATGCTGCTGTTGATGTCGTTCCAAATCGTCTTCCCTCGATGACGTAGTAGGATGAGGTTGAGGTCTCTCAAATCGTTCTCTCCCGATGAAGTGGTATGTTGAGGTTGCGGGGGAGATTGCGTGTGAGTGAAGGCGCCGCTTCCCTTGATGTGGCGTGATCCGTGCATTTATTTCTTCTCCACGGTTGTTTGTGTCTGCCTAGTGATGCATGAACCAGTTTAGAATCATTATACAATGGCTAGTACACGCACAGATGGTTGCTTACCTTAAAACAAAGGCGGTCCATCATGATATTTGTTTTATAACAATCAATTAGGGTCTCTTCTTGGTTTCTTCATCTTATGCATATGCATATTAGCCTACATCATTTGTATTAGTTATTCCGTTTATAATTATGCTTCTGTGTTTGAGTGAGTTCTTTTGCGATTATTGTAGTTGCGTGGGCATTGATCTTCGAGGAAAATATTCTTATACCCTATTCTAAAATCATCATTATAAATATTATAATCTAAATTTAGAGGAGGAAAAACATTTTTTTAACTAAATGATATAGATACAAGATTACACAATATTGATATTTATTTGTATTATTTAATTCATTTTGTCCCTTTAAAAAAAATTTATGTCTGTTTTGAGATAATTATTATTTTAATTTATTTGTTCTGTTGGTCGCATTTAAATATAGTTTCAATTGTATGTAATGAAATCGTTTTCTTTACTTTGTCATATGATCCCCGACAAAACAGTTATTAAACAACCATCCCTCTCCACCCCTATTCTCTCCCTTTTCCCCCGCCCCTCCCACCGCGCACAAAAAAAAGAAAATAAATTCTTTATGAACTCCAACCACAGCCTTATGTGTAATTAAAATTCCCCCTACTTAATAAAATTTAAGTAGAGATCAGAAGTCGAAAATAGCGTAGCGGAAACAACTAATTAATACAAAATGCACATCTTACGTTATGCTTTTTAAATTAATTAAATTACAACAATTACTCTGATCCAGATCACAGTCGAAAGAAGCCGCCGACGCTATTAATAAAATGTAATTAGTCCATAATTATAAAGATACAACTGTGGTTAGAACGAAGGTAACATCTTAAAATGTGTTAACACGTATGTCACTTCTAAGACTTAACGTTGGGAGATTTAAAAACAATACAAACATCACCTTTAAAACAAACAAAAATTGTTTTAATCCAGATTGTAGAAAGGGGACACTTTGAACGTGGTGCCAGAATATGGCTTGTGTAAGAAATAAGAAGATGAGGGCAAATTAAGAGAGAGGGGAAAAAGGAGGATTAGGGAGGGAGGGAGACAGATAGACAGACAGACATTGACACAGAGAAAGACATATACAGACAGGGACTCAGAAGCTCTCAAAGGGGCATTGGATGTTAATGATAAGATGGCCAGTGCCGTTACTGAGGTCCCAAGGCGAACTGCCGTGTTGTTTTTGGTGTTATTGAGACCGTCCGAGTGAAGAATGTTTAAAGCATCCTTCCTTTGATCCCGGGAGGAACCCCTAGCTCGGGGGTCTGCTCTCGTGTCCTGAAGAAAAATAACCCTGGCCCTGATTGAAGGAAATAATGGCCAAGCACACGCTTCACTTCCTGCACTGCACATGATGCAATGATTTTGCATCGGCCGCGGCGCCCACTTTAGGATCTCGGACGTTTGCGGCAGAAAATGAAAGACGGCCAGAGAAAATGAACAGACAATTGAAAAAGAATGAAAGTAAAGAAGCTTTGAGAAGGAGCGGATAATTTAAAGTCATCTTTAACCTGCTATATTTAGATTTTTTTAAAATTTTGCTTACAAAATGCAAGTGATTCGACGTAAGAGCTTGGATAGTGGTGGTGATGATGTTGATGATGATGATGATGATGATGATGATGATGATGATGATGATGATGATGATGATGATGATGATGATGATGCTGATGACGGTGATAGTAATGTTGGTGTTGGTGATGGTTGGACCGCTTTTAAGGTAACGTGGGACTCGAAATTACGAAGTCCTCCAGAGTGCAATGTTTTTATTCCTTTTCACAGGATTCAAATCCGTCTCCTTATCATAGCGAATATCTTTATTCCCAGAGTTTTTGTACGGGAAACTTTCAATCATTAGCCCGGGTTTACTGCCGCCAAAAAGCAAGCATCATCTTCAGAATGCCTCGTCCATGTACAAATGTGTTCGCCCTTCCTTTTCAACGCTAGCCGTAAAGGGTGAGAACTCATCAAACAGAAGCCGTGGTTACTACCCTTTTGCGATCAGATGAAGACAGGCTAATATTTGCACCCAATATCTCTTAGTACACTGTAACTGCCCTCATAAAATACAGCCTATAGGAGAATAATGTATTGGCTTGTCTAGTCAGTATAACTGGTCATTATACAGTGTTGTGTTGTTTGTTCTGTCGACAAAATAAGTCCAAGATGTCTTTTGTTCCTGGTAGACATCTAGTTTCCCCGTTTGGTTTTCTTTCTTTGGCGTTTATACGAAACAAGTTTTTTTTTTAAAATTAACTAGGTCTTTTTTAAAGAAATGAACGATCCTTTCTTTACTAGCAGCAAAGGTACTGTCCAAAGAATACGACATACAACGATCCAGAGCAGTCAATGTTTCGGCCCTATTGTCTGTATTTCTGTACCATCACACCCCAAGGCTTATGCATTCTCAGGATGAATGATGTTTAGGTCTTTTGAAAAGAGTTCCATGAACGGTTAAGTTTCAGACGTCGCGCTTCTAACTTCGTAAGTCAAGGTATTGGTGGGATTTACAACGAAACATAATTTGTTTGTTTGATTGTTTGTTTGTTTGTTTATTTATTTATTTTATTTATTTTATTTATTTTATTTATTTTATTTATTTATGTATTTTATTTATTTATTTAATTTAAATTATTTTTATTTATTTTATTTTATTTTATGTTGCAGTTTTTTTTCGCAGCATTGCCTGGCGTCCAAACAACTGAACACAATTGTGGGCGACCGGGTCTTGGAGAGAAAGGAAGTAGTGTTTCAAGCAAGGCTTCGTGTTATTGTGTGCAAAGAATCCGGAAAATCAATCGGCTTAATACTGAAGGAGATAAAACATCCCTATACAACGACAAAGTAGCTAGCGAAGTTTTACAGGCAACCATTAAGTAGCATTAGGTTCAGTACTGCCGATGACGGTAACAGGCCAAGATTGCCCCATGCCGTGCCGTGTCTGCACAAATCATTAATCTCCCTACACACACTGCTATCATCATCAAACCGGAGCACGAGGATTACAGTCATTGTCCGAGGACAATCTCTCTCTAATCGCTTATAAATGCTTCCGGAAGCGAACTTTCTTCAGGAAGCCCCTATACCTTGCATAGTCATCGTCGTTACGCATGCGCGTTACGCGCGTCACTTCCGGACAAAAGGATCGGACGCCTCCAAAACAAAGACAAGTTACCATCGTCTCCCGAAGGGATATAATGCTGCTCCGAAAGGGACGTAACCGCAGCACCTAAGGGACGTAATCACATACCGCAGAAACTTACGAGTGGGGAGACTGGTCAGCGATGATTAGCATCAAGCAAGGGAGGTAACGAGGTCTCGAATGACAGCCCTTCAGTGAGGTGG
Organism: Oncomelania hupensis; assembly: GCA_036898135.1. Classification (NCBI taxonomy): domain Eukaryota; kingdom Metazoa; phylum Mollusca; class Gastropoda; order Littorinimorpha; family Pomatiopsidae; genus Oncomelania; species Oncomelania hupensis. The sequence goes on from CM072519.1 coordinate 32,901,618, forward strand.
CATTGATAGAGAAAACAGGTGAATGCCGCGCATCTCAAGACTGAGCGCTGTTGCTTCGTCCCCATACGGTTGATAATCGCTTAAAATGTTTGTTGTGTATGTAAATTTATAGTATTATACAATTTGTATTAAGCTCGAGGGCTGAACACCCACCGACTCCACTCCCCTACCTTCCCAACACCTTACCTCCTTCATTCACCAAACCCTTCTCATCCCAAGCCACAGTTTACAAACTTACAACACTGTACTATACCAAAGAGCGTATTATAGAAAGAGGGGGAACTTGGGACAGAACCGCGAGACAGAAGATACGAGTTACGCTCCCTCGTCGACATGCTAAAAATGGCTCGTGGCAGAAATACAAAAGGCGACCGAGTAAAACAGGGCGGTGACTTTTGCACAGCAATCAATTGCCGTAATGCCAGATACAAGAAAAGTTGTGATGGCAAGTTCTTTTTCAAGTTCCCAAGAGACAAAGAAAGGTAAATTGCAATCGAAAAACTTCTTTTTTTGTGTGTTTATATAGGCCTAAACCAAGACCGCTGCAGTGTTGTTAAAACAATTGGGGAGAGGCTTCAGTGATTCATGTTATATCTATTCTATGTGCTAAAACAAAAACTGTTTGCTTGCTGACAGTTTACGTTCAAAAGGTCGCTCACTGTTTACGTTGTTTCTAGGTTGTTTGACTATTATATTTGTGCTTACATTTCAAAAGTAGATGTCAGATTGGCAGTTTGGCTTCGTCAAACTGCTTATGTTAACAAGTTAAATACCCCCGTTGGGGTGCCGGGGGGTTTCAGTATAAATAGTATCCCCACTTTCTGGAAATTTAGTGCTTTAAATTCCCACTGTCGCTGTCTTTCTCATTTGTTCTTTCTCATTCCTGCTTGTCAAAGCCCCCCCTTACGGTCCTTCGTTTCTCTTACCATAAAGGGGAACTCTGAGCAGTGTATGCAACCATACGTGAACAACGGATGAATAGATAGAGACAAGTATTACGTTGGCAAAATAAAACAACAATTTATTCACATGAACATAACATGGAGTCGTAATTGAATAACTAAAATTTATAAAGGTGATAAAATCAAACGACAGAATGAAATGTTCTTTGTTTTAAATAAATTAAATGGTTCTACACAGTATTCTCGTTCAGTCTCTTTGTTTTCCTTTTCTACTGTTCACTCATTGTTCGCACACAACCTATGCACTGTTTACAAATTTGTTGCTACTACTGTTATAACGATTTCAGTTCACAAGTCCCGTTTTACAAATACATATCACACTCCTGCGATCAAACCTTTGCAATACGAAATTGCATAATAACAAAAACGTCCCGAAGACACTAGAGCATGAACTCGCTCAACGCAGGAGTGAAATGTATATATGTCCCCGGGAACACAGTAGGCAAATAAACTAAAAATTGTCAATGCACTAATGTAATCGATAAGTGCATACACCTCGAATGTCACTGGGACTGTAGCTGCTACGATTAGATGCATCCGCCGTGGTCATCCAATATTTCAAAGTCTGTGGTGAAGAAGCGAAGGCAAAAAGTTCACTGGCAAAAAGTCTATTATAATACAATCGGTGAAAAGTGATGGTAAACCCAAAAACAAAGTCGAAGTTAAAGTTGAAGTTGAAGGTAAAATCGAAGTTGAAGATGAAACCAAAGGCAAAAAGCGAAAGGTACACTGCAACATAACCCATACAAAATCTTCTAAGAATTTGAGTAACAATTTATACATGCTTCCTGATGCAATTGAAAACTCAACCATTTTCCTTAATAATAATAATCGCTAACTCTTGTATTGTAACAATCACAAATGTAAATCTAACGCATGTATGAATGAATGACTGCAACCTTGAATGTGTTGTATGCTTGGAAGAATAATGATTGTAATAAATATGGTATCACTTATTCGAGTATAATACTTCCCCATAATATTTTAGCCCCACAACATAATGATAACCAACAATGACACGACAAAATACGGACCCCAGAAATAAATGACAACAAAGAGACACCCGACTAGCCAGTGAAAACACCCAAGTCCACACTTACTCAACTACCCGTGGATACGGTGATGCGGCTAAGGTCGGATACGTCTCTTCATCCGCAGCATTCCTTTTGGTACAGGTAGGTCAACGGTCAGGTCTACTAGTCGTCTCGATCTTCATTGACTAAAACAAACAGTCGAACTTGCACCAGTTTCAAGGTCGAACTCTTTCTCCCTCATCGTTCTCAAACGACTTCTGGTGAAAACTCAAGTTCTTGTCGTAGGGCACCGCTACGTGAGGATATCACGTACGTATTTCCTTAAGCGTACAGTTGACGGATAAAGGATTAGCAGGGACGAAAAACGATTCAACACACTGCTCCTAGATTCACTGTTCCTGGGACCTCCATGTAACGACCCAATACCTGTCTTCTTTCCTCTTTCGTCATTTCCTCTTTTCTACGACAATAAGTTACGTCACACTTTTCATTTACTTTTGTCCCGGCTTATTCAAAGGCACACAAAACGATGATTCATAGGCACTTGCGAGAAGACCACCTATCTACAAACAACAATATAAAGTTCAAACTGAGTGTGGGTCGTGACATACCCCCCCCCTCAAGACAAAACCTTGGTTTTGTTCAAACTCAAAGTTCACGACTTACACGTTTCTGCTCAAAAAGTCTGCAGTGACGTTTTCCTTTCCAGGAATACTTTCAATAACCAGTGGAAACGACTGCATCAACAGCGCCCATCTCATCAACCTGCTGCTGGTAGTTTTCGATTTCTGAAGGTATTTCAGCGGTTGGTGATCAGTTTGTACGATGACTGTCCGATCGTACACATATTGCTGAAATCGTTGAAGTCCCCAAATCAACGCTAAACATTCCTTCTCAATCGTTGAGTAGTTCTTTTCTGCGGCAACTAACTTCCGGCTACACAAGCCACTGGTTGGAGTCCGTGACCCTGATCTTGGCATAGTACTGCTCCAATACCTGTGTCTGACGCGTCTGTTTGCAAAACAAACGGTTTTTTCGCCATCTGGCAGACAACATACAGGACTAGAGCACAACCTTTCTTTCAAAGTGTTGAAAGCTCTTTCGCATGCTTCCGTCCATGCGACTGGTCCTGTTTTTCCTCCCTTCGTCAGATCGGATAGAGGTGCGGCTATGGCTGCAAAGTTTGGTACAAACCTCCTGTAGTAGCTCGCTAACCCCAAAAACGACCTCACTTGTTTCTTTGTAGTTGGTTGTGACGTTTCTCCGATGCGATCCATTTTCTGACGGTCTGGTTGAATCTTACCTCGCCCTACCATGTGTCCCAGATACTCCAAACTCTGAAATCCTAGGAAACATTTTGACGGTCTTGCAGCTAACTGCACTTCGCGGAGTCTCTGACACAACGCTCTTAGACATTCCAAATGCCTTTCTTTTGTTTAGTAGCTATCATCAAATCATCCATGAAGTTGTCTATTTCAGGCATGTGAAGGGGTGCCAATAACTTCCGCATCATTCGGGAAAATATAGCTCCGGCAGTCTTCAATCCAAAAGGCATCACGCACCACTGGAACTGACCTTCAGGAGTGGTGAACGCTGTCTTTTCTTTGTCCTCTTTTTTCATTGGGATTTGCCAATACCCTTTTGACAAATCTATTTTGCTCAGGTATTTCGCTTTTGCGAGCTTCGCGAACAAAAAATCGATATGAGGTAGAGGCTCAGCGTCGAAGACGATGTTACGATTCATTTTGCGAAAATCAACGCAAAATCGTATTTGTCCATCTTTTTTTTTCACTAGCACAATCGGTGAGCTATACGGTGACGTTGCTCTCTCAATGACCCGTAATTTCATCATCGTTTCTACTTCATCCTTCACCACCTGCATTTGCGAATGAGGTAAAGGGTATTGTCTTGTACGGACTGGCTCTTCATTGATCATCTTTATCTCGCACGTATCCAAGGTGCATCGTAAAGGGAAATCAGTGAAAATGTCTGCATAGTCTGACACTATGTTTAGGATGTCCTCATGAATTTCTGGACATTCTGGGTCAACGTGTACATCTTTCGGACCCTCGGTCGCCACTAACGGACACGTTGGAATGTCGTTGCCCACTTGTTCTTCTTTCCATTGATCGTCTTCTGTCACTACTGCATCGACTGTCACTCTTTCTCTGCATTCTTTCAGCAGATTGACGTGGAAGAGTTTAGTTTTCCGTCCTACTGATATGCGATAATCGCATTCGCCAACTTTTTCTATGACTTCATAGGGTCCTTGCCAAGCCATTTGGAGTTTATTATGTTTAGTGGGTAGCAACAGCAACACTCTGTCGCCTGCTTTGAAGACCCTGGGTTTCGCTTTTCGGTCAAAGTAGTGTTTCTGGCGCTCTGCAACACCTTTCATATGTTCTTTTGCTATCTGGCACGTCTCCTCGATGCGATTGCGTAGATCGACTACGTATTCACTGCTTACTTTCACTTCTTCAGCAGCAATCTCCTTCGACCATAGCTCTCTCAACACGGCCATCGGTCCTCTGACTGTTTTTCCGTATAATAGCTCAAACGGTGAAAATCCAGTAGCCTCTTGAGGTACCTCTCGGTAGGCGAAAAGAAGAGCTGGTATGTACCGGTCCCACATCCGTGGCTGTTCTGTAGTCAGTTTTCTCAGCATGGTCATCAGAGTGCCGTTAAACCGCTCAACCAGCCCGTTACACTGAGGGTGGTAGGGTGTGGTGGCTTTTCCATGGATGGCCAACAATCTGTTCATTTCATCCATGACTGCTGACATGAACTGCGTCCCCCTGTCGGTTAGTATTTCACGAGGGATGCCTACCCTCGACCATATGGTCCACATAGCCTCTGCTACTTTTTCAGTGTCAATTCTTTTCAACGGAACTGCTTCTGGGTATCGTGTAGCGTAGTCGACAACTACCAAAATGTATTGTGGTTACCTTGTTCCGACTTTGGTGCAATCGGACCTACAATGTCGATAGCCACTCTTTGGAATGGTTCGTCCATCAAAGGCATCTTTTGTAGGGGTACCTTGCTGACTCGACACCTTGGTGTCACTCTCTGGCATTCAATGCATGATGCACAGTACCTGCGAACGTCTGCGCACATACCTGGCCAGAAAAACGTATTCCATATACGTTCGCGATTTCGTTTTCCTCCTAGGTGTCCTGCCATGGGAGGATCATGAGCTAGCCTCATGACTTCTTTTCGTAGTTTCTTGGGAACTACTAGCTGCGATGTCTCCACTCCTCGCAACTGATGCAACCTGTATAGTAACCCTTTCTTTCGCGTGAATTTTACTGTAGCATTTCCTGACTTCAGTTCGCTCTGGGCATCAGCCAACGCTCGAACTTTTTTAAGACTATCGTCTTCTTCTTGCAATGCAGCCAACTCTGTCGGTGTGACTTCCACTCCTAGAGTTTTCGATACCTCAAAGGTACTGTCGCTCGTTTTTCACGTTCTATTTGTCCTCTTGTTTCGACTGCTGCTGCCACGGCACATTCACTACCATCAATGGTAACTGGGCTTCGGTAACCAGATGAAAATGTAATCCAGTTACCCAGAAGAATGTCAGGTCCCATGTGGTCAAGGACGAACAGTTCAACAGTCCCTGTCACAAAGCCTGATTCAAGTTTCACCCATGCTGTAGGGTACTTTCCTGTTTTTGTCTGGTCTGCTAAGTACACTTCAACACTCCTCCCTGTGTAATCTTCAGGTTTGACCCATTTTGAAGCAACTGCTCCCATCTCTGCTCCAGTATCACGCATGATGCGTACTGTATTTTCGTTGATCCGACCCTCACTCCACGGGTTATAGGGTTTAATAGATCGGACGTCTATTGGCGGAGTATAGATCGGTAGGGTGTCGGTCGCAATTGTAACCTGACTGACTGCATGCGTTTTCATGCATTGCCTGGCGAAGTGCCCCTTACACCCACACTTATAGCACTCGTCTGAATTCCTCCTGTCTCTTTCATCTCTACCGACAACTGGTCTCCTAATAGGTTCCCTCAATCTCGTTTGTGACTCGTTCGGTCTACGCTCGGGTTGACTGCTCGGTGTTCGTGGACTCGCTCTTTGGAAAACAGGTCCTCGGGATACGGCTCGTTTTACGTCCAAATGCAGTTGAGCATATTCGGCTGCTTGTGCGGCGTCTGTCGGCAATCGTTCACGCACGAACATCTCGAGCTCAGGATTCATTACTGAATATATCTGTTCAGCCAAAAACATGTCTAACACAGACTTCGCGTCATCGATGTCTTTGTCTGCCAAGGAAAACCATCTTTCTACAGATGTCTGCAACCGGATGAGAAATTGCGGAAAAGTTTCATTTTGTTCTTTCTTGGTCTCTCGGAACTGTCGGCGATACCATTCCGCATCGCGGCGAAAACGACGTAACAGCGCGTTGCGTACTTCTTCAAAATCTTGAGCCGTTCGGGTGTCAGACGCAAATACGTATCGCGCGCTTCTCCTGACAATAGTGGAGACAACCTTGCTGCCCAGCAATCTCTATTCCATCCTTGTGATTCAGCTATGAGTTCAAAATGACGCAGATAAGCTTCGATGTCTTCTCTACCATCGAAAGGGTGAATTTTCAGTCGGTAACCATCATGATGTTCTCTACGAGTTGAACGGTCAGCGAAAACTTCGAGTTCTTCTCTGATCACCTCCATCTGCATTTTCATCCGTTCTTTCTCTGCCTCCATTCTGATTTCTAATGATCTTCGTTCTTCTTCTTTGTCTTCCTCGCGTCGGCGACGTTCTTCTTCTTTCTCTTCCTCTCGTCGGCGACGTTCTTCTTCCATTTTCCTCTCCATCAGACGTCTGTCTTCTTCTTTTTCCTCTTCTCGTCGGCGACGTTCTTCTTCCATTTTTCTCTCCATTAGACGTCTGTCTTCCTTTTCTTCTTCTCGTCGGCGACGTTCTTCTTCTTTTTCTTCTTCGCGTCGGCGACGTTCCTCTTCTTTTTCCTCTTCGCGTCGGCGACGTTCTTCTTCTTTTTCCTCTTCGCGTCGGCGACCTTCTTCTTCTTTTTCCTTTCGCTCTTCTTCCATTTTCCTCTCCATTAGACGTCTGTCTTCTTCTATTTTTCTTTCCATTAGCCGTCTGTCTTCTTCGCGCTCTCTTCGCTCTTCTTCTATTTTTCTTCGCTCTTCTTCTATTTTCCTCTCCACTAAACGTCTGTCTTCTTCTCGCTCTCTTCGTTCTTCTTCCTTTTGGATGCCATCCACGACAAATCTCGCTAGCGCCTCTTCTCGCAGGCCTAGGCTCATACCTAATTCTCTATACTTCACGGATACGTCAATCACTTCGGACGTCTCTTGGTTCCTTGACGGTTCTACGGCTACCGCCATGCGAGGGAAACCTAAGACAGACGTACTCAGAGTCTCTTCTCTCGTCAAACTGGACATGGTCACTTCTCCCGATGCTCCCAGTACAATATCGGCTGAGTCGCTGCTAGGGGTGATCGATGTCCCTTCCCCACCAATCGTTTTCTTGGCTCCAGCACGTTTTGTACCTTTCCGGGTGGCGGACATTTTGCTAGCCGACCACCTTTTCTTGTATAATTGGTAAACAACAAATCTATTTACCAACTATATATCTCAGAGTTCAAATAACTCAACAGTTATACCACGGTTTGGCTCAGATGACACTAAGTTGTATTATAGTAAAGTGTGGGCTTGGTTGCCTACCTTATTACTGTCGGGTGCTCTAAGTGCGCCCACGCGATTCAAAACGCTCCAGCACCCGCCAACCACCCACGTCACTTACTCTGATTGTATGGTATAACACAACAATGTCAACGTAATTCTATCTCCTCCATTCATCCGTTCGATCCCACCGCTGCCACCAAATATGTCAAAGCCCCCCCTTACGGTCCTTCGTTTCTCTTACCATAAAGGGGAACTCTGAGCAGTGTATGCAACCATACGTGAACAACGGATGAATAGATAGAGACAAGTATTACGTTGGCAAAATAAAACAACAATTTAATCACATGAACATAACATGGAGTCGTAATTGAATAACTAAAATTTATAAAGGTGATAAAATCAAACGACAGAATGAAATGTTCTTTGTTTTAAATAAATTAAATGGTTCTACACAGTATTCTCGTTCAGTCTCTTTGTTTTCCTTTTCTACTGTTCACTCATTGTTCGCACACAACCTATGCACTGTTTACAAATTTGTTGCTACTACTGTTATAACGATTTCAGTTCACAAGTCCCGTTTTACAAATACATATCACACTCCTGCGATCAAACCTTTGCAATACGAAATTGCATAATAACAAAAACGTCCCGAAGACACTAGAGCATGAACTCGCTCAACGCAGGAGTGAAATGTATATATGTCCCCGGGAACACAGTAGGCAAATAAACTAAAAATTGTCAATGCACTAGATGTAATCGATAAGTGCATACACCTCGAATGTCACTGGGACTGTAGCTGCTACGATTAGATGCATCCGCCGTGGTCATCCAATATTTCAAAGTCTGTGGTGAAGAAGCGAAGGCAAAAAGTTCACTGGCAAAAAGTCTATTATAATACAATCGGTGAAAAGTGATGGTAAACCCAAAAACAAAGTCGAAGTTAAAGTTGAAGTTGAAGGTAAAATCGAAGTTGAAGATGAAACCAAAGGCAAAAAGCGAAAGGTACACTGCAACATAACCCATACAAAATCTTCTAAGAATTTGAGTAACAATTTATACATGCTTCCTGATGCAATTGAAAACTCAACCATTTTCCTTAATAATAATAATCGCTAACTCTTGTATTGTAACAATCACAAATGTAAATCTAACGCATGTATGAATGAATGACTGCAACCTTGAATGTGTTGTATGCTTGGAAGAATAATGATTGTAATAAATATGGTATCACTTATTCGAGTATAATACTTCCCCATAATATTTTAGCCCCACAACATAATGATAACCAACAATGACACGACAAAATACGGACCCCAGAAATAAATGACAACAAAGAGACACCCGACTAGCCAGTGAAAACACCCAAGTCCACACTTACTCAACTACCCGTGGATACGGTGATGCGGCTAAGGTCGGATACGTCTCTTCATCCGCAGCATTCCTTTTGGTACAGGTAGGTCAACGGTCAGGTCTACTAGTCGTCTCGATCTTCATTGACTAAAACAAACAGTCGAACTTGCACCAGTTTCAAGGTCGAACTCTTTCTCCCTCATCGTTCTCAAACGACTTCTGGTGAAAACTCAAGTTCTTGTCGTAGGGCACCGCTACGTGAGGATATCACGTACGTATTTCCTTAAGCGTACAGTTGACGGATAAAGGATTAGCAGGGACGAAAAACGATTCAACACACTGCTCCTAGATTCACTGTTCCTGGGACCTCCATGTAACGACCCAATACCTGTCTTCTTTCTCTTTCGTCATTTCCTCTTTTCTACGACAATAAGTTACGTCACACTTTTCATTTACTTTTGTCCCGGCTTATTCAAAGGCACACAAAACGATGATTCATAGGCACTTGCGAGAAGACCACCTATCTACAAACAACAATATAAAGTTCAAACTGAGTGTGGGTCGTGACACTGCTCTGTTCTATCAAACTGCTATACTATCGTCTTCTTCGCTAGACCAGTCTCCTACCTTTTTTCTTGAAAACTCTTCCGGGACAAGACTCCTTATTTGTGTATGGGGTCTGTTGGATCAGCTTGGGAATATTGGACGCTTTCTGCCGGGTGGTCACTAGGGCTTCCTATGATGTTATTATTTGGCAATGTAGGCATTTTATATGTATGTGTTTTGTTGATAATTTATAATGATGTTTGTATTCTATTTTGTTTTTGTAAACGGGAGTTCGATAAGTTGGAGTGAAGCCTCAGCCGTCCCCTGCGTGGGATGTCTTTATTGTAAAGTGACTGGCTGGCGGAGAGCTTTCGGTTTTACCACTAGGGCTGTTTCAGCAGATCTTTTATGCGGATCGGGGGTTGTCCGGTCCTGATTTGGCTCGGAAGAGTCCGCTGGACCTAAAGCAATAATAATGTAATGTAATGTAATGTAACAAGTTAAATTAGACTAAGTCTGTTTTCTCCTCGTGATCAAATACTGTGCAAGATAACCCCTTACTTAGGCACAAAAATTGTCCTTGATCTGTTGTAATCCCTTTTCGTTTGAGTGTAAACGGGGAAAAAAATGTAATGTAGAAACTCAGTCCTTGTTCTGATCTGTGAATTTCTGTGCATTAGATCTATATTGCGTGGAATGTTGTAGTCTAGGTTTTGATTGTTCTGTCTGATTAATTAATTATTTTCCATGAAGTGACTGATGTTATTAAGCCAGTGATGTGGGAGGTGAGAGGGTGGGGGGTAGGGGGACACCTGATATAAATTAAATTCACACTATTAGTGAAACATTTTGTTATTGTGCTTTATTGTGATTAATTGATTGAATGACAGAGCTCTCTCTTCCCCCACCAACCCCTCTCTCTCCCCCCCCTCTCTCTCTCTCTCTCTCTCTCTCTCTCTCACGATTACGGATTTACACAGTTTCGGATAAATGAAACAGTCTGTCATGCATATTTTAATTTTAAAATATCTGTCGTTGATTAAAAAATAATGAATTCCAGGGCAGAAAACGAACCTATGACATACACACATAAGCAGCATAAAAGCACCTAATAAATGTCAATAAGTAAACATAAACACACACAAAAAAGACAGCAGTAGTGGAATGTTAATAATAATGATGGTTAAAAGTTTGTTTTTTGCAAACGTTGCCATAAAAATGTTCTTTTGCAATGGCATAGGCTCAATAAGTTACCACGCACAGATCATTCATATAGCAGATGATAAAATATAGCCAGCCCGAGCAAAGGGAAATAATCCGTGAGAGCGTCTCGCATTTTTGTATAGGACATAATGGAAGTTCCCTCTCTTTCCGTAATAAGCTCTTTGACTATACTACGGCTACAGACTTGAGCCCTGTAGCTCTCTAGCAGTCAAGCAGTATGGTCACTGAAGCGAAACAGATGCACGTGCTTGATAGGCTGATGCACTCGTCATGCCTTCGGATGTTGCCCCTTTTTTTTTCAAAGATGGTGCTGGCTGTTCGTGTCTAAGCTGCTAACCTGTGTGTGATAAATGAAAGCAGTATGCGAGCTTACATCTTTCATATTCCATTCTGTGTATGATAAATGAAAACCCTCTGCGTGTTAACATCACTCCTAGTCCATGTTCCCCTTATAGAAAGAGAGCGTATGCTGAAATTGAGTTCCTTTGTGCCAGTTTTTCTCAGTAAAACCTAGGCAATCCCTTTCAAATAATTAATACGTAGGAAATGTAATTGTGCTAATATGTTAGCAATTTATGTCTCTCTGTCTGTCTCTGTCTCTCTGTCTGCCTCTCTTTCTCTATCTCTCTCTCTCCCTTAAGAAGACAAATCATTATGAGTCCAGTTTATTATATAATAATGATTACCCACAAAACTACAAAACGAATTTTAGTCGCCTAACCATGCAGCTACTGTAATAAAACTTAATAATTATACACAATTGATCTTCTGTCATGTGCGTGAGCCCGGCACATTAGAATTCACCACAGACACCACGACTACAAAATGCCTTTCTAAGCGTCGACCGCTCACCTAGATCTCTTAGCCCAGTTCACGTGCCACCCCGAACCCGTTAATACGAACAGTCAGGTGATGGCAAATTGTCCGTCACTACCAATCGCCGAGATCTTCAGCATAGAAATGGAAGAGGCGACGGTGATTTAAAGGTCGTTGATGTTATAAGGTAGCTCAAAGTCCATCGTGAAAGAGAGCGACTGAGTGACATCATTTTCGTGGTGAGGATGACCGCAGTGCGTTGTTGACAAATATCCCAACTGCTACATCTCACCAGAACCGAATGAAACTGGAGTCACTATTGTTCTGTTGTTCGAATGTATTAGTCAGGCTCTGCCCCCTTGACTGATTCTAAAATAAACCGTCTTTGACGTCTTGAGAGTGAAAGTTGAAACCTTTAGGTCCCTGTATTTACGTGGCCTTGTCTCGCCATCCTACTTTATAATACAGCTTGTAACTATCCTGACATACGATCTCTGTATAAACGACCACGCGATACACTGGCTCGTGGCTGGCTGACGAAGAATTACTTTAGGAGGAACAGTTTTCTTAGTTTCATTTACGCTGTCAACTTTAGTTAAGGACTTTGTCTTGCAAACGTCGAAGGTCAGTAGTCACGCTCCCTTACTGCTCAGAAGGCCGTGAAATCTGGTATTAGGATAATGTAAATAAATGTATTGTCCGGAGTGAATATGTAGTTAGTCCGTCCATCAGAAACCTCTATCAAAATGTTGGAGAATAATAAATCAGGGAGGTAAAGTAAATAAAACAAAATTGCTTGCGGACGTGTGTGTGAGAGAGAGAGAGAGAGAGAGAGAGAGAGAGAGAGAGAGAGAGAGAGAGAGAGAGAGAGAGAGAGAGAGAGAGAGAGAGAGACAACAGACAGACAGACAGAGTGAATGTATGTGTTTGTTTGTGTGTTAGTTGTTCATTGCTTACAGGACTGCAAAGCGCCGAATCAGGACCACAAAATCAAGACAACAACTTCGCTGAAAAAGGACTCGCCCCTGATCCGCATAAGAGATCTGCCGAAACAACCCTATAGTTGTAACACTGAAGGCACTCCACCGGCCGGTCACTTTACAATAAAGACATCCCACGCAGGGGACGCTGAGGCTATACTCTAATTTATTGAACCCCAGCTTACAAAAGCAAAATAGAATATAAACATCATTATAAAATATCAACAAAACACATACATATAAAATGCCTACATTGCCAAATAATAACATCATAGGAAGCCCCAGTGACCACCTGGCAGAAAGCGTCCAACATTCCCAAGCTGATCCAACAGACCTCACACACAAATGAGGAGTTTTGTCCCGGAAGAGTTTTCCAAAAAAAGGTAAGTGACTGTTCTAGCAAAGAAGAAGATAGTGTAGTAGATTGATAGAACAGAGCAGGAATGAGAAAGAACAAATGAGAAAGACAGCGACAGTGGGAATTTAAAACACTAAATTTCCAGAAAGTGGGGATACTATTTATACTGAAACCCCCGGCACCCACACGGGGGAATGTTTGTGTGTGCGTATGTGAGAAAGAGAGAGAGAGACAGAAAGACAGGCAATCAGACAGACAGAGAAAGAGAGACGACCACAGGCAAGGATATAAACGAAAGTAAAAAGAGTGGGTCTGTGGGTATAAGAAAACGGAAGAAAAGCTGTGCTATACAAATATCGGCCAGCTCTCACGCCTCTGGCAGGCCGCGTTGTCTACTGGTCCCTTCTCAATCGTATACACACAGCCGGAGTGCAATAAACAATGTTCCACCCAGCCCTACACTTTCTAATTGCTTTTGATCTTTCTCTTTTAACAATGTATCTATCTCGTGCGCCTTAGCTATAATGAATGAATCGGTCTTGTATAGCGCTTTCCCAGCTAAGGGCGCTGGTTGAGAGCAGGATCTAACTCCTAAGACGTCCAGGGTGGCAACGTGCTCCTCGATGCACATTGTCTATTACCAATAAAGACAATAAAGCTACCACTCCTAATCTTTGTAGATGATGTTTGGTATGGAAAAGGTATATAGTCTGCGAAGAAAAACGTTCGTGTTGAATTTAAGGAGAGTAAAGCAATCATGCTTGAAAGGCCAGGGTATCAAGGATGCCGGTTTACTTTTCTTATGACAATGAGTTTCCTTGTAAAATTGCATTTTTTTGTTATATTAAAAGATAAGGTAATGGGCAATCGTTCATGCCTCCTATAAAAACTTTCGATGCGGTGCTATTTTTAGAATCAACCTTCATGCTATTAATAGTGACATAAACAGAGGGAATTTATCGATTCATATCAAAACCGTTCTTTAGAAAGAAGTTATTTTTGGGGTTCTTCTATATTTTTTCCAGGAGGGGGTGTTGTGGGGGGGGGGGGGAAATGTGAGCACTGACTATGAATTTGACAAGTATATGTGACATTGAAACGTGTGGTCTTGAGGCCCTGTAAGGAAAAAAAGGACTGAATAAAAGAAAAGCATTGAAATGAAAACTATCCATATACAAGGACCCAAATACAATGATGCAAAAGTGCGTGAGAGCCAAGATCAGATTGCAGCGTATTTATTCAGTATAGAAGAAGTATGTTTTGTTGGACTCCACTACAAAAAAAAAGTTATTGTAAAACCTAAACATTCCCATCGTCATCATCTCACAGCAGCCTCCACGGTAACAACAGCACAGCTGATAACGATACAGGTGCGGATTTAAACACTGACTGAGTTTGGCCCGTATTCAGAGCTGCTGGTCAGGTGGTTGGACATTAATTTTAACGTGTTTATCAGCCAACTGTCCGCTTCCTTAACAGTCATCAGGGATTTCCGCTTGAATTGAACCTCCCACGCTGAACAGATGCCTTTGACATCTCTAAATTGGAGATGTAACATGCAAATTATTGTAAAACAGAACAAGAAGTCTTGGGTGGGGGGAGAGAAAGGGGGGGGGAGCGGTTGGGACAGGAAGATGACTGGAATTAATACGAGAATATCTTTGACATAATCTTTATTAAATGCGATCATCCGAGGAGTAATGGGATGATAGTTAAAAATCTATTTAAAAAGTAAATTATATACTGCCGAATTTGTACTAATCTTTAACTGTCTCACCTTAAACTTCGAAACTTTTGACGTTCTATTATAGAACTAGTTTTATTTTATTTTATTTTTTTGTTGTGGGTGGGGGGGTGGGGTGTTGACGCCATAATTTAATGAATAAATTAACGGTTTGAAATAAGTGTACAAACGGACTACATGAAAACAAACTGTAAACACCCAACCACAAGGGCGAGGCTGATGATATCATCAAACCGGAAGTTGGGTTGCTTGCGCGCGCAGTGTTGACTTCCTGCCAAAGACTTGCCAGTCTCATTCTGATGGCTCCCAGACAAAGAAAAGGCCCCATCCTACCTGCGAGGTCTCAACGAAATGTCTTCACACTTTTGTGGTGACTTGTGGATGATAGTCTGCAGCTGAGAGTTGAACTTTGCCAGTCTGTTCCACATGATGTCGGCTCTGAGCGCAGTGAAGGCAACTGATCCAACAGAACAGGAAGGTCGTCTTGTGCGTACACGCTAAATCAGTGCAGTGTATTACTTTATGATGTACAATGGTTAAGTAAGATGAACTGGCACCGTTCTTGTGTACAGATACAATAATAAGATTCCCGCTTCCATCAAATAAATTAACCCGACACTTTAAATTTCAGGGTAGAAATTAGACTTGTCCAGTTTCAATCTCTTCGGTAAAAACTCACAATAATATATATAAAAAAATCCAATTCAAAATACCGACTATATTTACTTGTCATGACCCAAATACAATCAGGGTACTGGAAGTTTCCATATTTAATTTACCAGGGAACACACAACGTGTATGCAATGATACGCTCATGTTTGCTTCACTCTGCTCAACCCACACCATCCCCCAATGTTGTAGTATTTTTACGTGTGTAACTTAAAAAAACAAACAAAAAAATGATCTGTTTGGTATGACTTTAAGACTCTGTGACAATGGAAGACCTTGCGCAAAGGCCTAAGATCTCGCTCACGGAATTGAAACAGTATTGTAGCTAGCTCAGTGCCCTCGTTCAACTCTCGACCCTTTAAATTGTACTGTTTTGAATGAAAGTGTCTGCCTTCTGCTGTTGAATCTTTAGGCCTGCTGTCACTGTTTTGCGTGTTTGTGCAAACTTCCGACGAATCGCCCAAATCATGCACTAGCATTATGTATATGCGTGCACACGCACACACACACACACCCACACACACACACACACCCACACACACACCCACACACACACAATCTCTTTCTCTTTCTCTCTCCCCAGTCGAACACTTGCACGCACCGATGTCAAAAGGTTTTTGGATCAGCCCAAGTAAAAACATTATAATTTGACATCAATCCAGCCCCGGTCTTTTGAATGAGGGTCCCGAGATATTTAATTGCATTGATTTTGCGTCAGCTTCCATTTGAAATTCTATCATTTTCGGTTTTTACCTCCTGGGAATGTTAGCTTCTCTTTTTTCTTTTTTTAAGGGTTCACGGTCCCTCCCCCTTTAGCTCATAACCTTGTTTCGTTTCGCTAGCGTCGCGATTTTGTTTCCAGTTTACAGAAGCTAAATTACAGACCAGCGTCCCAAAAGCTGGCCCTTCCCAATCCAAACATTGTTTAATTGAAAAGGGCAATTCTCTTTTGCGTGTCTCTTCCAGATACATCGTGTTTACCCGGCTGCTTCTTTTTAGGGTAGTATTTTGGATTACTGTAAGCGTGTAATATTTTCATCATCTAAAGACGATACCGGAGAAATTGTCGTTTGATGAGAAACAGCGCTTTTAATTACAGAAATCATAATACATAGAAATAATATTACACCAAATACTTGCGAGTATGTTTTCTGCTATGAATGTGATTTTTGATGCATGATATGTAGCTCTTTCTGAATGCTACACGATAAGATCCATAACGGAATTTATAAATAGAAACTTTAAACACAGTGCGAAATTTTGAAGAAGAAAACAACTTAAAACATATCATTTGATCAAGAAGTATGAAAATAAACATTCCAAATTAAAATAATTACACTAGAAATTCGATCCGCTTTCTGACAATGCTGCTGTCATTTTGGGACGTTTTAATTATATTATGGCGACATTTCAGCCTATTATAAACGTCAAACAACAAGACGCTATCAGATCAGGAACAGAGACCAAGAGTCCTATCCCCCACCAACTCCCAATCCCCACCACCACCACCCCTTCCCCCCCAGCCAACCATCTTTACCTGTGCTTATTTATTCTTCTTCTTCTAGTGATGTCCGTCTTCTTTAATACACCCAACGTTGCTCTTGATAGGTTGAAATTCAAATAAATGCATACACAATATTTTTGTTTTATAAACTAAAATTTTTAAAAAGTTTATTTACGATTAGTCCTTGAAAATTTTTGTTTTCCTTTCCCCAAAAAGAATCTCTTAATGCATGCAGACACATTTTAAAGTTGTTTTTTCTTCCCAAGAACAATATGGTTGGTGAGGGTGATATGGGAATAATAATAATTACACCACTTTGCACAATTGGTTGCTTCACCAAGGGAATCAATAATTTGAGCTTCAGACGAAAAACAGACCCCTGCACCAATGACTCTTTCTAGAATAGCGAGTACACTTCGGATGACCCTCATTTCCCCATGTTACACCATGCCGCGCCCTATACGTTCTCATGTCATACTCTTCTCCTCTAGTAAACCTAGGTTGCGTTCAAGCTCCATAACGTTGGTCCGTTTGCGACAATTGCCATGGATGCACGCAAACCGGGACAAAATGTGGAGCGACTACCCGAACAAACATTGCAATAATACAATGGGAATTAAATGCAGTTTATTGTGTGAAAATCCAAACAGGCAAGCCTGTGTTTGTATTACACACCGGTGCAGGCACACGCACACACACAAACGCACACACACACACACCCATGCGCGCGCATGCTCACTGAGGCAAGTTGGTTTGAGTTAGATGCTGTTCTCAGCCAGCGCCTGGAGCGGCTCTTTGAGCTGGAAAACTCTAATTTAAGAACAATTCATACGTCTCAAAATACACCCATAGATGAATGGAAACCAACTTTTAAATGTGAGTGACACGTGCACAGTGAATTGAGCCAAACTGAAAGCCTAGTCAACATTTCTGAATCAAGCACATTCTATGCTGTTTGTTGTTTGCCTTGCAAACAAACCAGTCCAAAGTTGCAACCCACCGTTCTCTCAATTGAACTCCACGCTATAATTGTGCGTTACACTAGCTAACCGTCGCCAAAGTTGCTCACGTTTGGGAAGTAGAATGCAACCGTGAAGCCGTAAAGGCCCACACGTGGGAGTCAATTAACGTACGCGTCTTGGGAGTAGGTAGTATTGTTTGTCTCGCGCCTAATTTGTCTTCCTCAATAACGATTCTTTTTTGGAACAGGCCTCAACCTTGCGTGTGTTACAAACAGCATTTTGAAACCGTGAGAAACCGAGAAAAGATACAGTAAGACTTCAATTTAAAGTATCAAAAGAGCAACATATAATGATGTTCTCAAGTATGTTTTCTCCTGTCTCTTAATGATAACCGCATTTAAGTAATCTTCAAATCCTAGAGATGAGTGTAACGCCTTGTCGTCGTCTGTCAGTATCGAAAGGTCCAACGAGGTCGGTTCCTGATAATAGGGGCTCGACTGTTCTGTTTGCTTAAAACTGTTTTGCTACCGTTAGACTGTTCAAGTTTAGGTTGACAGCGAAGAAAGATGAAGCTAGTCTGGCGAATTTGCCGGTTCCTTGTTGAACAGTTTACTTTCAGGCACTTGACTCTAAATAGCTGTTGGGATGTGTAACAAAGTTTCGTTTCGCACGGCGGAGAGAGAGAGGGCGAGAGAGAGACAGACAGACAGACAGAGATAGACAGAAATTTGAGATCAACAGAAATTAAAAGTTCAGTTTACGAGGAAAAGACAAGACGACAAGACAACAGAATTTTTATAATTTGAAATAGTTATAAACTCCACAGACAGGAAAACAGACCTAAATGGTTCCCAACACTTCCAAATGTGCAAACATTTTCTTGAAAAGAGAGAGGTTGGGGACAAGGAACACAGTTTTTTCTTGAGGAGAGAGAGAACAGAGACAGAGATTGTTCTCCAACTTCAAATTAAAACGTTTGCATGCCACGTGTGACTTGAAAGTTTTCAACTGCCAGTTTTATAAATGTAGCCAATGTAATATGTTTCGATTCACTACATTTTCGTTTAGTAATTTAAAAACTATAGCACACCCACACTGTAATATTTGCTAGTGATACCGCCATTATAATAATTACATTATGCGTGAAACACGCTCGCCCACAATCGCCCGCCATGGAAAAGAAACCAGCGCTTAAGGAGATTCAAATCTTCGTACCGTGAATGTCTAAGCGGTAAATAAAAATAATCAACACTGGAGTCGGATAGAACTATACAAAACGTTTAAATTGCATTACACATCAACATTTGGATACAGACAAAAACATGTGGTTACCAGAAAACCCCCAAATACCAAACTTGGAAAAGGGGATTCGGAAAATGCGAGTGTTGCGGAAAAATCAGTCGCACGAAGGAGAAAATAAAATCAGTATTATAAGATCATGTGTGTGTTATACTCTGATCCAACTCTTTTCCAATATTGTTTTCTTCCAATGTAAACCATATCCTAAGGTAAGCTGCAAATAATATAGCGTGTGAAGATATTTATAACGTATACTGAGCGAGTAAAGATATAGAGATCGCATTAAATTAAACACATTTACAACGAATTTAACGGGTACAAATAGTTAGGATGCATTAGTTTACCTCCGTTATACAACTCCATTATATTTGATATTCGAAGGAGTTGTATATTTTTTTTTCTGTTTTTATATTAACAAATTCAGTTAATATCATCAGTTTTTGTCTGACAATTAAAATCCCCCCCCCCCCCCAACCCCTACAGATCCATCAATCCTTGCCCCAGTGTTGCAATTCGTTCTGCCATAATAATAAACTCGCTGTTTGTTCAGATTAGTAATATAATTTGAGCTGTTTTGTAATCCGCTTTTCCTGGATCAAGCAAGAATTCCCATTAACAACTTTTCAGCAGCAGCACCATGCAGCAGCAGCAGCAGCAGCAACAACAACAACCACAACAACAACAACAACAACACTATAGCAGTTCATTCAAATGTATTTCGCCGAAATTGAAGTATTTTCAAAAATGTAAAATTTTTTAGCGGTGTTGCGACTCGGCTTTATCTTTTAAAAAAAAAAAGCTAAAGAAAAACATGGAATAATAGACCATTATCTGAAAAATCTGCAAGCAAAATAAAATAAAATAAAATAAAATCTGCTCCGCCGATTTTTAGACACAGCGCAAATTGTGTTTTAAAAAGGGTGAAACAATGACCTTGACCTTTGAGAAAATACAAATACTAAATGGTCTAACATGCTTAGCAACTGTTACAGTATCCACAAAGAAAATGTGATGAATTTCGGCAAGGTTATTCTTGCGATGAAGCAAACAGTTTGTTTTGAAAAAAAACAAAACACAAGTGAAATTCGAAATGACTGACCGACCGACTGACTGACAACGGGACTGCTGCTGAAGGATGACCCATCATATGAAGTACCTGTATTCTAAAACTCAACCAAATCGCTTCAGCAATGTTTGGGATATTGAACTAAACGTGTTTCGCAACAAATAACTCCAGTGCATGACCTTGCTTTTTGCGGTAGGGCAAATGTGATGAAACGGGGGGCAGGCTTCTAACTTTGGTCATGTTTTTATGAAGCTTCCTATACGCTTGCGAAACATGGACCCTCACAGATCTCCAACGAAGAATACAAAGCATGAAGATGAGGTGCTACAGAAGACTTCTGGGCATTTTCTATACCCAGCACATCACCAACGACGAAGTCCGACAGACCATCACACAAGCCATTGAACAACACGATGACCTGCTCACAGTGGTG
The DNA here is from genome assembly GCA_036898135.1 of Oncomelania hupensis. Lineage (NCBI taxonomy): Eukaryota > Metazoa > Mollusca > Gastropoda > Littorinimorpha > Pomatiopsidae > Oncomelania > Oncomelania hupensis. Next base: position 32,922,224 of record CM072519.1, read on the forward strand.
AAAAAAACACGGAAACTCCGAGGGTATGGCCACGTCATCAGGTCTTGCAAAGACCATCCTGCAAGGCACAGTGCAAGGAGGTAGAAGAAGAGGGAGACCAAAAAAGAGGTGGGAGGACAACATTCGAGAATGGACTGGTTTGACACTGAGCGAAACAATCAGGGTTGCTGAGGACAGGGAAAGATGGAGTAAGCTGGTTAAACGAAAATCTGTGGTGCCCCTACGACCTCCGAGTTACGGGATAAGATATGATAGGATAGGATTATGAAGTTTGGGTTATGACGACAGACAGACCGACAGACCGACAGCCCGGCATTTGGCTCGTTCTGGCTCCTGACTATTTCAAAGTATCTCCAGATAAGTCTGAAAATAAAAATGTTAAACAGGAAGAAAGTGGGAATTTGAAATCCAGACATGCAGGGCGCTAAACACTTAGCCATTTGCACAGACAGTGATATGCGAGCGAGAGAGAGAGAGAGAGAGAGAGAGAGAGAGAGAGAGAGAGAGAGAGAGAGAGAGAGATGGTTGCAAATGACCAAGGTGCATGCGTAATTCTGACTGTTTTGCATGATTAATCTGTTGGATGGATTTTGGATTCTGAATCACTTATTTCATTTTATTTGTTTATATTTTACTTCCTATGGTAATGCTGGTTTTTTACTTTCAATTATTTTCAGATTGAAATGTTAAAATAGTATATTTAGAGCGATCACTAAATGCTTTAAAAAAATGCAAATTATGTATACCGAATTCTGACAAAGGGTCGAAGGCCAAAGCTTAGTACAGTGCAAACACTGATTCAAAATATAATCCTCCCAAATGAACTTATGTTAAAATCCAAAACGCATCCATTTCTGTATGACTACAAAACGGGCAAGGGGTTCTTTATACCCAACGAGTTTACTCACGTGCGTCCTATTTGGCAGTTGACGTTGAGGTGATCCATAATACATTATCCAACAGAATTAATCCAGTCAACTTCGTTCGAAAAATAAATACCACAAATAATTCCACAAAACTATCAGTTTTCTTGAAATTCATAGATTTCCAATTTCTTCCTCGATGTTCGTCGTTGTAATAGGTAAAGTATGATTCATAGTAGCAAGCGCGAAAAGTTTCCAGAGCCGCAAGGGGGACACGATAGCCTACGTTAACCTGCTTCTCACGATTTTCAGGTGCCGTTCTTATCTATTACAGACGAGTTCACTCATATTTCGCTGTCCTCTGTGTAACGAATCGGTGTATGCGTGCTTTCAGTCGTGTGTGTATGCATGTGTATTAGTACAAGCATGCAAGAGTGGGTGTGTGTGTGGGTGGGTGTGTGTGTGTGTGTGTGTGTACGCGCGGGAAAGCGTGTGTGTATTGGGTATATGTGTGTTCGACTATATCTAATGCCCACCCGGACCTTTATTCATTTAACGAACGTTCTTCTTTCGAACAAACTACATCACGTCGCATTCACCAGAACATCAGTCACTAAACCTGTATGTATTGATTTCCGCAAGTGTCATATTTTCCATAGCCAAGTAGAGTGTGAACTGATATCGCATGGTAGTTGACCCATCAATGATGGCATCACAGATGACGATGTTTCTAGCAAGCTGTTGCATATAAAAGTCTGTATGTAAGTGTTTGAGCTGGTGGGTGCTCGGGTGAGAGTGCACGCGTACGTTTATGTTTGTGTGCGTGCTGAATAATTGTGAATGAAAGCTTCTGAGTTTAGGACTATTTTTTATTTCGCATTCGGATGACATTATTGGAAAGCAATGTGCAAAGTGGTCGTCCACACACATCTTTCTCCTCTAGTCTAATTTTCATTCCTCTTTTTTTTTCCAATTGAAGAAATCGATACATAAATGTTATTCGCATCTTAGACGTGGAATATAAAAACATTGTCACATCTCGATCGGACAATAATGCACTCGGGCTCAAAGCGCGCTCGTGAATATTGTCCGATCTCGATGTTACAATTTTCCAAATCCCACGCCCAAGATGCGAATAACGTATAATGCTGAATGCGCAAGTCGACCTCCCTACTCCACCTTCCACACCCCATCTCATCTCTCCTCCACCACCCCCTTCCATCTAAAGCCGCCCAGTTGTCTCCTTCCCCCTTACCCATTACCCCACATCTCTTTCCTCCACCCACCCTCCCACCCAACTCAGCCATCTCCTCTCCTCTCATTTTCTTTTCTACATATTTCTTACGTATACGAATCAATGTGATTGTCTTTATCAGGATACACAGGCTATTTTTTTCTTGCAATGAACGAAATAAAATATGAAATAAACTTTGAAATATAGGTAATATCACTTCCAATCTCCTTTCCCACGTGTCATGTCGTCGACACACACACAGTGTCATCCCTCTCTCTCCAACAATCAGTCATACACTACACCCCACAGGCGCTCGTATTTAGCGGACTATAATGATGCTATCAGTATTAGTAGTAGTAGTAGTAGTAGTAGTAGTAGTAGTAGTAGTAGTAGTAGTAGTAGTAGTATAGAATCCGCTAAGATTCCGATACGGACGCATGTGATACACACTTACGTTGGCGCGAGTTTATTCACACAACTCAGCAGTTACCCACCCATTCGAATATTTAGACCTAGAAGAAGCATTCGAATATTCGACAATCGACTTGGTGTTTAGGATGCTTATTCTCTTCTCCTCCACCTACCTCCAACCACTCACTCGCCTCCCCCTCCCTCCTCCATCGAAATAGACAGATATCTTCCCATTTTTCTCTACATACATTTCCTCTTTCCTATAGCCCTATATCTGAACTTACTTCCCTCGTTCACAACTTAGGAGGGAGGTGTTGCAAAACTTTTAATTGCTTTCTGTACTAGGAACATCCACATCGATAAATATAGACGCTGCAACGCGGTGTATTCATAAACATGGCACGTTAACAATGATAAGCGACAGAATGATGGTGGTTCTAGTATTCAAGAATTCAAAAGACTATTATTTCTTAAAATAAACTGGAGTGCTTTTGGGTTAGACTATGTTGTAATCGTGTGTAGGTGTCTGAATGTGCCCCTTTTTTATGCAGATAACGATTTGAATGCTATTTTGTCCGACATTTATTTTTAAAACTTAGAATTTCTCTGTTTTGTTGGTATGCTAATTAATGGTATTTTTCTTTTGTGACTGTTCCAGTCTGTTTGTGTTATGTACACTACATTGTAATTTTCATGAAGATAATAAAGTCGTTCTTTTTTATTCGTATTCGTGTTCTAGTTATGGTGGTGGTAGGTTTGTTAAGTGTGCTGTGTTTGAGGACGTAGAGGTGTTAGAAGTAATAACAATGATGATGATGATGAGGATGATGATGATGATGATGATGATGATGATGATGATGATGATGATGATGATGATGATGATGATGTTGATGATGATGATGATGACGACGACGATGACCGTTTCTAGTTCTAATAGAAATGTGAAGGAAGGGAGCCCACCGAAGACAATTGCAGTTGACAGCCATGTAAACGAGAATGATGATAATGGTGGAGACACTGGCTGTTGTAATATTTTGGGTCATGTAACCATATTAGTGATGTGCTATGGTGATCAAGAAGGCCACGATGGCGGTGGTGTAAATGATGATGATATTGAAGGTCATGATGGTGGTAACGGTGGTGCTGAGGGTGACGGTGTGGAAACCCATGGCGGTGATCTTCGCGAATCGCGACCGTGTCCCGAAAAGGCAGCGAAGATCAACAAGGGAAACTATAGTCCTCGGGAAGGAAACGGAACATTATTGGGGAGTGCACCTGCAGGAAACGGAAGGATGTGTGTTGCAGCAGCAGCAGCAGCAGCAGCAGCAGCAGCATCAGCAACAAGGATGACGGATGCAGGCGAAACCCTGTCAGACACGTTTCAGATGTTGGTGTGCAACGGTTCTCCCTGGGATGGACGTGCCCTACAATACGTGTAAAACTTTCACGCTTTCCCATTCAGTGTGGCAATCGAGCAAATACCGGACAAGAAAACACGGTACAATTCAATTCAGTATCAATATCTCGTCCTCTCTTTCTTGCTGTTCCCCTTCCTGTACCTTGTTCTATTCACCCCATGCACTTTTCTTGTGATGCAGTCGTCCTCTCTTTCTCTCTCTCTCTCTCTCTCTCTCTCTCTCTCTCTCTCTCTCTCTCTCTCTCTCTCTCTCTCTCTCTCTCTCTCTCTCTGTGGCAATCGAGCAAATACCGGACAAGAAAACACGGTACAATTCAATTCAGTATCAATATCTCGTCCTCTCTTTCTTGCTGTTCCCCTTCCTGTACCTTGTTCTATTCACCCCATGCACTTTTCTTGTGATGCAGTCGTCCTCTCTTTCTCTCTCTCTCTCTCTCTCTCTCTCTCTCTCTCTCTCTCTCTCTCTCTCTCTCTCTCTCTCTCTCTCTCTCTCCCTCTCCCTCTCTCTCTCTCTTCTTGTGATGCAGCCGTCTCCTCTCTCTCTCTCTCTCTCTCTCTCTCTCTCTCTCTCCTCTCTCTCTCTCTCTCCCTCTCTCTCTCGTTATTTCTTATATCCTCACCCATCTTCTAATTAATTTTATGCAACCCATAGCTTCCTTTACTCTAACCCAACCCCTAATGTTTCATATCTTCCCTGAACCCCTACCTTCTGTCTCTTCCTCTGCGTCTTACCACCATTCTTCTCACACATCCTCCCCCCCCCTAACCCTATTCACACACGCACACGCACAATTTGATCTCTTTTTACTCTCCCCTTCACCTTCCACCAAACCCGAACCCTATTCCTCTCTCTCTCTCTCTCTCTCTCTCTCTCTCTCTCTCTCTCTCTCTCTCTCTCTCTCTCTCTCTCTCCCTCTCTCTCTCTCTTTCATCTCCTATCTCTTACGCTCCACCTTCTTGTCTTGCCCTGTCTTGCTGCCGGGCCCTCGTCGTGTTCTCCAATGTTAGTTTCCTGGGCCCAGTTCAATGTGCTGTAAATAAGAAGTACATAGTAGTTTACAGACTATTTAAGTTAAAGACGAAAATTGCCTGTTCAATGAACAGTTATTAGAAGTTATGTACTGTATAAAATGTGTTTAAGTTAAATGCAGTAGGGGGTAGGTATAAGTAGTAGTTAGAGAGTACTTAGGACACGAGATCACGCGAAGAGCGAGAGAAGATGTGAGAATTTATCAATATGGCGGAACGTCTGAATCGCTGGATTCACAGGCTTCAACGTCTTCGTAGACCAAGGCTATTTCGTGATAGGACCAACCCTTTGGATACATACGACGACTTGGAACTATTTAACAGATTTCGTTTTATGAGGCGAGAACTGTTCGTCATTTTTGACGAATTTTCACCGTTGCTGGCGTATCTTGCAACACGAAGAGGAAGTTTGCCGGCACATATGCAAATAATGGTAGCTCTTCGCTTTTACGCCACAGGCTCATTTCAGCTAGTCGTAGCTGATTTGTTTGGCGTTAGCAAAGGCACTGTGCACCACTGCATCAATCGAGTGTCCCATGCCATTGCATCAAGGATTAACTACCATGTTTACCTTGACGTCGAAAGTACAGAGGTAAGCTTTGTATACTAGTAACATGTGTATCATAATCATGTAATGATGTATGCCATAAAATCTCTTGCCTTGCGTTTTCTGATTATTTTATATTATAAAAACGACGAACGTATAAATGCATCATAGTATAAAGTAGAATCCATGCAATCAATATTCATGGCTGCACACTTTGCATGGGATTCACATTCATTTACTGTTTTGCTGGTGGATGTGAGGGTGGTCAGGAGAGGTCCCTCACACTTAGAAAATGTTACTTTAGTTCAATTTTCCGTTACGCTGCAAAAATTACGAGAAACAGCAGCACCACTTCTTTTTTCTTTTCTTTCGTGCATCTTGTGATGCATGCACATAGCTCCTGTACCAAAAAACAAATTGCTGTGTGCTGAGATGTGTTGCTATCTAGATAGAGTAGGCTAATTATATACAAGTGTTATTACTGCTTGGTGCACATGTTGCCAGTTAGATTTTAGCAACAATCAAGGTTGTCCCTCCTTGTCGTTTTTCATCCTTAATCAACAAATATGCAATGTATAGGAATGGGTAGTAGTTAATATAATATTATTAGTTTCTGGCCAACGTTATTAATATCTTGAAAAGTTGAGTTCATGTTGATTTTGTTGATGTAAACACTTCATAGTAGTTATCATTCCTCTTGTGTATATATGTGTATTTGTTGTTTAGCTGTTAGTCTGCCCGTTGTTTGTTTAGTATGTGTGCATGTAATTATTGTAAGTGACATGCCACATTTTCAATTATTTTTTTGTGATTATAGATTTCTTTACTCTTTGACATGATCAACTGCCAACCCTGACTGTTTGTTTTGTATTTTTCAGACAACGAAACGGCAATTTCATGCCATGGAAGGCATCCCTGATGTTTTTGGATGTGTTGATTGCACCCATGTCAGAATACAAAGGCCAGAAGACGAAGAGCATCTATATGTGAACAGGAAGGCGTATCACAGCATGAATGTTCAGCTTGTCTGCGATGCGAAAATGCTGATTTTCAACTGTGTGTGCCATTTTCCTGGATCAGTCCATGATGCAAGGATATTGCGCAGAAGCAATTTGTTCAGGGCATTTGAACATCAACCACCAATTGAGGGATACTTATTGGGTGCGTAAAATTTGCCATTTAAATTAAGATTTGTTATTAGTTGTTTATTTAAATGTATTATTGAAATAAATATATATATATATCACTAAGTATTTGTTTAATTGTACTAGTCTGTTTTGCTGCAGTTGCAGAGTTTTTGAATTTATATAATATAATTTATTTACACAGGAATACTTTTGTGAAGATTAGGAAAAGTGTTAGTTGCATGTTTATGTGTGTGAATGAGGTTAGTGGCATTGTATGTGAATGAGGTCATAGGGTGATGGGTAGGATATTGGGTCAGTGGTTCAAAGGCCATTAACAGCCTGGAGAAAAAAACCAAACCTCTGAGACACTGCGCTCCTACTCATTCGATTGAGAGTATAAACTGAAGTCTATTCTGTACATGCACGCATTCCATCCCTTGGAATTTAAAGATCATGACGCTCATGTCCTAGATGAGTGAGTGCCGGCTACATAAATACACCCAGAATACACTATAGGTCCCTTCTCCCCATCCTGAGTCGCTCATGATTGTGCTCAGTCGCCTGGGCGTCAGACTATACGGCCAAAGCCTGCAAGTGGGTGCCTCGGGTGGTTCCAGTTAGATCCTGTATCGGCCAGTGCCTTGAGCAGCTCTTGAGCTGGTAAAGCGCTATATAAAAGTGATTACATAATATTAACAAATAGTTGTTTAATGACCATTTCCTGTGTTTCGTGTCCACTAGTAGTGATCTTTTGACAGTTTTGTGGCTGGTCTAATATTTTTGCATTGGGATTGGTCTCTAAAATTATTATTTTACGCACAGTGCTGTATCATGCTGTAGAAGTCAATGAACCTGCAACGTCATTCAGCAATGAACACTTAGCTTTACAGTAGCAGGAACGAGTTTCACAACAGCTTGTAATATGACTATGATATTGCGACTGAATTCTGATTATTTTCTTTCTGTGACTTTCTATATAGGTGACAGTGGGTATATGTTGAGACCATGGCTTTTGACACCCTACATTAACCCACCTGCCAATTCGCCACAGCAGCGCTTCAATGATGCTCATGCAACTACAAGATGCACTATTGAAAGATGCAACGGAGTGCTAAAACGAAGATGGGCTTGTCTGCATGTTGAACTCAGGTAAGAGGATTTCCTTACGATAAAAAAGTGAAACATTGAAAGCAAACAAACCTCCCAGCTCACAAGAAGTGTGTAAATTAATGGAGATTATTATTATTAATAACTGAATAATGGCAGTAAATGAATTTGTGTGTGTGCGTGCATGTGAACATGAAAAGTCTAACAAAACAAAATAAACAACAACAAAAATGTTGAATTCCATAAACTAAAACAAGAAACTAACTGCAAAAGTAAACAAACAAAAAGGTGTAAACAAGTATACTACTACTAGACAGTTGTTATTAAAACATCGAAAGACTACATATATCTGAATGTTCAACCACCCTATGCCCTACCAAATTATAGGACATTTGAACTGTCTGAACTTTATTATGTGTTTTAATGATTTTATTTGTGATAAATTTTTTAGCGAAGGAAACTGCTCGATGTACATTAGTATAATTTCTTATTGGAGAGTTTTGGGCTTACAGCTAAACAATCAGGTGCTAGCAAAACTTGTGTTCAGTTCACTTAGCATGCACTAGTTCCCTTCCCCTTTATCCACGTTCGCCCAGGATTGTGCTCTTTCATCTGGACGTCTGACAATGCGCCCAAAGGTTGCAGGTGGACGCCTCGTGTTTCCTAAGCTAGATCCTGTATCGTTCAGCACCTTGAGCAGCTCTTGGGCTAGAAAAGGACTATATAAAGATGATAAAATTAATAATCAGTATATTTTAAATTTATTTTTTAATTTATATATTTTTGTTCTGTTTTAGATACCAACCAGCCAGAGTAGTGCAGATCATTAAAGCCTGCATTGTCCTTCACAACATCGCAGTTCGCAACAGAGTTCCAGAGCCTGATCCTGATGATTTTGAAGATGACAACCCTTGTAGTGACAACATAGACAGGAATGACCAAGTGCCAGACCTGACAGGGCGTCTCATTCGTGACAGGATAGCAACTCAGTATTTTGCATAATTCCCCATTGGACACCTTGCAGATTATAAAATGAATCGCATTTGCTAATTTTTCTTTTCTTTTAGGGAAACTCTGTTGAGACAGAGAGACAGAGAAAGAGAGAGAGAGAGAGTGTGTGTTTAGTTATAATAGACCTTTTACCCTGTTGGGTGCTGGAGTTTTGTGTATAAATAGTATCCCCACTTCGTGGAAATTTAGTGCTTTACATTACCACTGTTTGTCATTCTGATTTGTTCTTTCTCATTCCTAATCTGTTATATCCACCTACTATATTCTTCACTAGACCAGTTGCCTACCTTTTTTCTTTAAAACTCTCCCAAAACTCCTCATTTGTGTATGGGGTCAGCTTGGGGATATTGGACGCTTTTTGCTAAATGGTCACTATAGGGCTTCCAATGGCATTATATTTTAGCAATGTAGGCATTTTCTAGGTATGTGTTTTGTTAATATTTTATAATGATGTTTATATATCTATTTTGTTTTTGTAAACGGGGTTTTTGATAAATTAGAGTACAGCCTCAGCATATACCCTACATAAGATACCTTTATTGTAAATGGACAGGCTGGCGGAGTGCGTTCAGTGTTACCATTACAGTTGTTTCAGCAAATCTTTTATACGGATCAAATGTGAGCCCTCTTTCAACCAAGTTGTAGTCCTGATTCGGATCTTTTCATTCCGCTGGACCCTATAAACAATGACTAACTAATAATATACTTGTTGCCGCTTTTGAGATGTTGCTAAAGTTATAAAGACATTTTGCCCGAAAGTAAGGTTGCCCTCAATCTGAGTTCCAGAGGCCCACACGACTAAATATAGCCTATGCTTATGCTTCATAGATCTTCGACACTCAGCTAGCATCCAGATTGCCCGTTTGATCTGTACTTAAGATGGGTGCCGGCGTACAAATTTATTTTAATTACATGGTTTCTGCTAATTAAGAACATCCGCACTGTTCAGTTCTTATCTTTATAACCAAAGTAATTTTTTCTGTCTGCAACAAAAGTTTTGGAATGGAAGACGGACAAGATTCAAAAGTATTAGGAATGAGGGACACACCATTTTCTTTCACATGATTTTGAAGAACAAATTAATAAACGTAGGAACAGTTTTGACAAATGTACATTTTAAAATGCTCTTTATTATGCCCAGTTTGCCCTAATTTTGAATGTAACTAATGATAATTGTTAAATAAGTATAGGTTATCCTTCCTCCCCCTCCCTCACCCCTTCCTGTTCCCATCACCACCATTTAAAGTACTAATCTTTATGCATGATGTTCACATACAAACAAGAATGTGCATGCCTCAGCGATGTTTTCCGGTGTGCTGTATATAAACAACACGATTATTTATATTTGTATGTTCATGTACATTCGAACTTAATGTTAAGATTTGTAGGTCAGTTTTGTGCATGTGAGAAAGTTTGTGAGAATTGTGCTATATAAATCTGTGTTCAGACTGATTGAGAATGTGCAATGTTAACTTACAATTTGTAAAAAATAGTTATTTAATCAAGTTATGTGGTATTTCTATCATTAGGGCTTTTTTTAAGATTACGTGCAAATATTACTCATAATAGTGAATAAAGGCATACACCCATCTTAAGTACCGATCAAACACGTTTGCTGCAAATTTATCTTTTTGTATAGACACTGAAGTTAATTTATCATTAAGCAAGGCATAAAGACCAAATAATGATTGACTTTTTTTTTACAGTTAGGATGATGCAGATACTTCATGGCTTTGTTGTCTATCGCTTGCAAGATTTGTTAGTGGCTTTGTGTGCATTTCATCATGTTGTACACAGCTAAAAATAAAATGTAAAAAGATTCTGTGTTTGAAAGTGAAGTATATCCGTTACTTGTGGTTTTGTGTTTTTCTTCCTTTCAGCATGTGTTTGTGTGTGCACATAGTTATAGTTTTTATAATTTTGTCAAAATTGCATACTTCTGAGTGTTGTACAGGATATTGGCACAAACAATGCAAACAATTTGTTCAAACTATACCAGAGGTGATTTATTTAACAACTTCGAAACTTTTTTATTAGGGATAAAGATTTTAGACTAATTAATAAGTATAACCTTCCAATCTGTCGCTTAAAAATTAACATAGTAAAGAACCTTTAACATTAACTTGGAAATCATATAAATCAAACACACACACAATCACACCAACATCTTCATTATTATCTTTAAACAATTTTAGGCAACCACCCTCCTCCCTATACCTCACCCTTATAATAATAATAGTAATAATAATAATAATAAAAATCTTAATAATAATAAATATATAATAAATAATAAAAATAATTACATGAAAAACTTTTATCATATCAAAATATCACTTTTATAATTAATTTTGCATATGCTTACATAGGTAATATTTGAAAGAAAAAATTGTGTCTTAATCATCCAATATTCCCAAGAGGGAGAGAGTTCCATACAGCAGCTCCATTAAATGATAGGCTATTTTTGTATAAATCAATGCGAGGGAGGGGTAGTTTATAATTAGTCTATGCCCATCAACTGATAGGCCAAGACATCAAAAATACATCCACAGAAAGTAACGGAACCTAGAGTGACAGTAACAAAGTAATAACAATTTGAAAATCATGGGGCGAATTAATTGCAGCAAACGCACAGTTGCATCAAACATGCAAGTAGCAAAGAGACGAACGCAAAAGTAGAGTACACAAATAGTTGAAACTGAAATATTCATCATGTCATGTTGGTGCAAGAATAGCTAGCTATTCACATCACTGAACTGCAGAAAAAAATATGCCACTCTCGAATACTTCTACTGCCCTGACACCAAATGGCACACGTTATATAACATACCCTCTGGTACAGTGATGTTTAATAAGTAGTACACTTTAAACTAATATAACATATCCTCAGGTATAGTGAGGTTTAATAAAAAGTTAACTTAAAAACATTACTTAATTAAATACAATCTCATGAAGCTTTCCATAAGTACACTATTAATGCATTACAATAATACCGACTGCAACAACGTTAATAACACAAACACACTTAAACAAAACCTTTAGCAATACCGAATGAAATTAATGGGTCTTGCGGAAACATTAAAGCCTACTGGTGACTGGTTGGTTAGTTAGTTATTCATTGCTTAGAGGGTCCAGCGGACTGCAAAGAGCCGAATCAGGACCACAAAATCAAGACCACAACTTCGCTGAAAGAGGACTCACCCCTAATCCGCATAAATGATCTGCCGAAACAACCCTAGTGGCCACACTAAAAGCAATCCACCAGCCGGTCACTTTACAATAAAGACATCCCACGCAGGGGACGACAAGGCTATGTTCTAATTTATCGAACCCCCGTTTACAAAAAAAATATCAACAAAACACATACATATAAAATGCCTACATTGCCAAATAATAATAACATCAAAGGAAGCCCCAGTGACCATTTGGCAGACAGCATCCAATATTCTCAAGCTGATACAACAGACCTCACACACAAATGAGGAGTTTTGTCCCGGAAGAGTTTTACGGAAAAAAGGTAGGTGACTGGTCGAGCGATGAAGATAGTATCATATTACACATCTTGTTAAAAAAAAGTAACTATCATTCTTTTTTATTAACAAGAGCACCTTTCAAAACCTACAAGGCAGACAAAATTTATTTATTTACAAAGTTCCATAATTTTTAAGACTAACCACTCAGAAGCACTATACACAACAGTGAGCAAGTATATCATTAGGAAGAATTATAGGTCACAGTAAAATTTAATTGTACAGTGTCATAACTTTTGTAAAAAGAAGAAACTTTATATAGGCACATAAAAACAGCAGTAAGTTAATAAACACAATATATTTCTCTTCTTTAAAAAGCTTACATAATTTAAGCATTTAGGCTATCAAAACAGCTTATGCTAAGGATTGTCCATAATACTGATCAATCATGCATGCTGGTACCCACTGAATTTTGTGTAAAAGGGTAAGTGAATGGAAATGGTTGAAAAGGCTGTGCTACTTCAGTATTTGTTTCTTCAGCAATTCTAACTGCAAATTAATAAACCCAATATATTTCCTTCTTTAAAAGCTTACATAATAATAGTATTTAAGCTATCAAAACATCTTATGCTAAGGATTGTCCATAATACTGATCAGTCATGCATGCTGGTACCACTGACATTTTGTATAAAAGGGTAAGTAAATGGAAATGGTTGACATGGCTGTGCTATTTGTTTCTTCAGCAATTCTAACTGCAAATTGAGCACTTCAATTTGCTTCTTAAGGACCTCCTGTTTTAATTGTTTCTCCACTTCAATTAGTTCTCTTTCTTTGCGGACTTTCGCTATCTCTTCCATCACCAGTTCTTCGTAGGAGTTTCTATCAACTGCTATGTCTTTGAACCGTCGATGAGTTCTTCCATTGAAATTTCTATGCACCTTTTTGCGAGTGGTGGGTGGGTTTTCAATATCTCCATCATGGGTGCCTCCATCCTGTTGAGCATCCTGCGTAGGCATTGTCATATTCAAAGAAGAAATAGCAGTAAGTCTAGCTTTTTTGGGTTCTGGTACAGGGATGGCAGCTGCGGTCTCACACTTCCGTTTTTCTACATTCTGGCTTGGCTGCATACAGCATTTTGTGTTGTTTGACGGAAGTGGTTTGGGCATCATTTGGGAAGGCAACAAACAGGAGACCACAAGACCTGTGTATACACAACAAATTATGTAATGAATTTTAAAAAAGCAGTTATTGATAATAAATTATAAAGAAAAATTATAATTGAATGGTAACAATAAAGTTGACAATATACAGTACTGTGATAATAAACATAACTGCAACTAACAAACAATAATAATAATAATAATAACAACAACGTCCAAGAATTCTTATTATTATCACATCATCGTTCCATTATTATTCTCAATTACATGAATAAATATAATTGTAATTATATATATAGATGCTAAATTTTTACCTGTATCCTGAACGGGTTGCACTTCCAACAACAGGCTTTTCCTCGCGAAAGACTGAGCCGCCATCTTCTTTGGGGTAGACGCCCTTGGCAGATACGAGTCTTCTAGTCCTGCGTTAACACATGAAATAAAATAAATTGAGGTACAAACACTCCCCCCCATTTAAAACGCCACAGGTATTTTTGTTCCTTAATCCCTATATTAGTCTCTCCAAAAATACCCAAGGGACTATCTGGGCCCAGTTCAAAAAGCTGTAAACAAGGAGTACAAATAAAACTGAATAGTTTCATTGGCATAGAGGCAGCCATTAAGTACTCAATAACGACAAAATCTTTTCTCAAGCATTATTATGGTTGGATTGTGAAAAAAAAAAGTAAAGTCTTCACGCAAGTTGTAAATACTTGCTAGGAAAAATAATGTGGCATTAAAAATGACAACACAAAAATATCATCTGTTCCTAAAAGGTTGTGCATTGTCTCAGTTTAAATGATAATTGCTGTTCAGAGAAGTACTGTCCTTATAAAATACTATTGCCTACAACAATAAAGCTTTTAAAATCAATTTTTAAAAAACTGGCAACTTCACAGCAAAAAGAAAATTATTCATACAAGTTTGCAAAAAACCTGTCTTCATGTAAATCAATAAATAAGATTATATATACTGCAACCTCAAACTAAAATACCTATCAAAACAAATCATCATAAATCTCCTGCAACATTCACTAAGGTTGCATTCTTTAACTAGATCTATAATCGTTCAAAATTATGAAATCTTACAACTTTACTTCTTTTATTTTGGGGTATTAGGGTGGGAGTTACTTCATTTATTTTGGGGTATTAGGGTGGGAGTTACTTCATTTATTTTGGGGTATTAGGGTGGGAGTTACTTCATTTATTTTGGGGTATTAGGGTGGGTGTAGTTATGTGAAATTCCGAAGCAAAATCAATGTTTTAATACAGTATAAAAATAAACAATAATGTTTTCTGTCACCAACCATCATTCAGAGCAGTTACAGGAAACGACACGTTCTCTTCATTCTCTGCACTGCTAGGATAGATTAGATCCTTAATACCTTCTGAAACAAACAAACTTGGATATTCAAATTTTTTTAATAACAATGTTGCAACATATTTAATTAAAATAGTATGGCAAACTTAAATGACTTACATGCCCCTTTTGGAACTTGCAATATTCTACATAAAAATGAGTGACCAGAAGAAAAAAAAAGAAACGGTGGCATTAACATGCAAAGTACTACATGCTTTGATCTTTCATTGCTCTTAATATTGAGGTGATCTTGACCTCTGGTTCCAATTTATACATTCATGTAAGTTCAAATAAACTGCCACAAACATTGTATTATGCACACAAATAAAACAGTGACCTTGACCTTAAGTGGCCTTGACCTTGAAATGACCTTGACCTTCATGTGACATATGATGAATATGTGTGATCAAACAACCCAATGTTGTTGCATACTATGAGTTAAATGTAGACATTCCTTTGTATGATGAGAATTTTTTTTATGTTTTTGTATGGCAAAAATGACCCTAACCTTCAAGATCAATGCAAAAACAGAAAAATCCAGTTTTTATTTCTAAATACTAGTTTAGGGTCAAGTTCAATTCAAAGTACCTAGATATGAACTGATTTTTTAGATATTATCTCTTACCAAGTTTGGTTGCGATTCATGAAATAGGTTCTGAGTACTCAGCCACTTTAAAGTTTTGCACATACAGATATATACAGACGGACAAGTTTTAAACATGTTAATTTTGGACAATTTAGGACCATCTCACACAGATTCGCAAAACTTTGGATTTAATTTTTTTTGTTTAAGGGGGTGGGGAGGGGGGGGAGGGATGGGAGGCGGATGTGAGTGCATAGCATTGTGTGTCAAAATTCATGCTTTGATACTCCTCCTCCTAGTACATATATAATTATATTAAAAGTAAATAAATGTGAGAAGTAAAACAAGCTGCCCAAAACAAAGCTCATGATGGAGCGTTTTAAATGCTTTTTTGGTTAAGTTACCTGTCAAAGCAAGCGCAAGCGGAGCAGGTACTTCTTGTGCCTCACTCTTGAGGGTACTTTGGTACGTATTGTCAGCATCTAGAAAATCCAAACAAAAAAACACAAACAGGATAAACGATAATTGAGGATAGCAATTAGAGCCTCCAACTTGCACATCAAATTGTCTGCTCAAGATAACCTTCTTGATAAGTTAACCTTCCACCCACCCCCCATTCTCCCCTCCCTCCCCATAAATTAATGTTCTTACCGGTTCTGTGCAAATCTCAGAAATGACACAGGTCTGGGGCTTCAATACTAATGGTTTTCCAGTAATTAACTTAAAAATCTCATGTCTGGTTTATTCAGACTAGATTACAACTTGACATGCTTGCAGTTCCTTCAAAATCTTCTTGTACATTGTGTCCAAAATATTTTAACAATAAATTAATAATTATATACACACAAAACCAATTATGAATTAGTGGATTACTCATTTCCTGATGCCAGCGACTTACTCGTCATATCATAAAACTCCACCTCCACACCTTTTGTCTCGGGTTCAGATTGTGGATAAAAAAGGTTCTCCGGTTCTCCACCACCTGAAAACAGATTTTATTTCTCATTTCACAGTGCATTGCCCAGTGTATGTTGGTTACAGATTGCCAAGCTTTGAACTCCTTAAAAAAGTTAATTTTAATTATTATTTTTTATTATTATTAATGCATTTCAGACGTTCTTTCCTCAATCGAGCTCAAAATGAGTTTGATCATGGAAAAAAAACTATCAACATTACAAAACACAGAGGAAAATGAAAACAGCGTGACCATATTCATATTATTTTCAATTACAGAATAACAAGATACTGCCCCTCATTTATTAATATTTGCCTGAAAGTTAACTTATACTGACACCATTTTGCATGCTGTACAAACTATTTTGAACAATTCCCATCTACTCTGAAAGTTTTTGTGAATTGTGATTCTTTTCTCCATTCATCATTTCATGATATTCATAATTCATAATTGACCAATTAAAATTATCTTTACTTACGTTTACTCAATATTTTCTCTAAGCCTAAGCCGAAATTCTATTCGAATCATAATGATTATAAAATTAAATAATACCCATTGGCAATTTTTTTCCAATGTTATTGCGAGCGAAAAAGTGATAGTTGATGATACTTACCCGACACAGAGATGCCATCAAGCACTGCTGACGTCTCGCCTATTATGTCCAATACCGTATCGAAAAACCACGGTTGTTTTAAGGGTCCTCCTCCGCCTGTTTGTGTAAAAGAATCCCGGTACCTCAGGCATTCTCCCTTCATTGTCCTCCATTTCGCTCGGATTTCTTTAAAATTTCTTTTGGCCGTACCGCAAGCTGAAATAGACACTGCCACATTTTTCCAAACGGCAATCTTATCTTGATTGGTCACATCGGACTTCAACGGACCCTGTAAAATTGTTATATTCTTCTTAACTTCTCTTAGGAGAACGTGAGTCTCTTTCGTGGAAAAGTTTGCATTTCTTTTGCCTCTGCTAGTAGGTTTTGCTTCTGGTAGATTTTGATCGTCGTCCGACATTGTTTCTCCTAAACCACGCGATGCTTAAAACCGGAAGTAACGCTTAGGCCTACTGCGTTGCACACAGCTAAATACTGAGCGCTTGGACGGTGTGCATTCACATTGAACAGCGACATGTTTAAGCAGTACGCAAAGTTAGAGAGTGTTTAGGAAGTATTTAGCTATGTACTTCTTAATTTAAATACTCTACAACGCACATTGAACGGGGCCCAGGAGCTGAAGAAAGCGCAGAAATAACCGCAGTATGACGGACGTGACGTGACGAAAACTAAGGCTTACGTAATTCCTTACGTTGTTAAGAGTCTGAGCATGCTCATTGAAGCCATGAGATTGAGGTTGCATGTAGTCATGGACTACGTGCCTTAGTATTACTTTGAGGACATGCAAAAACACAACAAGCTACTACAAACATTTTTCTTTGAGTTTCAATGATGAAAGTGAGGAAACAACAAATCAAATAAAAAAGAAAACAGATAATAGCAAATGAGAATATCGGGCAAATTAAGGTTGAAGGAAGTCATTAGCGCTGAAGGATGCCATAATAAAAGCCCTTAAGAATTGGCTTCGGCCAACTAGGAATTTTATTCTGCCCATTACTGAACGATGGAATATGCGTATCAAAGGAAACAAATTAGCGTGTCTGAATCCACCGTTTTACGGGAAATTTGTTTTTCATCTTTTGGTTACCTCGGCATGCTGTTTTGATCACAATCGTTAAACGAGGAGCCATCTCAATAACAATACGGGAAGGAAATATATGGCTGTGTGACAAAAACAATTTCAATAATGCTTTATTATTATTTCTTATTCAATCTTATATAGCGCTTTTCCGGCTCAGGAGGTGCTTGAGGTGCTGGTCGATACAGTATCCAGCCCAAGCCAACCGAGGCGCCAATTTGCAGCCTTTGAGCACCATTCTGGACGAAGAAGCGACCTAGCGGGTGTATTTGTGTAGCCGGCGCTCACCCGGCTAGGACTTGATCGTCTGGATCTTTAAAATCCATGCATGTATATACTCTCATTCGAAGGAATAGGGGCGCAGTATCTGGTAATTTATATATTTTTAAAATATTTTTTTTTAATTTTATTTATGTATTTATTTATTACATTTTATCTTTAAGGTACAAAAGCACTCATCTTTGTCGTGTAGGGACCCTCCTTTACTGGCTTTCCAACATCGTGATCTCAATGAACGGGTCAGAACATCAATAAGTACACATTGGCATAGACCACACGAGCGGAAAACGATCTTCGAGCCAAAGTCTATGTTTTCTAGAGACGCTGTCACAGCAAGTTCCTGAAAATCTAAGGAAAAATATGTATGGGTGAAGATAACAACGACATAGAGGCACAGCTTTATATTGTTTACGAACATACCTTCAATGAGCCGTAATGCTGATTAGTAGTCGCACGTTCATCGCAATAGTCATACAAGTCTGTATTGCTGGATATTATTCCAATCTTCCAACCAATCTCTCTCAGCCCCGTATTTATTTTCCTATTTCTTCTACGAGAAGAGATCTTGTCGAGACTGGAGCGAG